>ML675646.1:19593556-19698888 GCA_007922155.1 Mesoclemmys tuberculata
CATTTGAGACTTTTTCAAAGGCCAACATTTTTGTGCATGTGGTTTTTAAAATTTTCCAACTCTTAACAAAATTTCAGTAGAGTATTTTTGAAAGTAAATTCTTAATTCTTAAAATGTGGTTGTCCACTGGAAAGTGTTAGCCTCAAAATAGGCTGAGTATGTGCAGAGAGCGAGACTTTAGTTTTTTTTAGTAACAATAGGTTTACTACTTTTTACTCCAGTTAGAACTACAGATGCTACATAGGTATTAAAGAGTGAGTTGTATTCTAGTCTAGCTTGCACATGAACAATGGATTTGTTTAACCAAGCCCCCAACAGCAGGGCCATGTTCTATCCTAAGTTGAAAGTATACAACCCTGTTGTAACAATGGAGTTGAACAACTTTAAATGAAAGCAAAATGTGAAAAAAAAATGGAGTTGTACAAACTGAGGCAGAATGTGGCCTTCAGAATTATAATTGTCAATCAAAGGAATTTCCATAACTGGTCACACTCTAATGAGCTGCCCATCAGGAAAATTTCTTCCTATCTCCCATCAGCTAATGGTTTATGCCAAGAAGCATAATGGTTCATATCCCTCTTTTCTTTCTTAAGTACCCTATCTCAGTTAACTATCCATATAAATGCCTACTTTTTTTAAAACCAGCTAAACTTTTGGACACTCCATCTTATGGCAGTGAGTTCCACAAGTCAGTTATGCATTTAAAATGTATTTCCTCTTCTTACTTTTAAGTTTTTTTCATTTCATTTGATGCCTTTCATTTGATGCCCCCTGTTCCTGTAATATAAGATAGTAAATACCTTATTGTCACCTTTCATTATTTTGTTTGCGTCAATCATGTTCTATTTGATTTTTCCTTTCTAAATTAGTGTTTTCTATCCCATTCCTATGCATCATAGCAATTTGATTGTTTTTAAGCCACTACTGCACATTGAACAGAGATTCTAGTAATTTAGACCCAGATATATGCATGAATAATTCCATTGGTCTTTCCAATGAGCATTATGCTGCATTTAATGTTGCACAGGCTAGAAAGAATCCAGCTTGACTTTCAGATTTGAAGCTTACTTTTTGAGGTGACACTTAAGAAAAAAATGTTTCTTGTAAACTGAGTGGATATGATCTGGGAGTCACTGAAAGACAGTAAACATGCATAATGTCACTTTTACAGTCACGTCTCAGAAGAAAGCCCCACTTAAATAAAAGCACCTAGAGTAGGACATTCCTATATCATTATTATGAATAACACCACATAGTTTTTATTTTCAAAGTGTTGTAACAATATGAAATAATTATAGAAGTGCCTGAGCTGGAAAACTTTGATGTGGTTCCACATTTTCTCTAAATTCTGGAATGTTTTAATCCAGCCATTTTTGGCTTGACCCGTTTTAGACAGTAGAGAGAGTCTGTAAAGTTTGAATAAAAAAATTGTCTAGAAACCCTCTCATTAGGCAATGAATCACTATGTAACTTGGCTTATGTATTTAGAAATGCAAGACTAGAATATTTAATGTTAGTTTGTGTCCTTTGATTCTCCAAACTTACCTTACTCAGCTTCAGATTTGGTATATACATTTTTGCATTTTAGTATTTAAAAAGCAAAATCAAGAACAAGCCACTATTCCTCCCCTGCCTTCTCAACATACAGGAAAATATCCTGACCAATTACAGTGGACCCTAGTCATCTACACCCATATATAAAAAAGATTATTGGAACTCTTAGTAACCAATAGAGTGGATTCTAATTTAGCTCCCTTTTCCAAATGGGAGAAAGTTCATCACATACAAAAGAGAGATCACTCATAAACCAATTCTCATTTAATTCAAGAGTTCTCTGCAAGATTTAATTCAGCATTCTGGTGAAATTTCTCCTGCCAACTGTTTCTCCTCTTTAACTGGATGAGCACGTAGCACTTCTGTTGAAATTCTTGCAAGTGCAAATTTGAAGTTTTGTTTCCGTTAATCCCACACATGCAACTTTGAAATTTACTTTCTACAAATGTTTGTGCCAGCAAAACTCGGTCATTCAAATGCAGTTGAAAAGAAAACACAAAAAATGCAAACAAAATGAAATGAATATTCATGGGAAGTGTTTGCATTGCTCATCTAGTTCTTCTATATAAACCCAGCAAAATATACTGGGCCAGCTCCTCAGCTGACTGGCCATGAACTGACATAGTTCCATTGAAGCCAATACTAGGTCAGACCAAATGAAGATTTGGCTCATATTTTCTAACTTGTACGGAAATAAGAAAATATATAAACACAACCTTATTTATGCACTTCAAGCCTTAACAGCAAGATTAACATGTAACCAGAGTTTACATATTACTCTCAGGCCTCAGTATGTTTAGATCATTATTTTCATGATCAGGGTATATAGATAGCATCTTACAATAAAGCCTTGTGTTATTGATGATTGAATGCCAGAAGTAACATCCAAACATATTTGAAGCCAAAACATGAATTTTGGAAAGCTTTAAATTTCTGACAAGCACTCACTCAAAATAACCCATTTATTGTTTTTTAATTATTCTCTATCAACAGATGCACAGGATGTGTGCAACAGTAACTGAGGTAGTGTTTGTAGACACTGAGATAAGTATTTCTGAAACTACTTAAAAATAAAATTGAGGTTTTGGACACAGACTTTAAAGCAACTGACTCTCTTGAAACCAGTTTTATTCCTGGATGTTTGATTAGTGGACATGAGGGGCTGTTGTCTGAAGCAGCACGTGCAGGAGAAATAAAAAATGGTTCCAAACTTTAATGAGAAGAAGAAAAGTAAAATGTAAATGAGTTCCTGGCACTCTACCTTTGCCTTGTGAAACTGTATAGAAGGGCTCAATGGTCAGGTGACTATGAAATATGGGATTCAGTTCAATTATGAGTCTAAGTGCACAAGTCACAGTTTTTCCTAGGGACTGGCTTTGGTAATTAAGCATTCCCCTTGCACATGCAAGAGCCTGGAAGAAGCCAAGGAGCAGGTTGCTGCATCTTTTAGACACTTATTCATAAAAAACTCAATAGGGGACACCCACAGAGAAAAAAGAGTGGGTGGGGACTTAATTATAACAACTATCCTATCACTGCTCCACCTAATTCTAAATTTGCCCCATGCCTTTCTTATTACTAGTTATCTCACTGTGGGAGCTATTTTCTTAGTTTTCATTACCATTCATCATGTTCGAAGATAGTTTTACACAGCATAGCCCTTTAACAGGCATATAAACTGAGGATGGAAAGACAGATGGTAATCAAGCCTGGGAATTATGCCCTAAAGTTTCACACTTAATGCACATATATGAACTTATGGCTACTTACCCTTGGTGCCCATCTGTTAGGATGTCAGGCAGCCCACTTCTAAGTTGGCCAGACTGTTACCTTCACCCTAGATGCCAACAATGATTAAGCTTCAATGCACAGCAACATGAAAAGCCATAGCTTCTGCTAGAAGTCCTTCCCTTACACCAGTATAATGGAATTATCACATATCTCCTTACATTTGGTCATAACTCTTACCACTTTCATGCTTAGAAAAATGTGAAAATGAAAATGTCCTCTTCTGTCCCTGATAAAACAGATTGTGTTGAAATCAGCCTATGGAAACCCATTAAGAGGAACTCCCAAGAGTCAAAAAGTATGTAACCCTATAGAATGGTGGGAATTCTGTGTACCAAGAATTTCATCGCAGACAAGATACCAAAGAATAAATGAAGACACAAAATACGTATGCACCAAAACCCCAGGTACAAATTATACATGTTCTTCAAGAAACTGGCAACCAGTTTAAAAATTAGAAGCAATTGTTCAAAGTCCTTCTCACTGTCTTCCATGATTTATGATAACACAAGATACTTGTCTTTGTTTTATTTCAATCTGCATAAGAAACATTCTGTATCTCATTAAAGAGCAAGGGAATTAACACGTTATCACAGAAAAATACACTGCTCTTTCCCCAAAGTGTTTTCAATCTGAGATATATAAAAATGGACAATGAAAGCAAGAGACAAAAGGATGGATGAACAGGGAAGAGTCAAACAAAATTAAAACAAATAGAATGAGCTCTGCTCTGCACTGGTTAGGCCTCAGCTGGAGAACTGTGTCCAGTTCTGGTCACTGCTGTATAAAAAGGATGTAAAGAAACTGGAAGGGATCCAGAGCTGAGTCCAAAGATAATCAAAGGGATGGAATGCAAGCCATATGAGCAAAGGTTGAAGGAACTGAGTATGTTTATTTTGGAAAAGAGTAGATGAAGGGGAGACATGATGATGGTCTTCAAAGGCTTGAAAGGCTGCCATAAAAAAGTGGAGAAAAGATGTTCTCTCTTGCCACAGAAGGCAGGACAAGAGACAATGGGTTCAAACTACAGCATAGCAGATTTAGATTAAATCTCAGGAAAAACTTCCCAACTGTAAGAACAATAGAACGATGGAACAAATTGCCTAAAGAAGCTATGGAAGCATCTTCAATGGAGGCTTTCAAAAAGAGGCTAGATAGCCCTCTGTCTTGGATAGTCTAGACGCAACAAATCCCACATTTTGGCTTGGGGTTGGACTTCTAACCCTGTGGTTCTATGATCTCAGAGGTGAATCTCACAAGTTCTCATATTTTTTAAAAGAGAAATTGAGGTACGGCAAAAAGTGGGGAGCTTGAGACCACACAGGAATGAATGAAAACAATGGGAAGCAAGATGAGGAACAACAAGGTTTGAGGAGGAAATCAGACATTAAGGGTGTTGAATGCTCAGGAAGAGGGGTGTCACTTCAGGCACAGCATGAGAGAGAACAGGAGAACATAAGAAGAGAAGAAAAAGAAGCACTAATGTGGGAAAGGTAGGTGGAGTACAAAGGGCAAAGTAGGAAGAAATGAAAAGTAGGTAGGGGCAATAACCACCCATCTCTACTTTTTTGTTGATGTGGTTGGGTGACGATTACAAACCATAACCTGCTGATTATTTGTCAGCAAGGTTAAGAAGGAAATCTTTCTTTCAGTCATTTTGTGAGAGTATTCCCCATTGCTGACTTTGTGTTCTGTCTAACATGCTTATTGAGTGAATTTCATATTACTTTGTTTTGGCTGTGGTGGTAATAGATGTATTGCTTTGATGACAATGTTTTGTGTATCTGCATGTGTCATGGTGTGGCTGGCAGAGTTTCAAACCTGATTTTCTAAGTAGCAGAAATGAACAAGAAGTGGTTCTAGAATGAGGGGTGACCCCCATGGAACCCAACTGGGAAAACATGTTGAGGCTTTGTGTTCAAAACAGCTGTGTAATAACTTTGAAGAGAGATCCACATTTTGCTGTTAAGTCCTAATGGTCTTGACTGTGTCCAGTTTCAGCTCGGAGACCATTCTCCTGCTGTACTAGTCTTCTAAGTAAATGGCACAATCTGAAGATTTAAAACTGAGTCTGATCATTTCTTGGCTCTGATTATAAACAGACTTGTGCTTTCATTTCTCAAATAAATATTTCATAAAATGATCACACAAAGCTCTCTTTGCATTACATGCTTCTGAAGGTTTGGTCAAACATGCTGAATATTCAGCAATAATGGAATCACTGATGTAAAATGGTAATCTTGCCTGGAGTCATATTTTCATAGTAGAGGGTCATTATGTAAATACGTTTCTTGTTTTTATACCATCCTTTACTTCATTTTGTAGTAGTCATTTAGAGAGGGTTATATGTATTATTATATGACACACCTTTTTGACTGCATGAGATTTTGTTAAACAGAAATTATCTAGATCCACATTGAGCTCATTGGAGATTTTCTTTGAAACACAAAAATGTGAACCTAATTTTGAGTTTGGCTCACCATTGGAGATAAAGCATGGGAAAACCCAGAAGTATTCAGTTCATCCTGGAACCTAAACTTTAGTCCCAAATATTTTATCAATTAAATCTGAAATAATGTAGCTGTTAATTACCAGATGTGGCTTAAGCAAAATAGTCTGTTTCAAAACAACTGACACAACACTGAATACTTTATTTTGAATGTTTGTTTTTCCTGGAGGGATAGTATTTTGTGTAATCATCCTAGCGTTTATTTGCATATTTTGTCTTAGTCGTTTCATGACTACATTAATTAAAAGAATTATCTTACTGTACTTGGCATTTCAGTTTCTGAATGAACTAGGACATGAGCTTCAGGCAAGTGTACTAATTTGGTCTGTGTAGAAATCAGTAATATCATAAATGCTCCACACTCACTTCCATCAGATGTAAAATTTTGAATACTTCCACTTTTGGGAAAGGTAAAAAGTAACTGTTTTGATCCATTGCCAGGAGAATATTTTGTTGTCTTCCCTATTACTTACCCACCAATAGACACACTGTAATTTTTTTAAGAGTTGGTACTTGGATAGTCTTTCAAGGCATGATCCATAACCAGTGAAGTCAGTAAACAGGCTTCTGTTGATTTCTGTGGCTTTGGGTTAGGATCCCAGGGGACAGCTATGATCTTCTGAAGTTGGAGATTTTGAAAACCTATCCCTGAAGAATGTTTAGAATTCAGGCTGAATTCTAAACATACAGCCTGAAATGTGGATTCAAAATGGCAACTCAGTTAATCAGCATGCAGCTATGAGGAGAGGAAGTTATTGCATAATTTTGTGATTCACAGGTTTTGAGGCCAGCCAAGAACTACCCGCATGGCACAAGCCATATAACTTTACCCAGTAACTCCTGCCTCGTATCCAGTACTTGTATTTGTGATGGAGAATACATTTTGGAAGGGCATCCCATCTTTAACGTAAAGATTTTAAGGGAGGAAGAATCTGCCACATCCCTTGATAAGTTGTTTCAAAGTTGAATTGCCCTTACTGATTAAAAATATGCCTTATTTCCTATTTGAATTTGCCTTGCTCCAACCTCCAGCCATTAGATTTGTTTTGTTCCACTTTTTGGTAGATTGGAGCTCTCTAGCATCAGATGTTTTCTTGAGCATTACTTCAAAGGAACTATGATGAAATACACAATGTAGTGGTAATCAACGTTATGCTGCTATTTAGTATAATGTGTCATGCAAATATGCACAATGTCACTCCCCTATGATAATTAGATCCCCAAAATATTTACTAACGTACAGAAAAACGTACCATGAGCTCAACTCATCCCTGAAGTGAAAGTTTTATACCTGTGCTTCAGTTGCATACTAGATTTCAATTTAATAAAAACATGCTCCAGAATTTACCAAAAAAACCAAAAACCACTTGGATCTCATGTTTAGTTTCCTTAGCATTGGTGCACTGTTAAATCTAAGTGTGTCCTTACCAGACTCTTCATCAACTACACATTAGATCTACAATCCCATGGGATGCTGCAACTTAAACTGGAAGCGTGGAGTAGCTTCTAAAATGATCTTCTCTGTGAAAAGATTAAGGGATCAATCATATCTGCAGCTCGGTACAGCTGAGGAGAGAAAGGGAAACAGTGATTCTAAGCCACCTTTCCTTGCTCCTGATCCTGAGTTAGCCAGTGGAGATAATTCCACAGCATAATTTAGACCAGCCTAAGGGATGCTTTAATGCAGAGGTGGCCAAACTGTGGCTCATGAGCCACATGTGGCTCTTTTACAGTTGAAGTGTGGCTCAAGGAGCCCCATATGGCCTCCTGTCATCCTCCACCCACCAACCTGGGTGTCAATGATTGGGATGAGCATCATGGAACACTATTCTTCCTCCACCCACTCCTGGCATACCCCTTCTATGCCTCCCCAGGATTCTTCCATGGGGAGTGGGCAGGAGAATTCTGGTTACCCACTTTTGAGCTGCTTTCTTGCTATATAGTTGGAAGTGGAGCTAAGGATTCTGCCCTACACTTGTAGTAAGGGGATTTTTTTTTACAGAACTGTCAGATGACAGTTGAGCCAGAAGGTTTATTACCATTACTGCATATGACGAACTGAAGAACTGCCAAAAACAGATTTTCAAACTAGTTTTTTGGGGTTAAATTCTCTGTAGACAGTTCTGGACTTGGCATTGGAAGGAAACCAGAACTTTTAGTGGGTTTGTACTTAATATATGCTCTACTATTCTCTTCCTGCCATTTGCTGTCACTCAAATACATCAACCCAGCCCTACATAAGCATAAAAAAACCTTCTAAAATGAAGGCATCTCTTCCAGATCCACCTTTTATAAAGAGGTTATTTCAAGTATATGATTATTTCCATTTCCATTCTGTTGGTTCACCCATGCTTTGGAGCAGTTTGACTTTCCTACCAGCTCAGTGATTCTGGGCTTGGTTCCAGCAAAGCATGAATACGTTGACCTCCAGGGCATGCAGTAAGGCACAGCTATTCTCCTAGGCTTTGCGCAGGAGGGTGAAATGAGTAGGAGGCAAAAGGAGAATGTAATTTTTGCTAGGGGTGCTCTAATGTGGATGCTGATCATACATTTGGAAATATTTTATATGCACAGCTTCAGATTATTTCTTTCTGTTTATCCCTAATCACAGGCAAACTTGTCCAAAAGTTTCCATCATGGTAACAAAAGGAAAGGAAAATCAATTACCTATACTGATTTTTCATTAAAACTATAATTTACAAACAAGATGATGAGAACCAAAAAGCAGTGGAGACTTGTTTAGATTTATCTGGCATGTCGTCCATGCTATACCCTCACTTATACCTGTTCAATCTGAGGGTTGGTCTACACTAGGAAATTATATCAACCCAGTTATGTCACTCAGAGGTGTGGATTGCTCATACCTCTGAGCAAAGTGTTTAAACTGATCTAAATCCCTTTGTAGATGGCGCTCGTCTTCTTTGAATAGCTTCATCTACACACAGGCCTCTCGCTCTCTGGATCAGAGACTTTCTGTTAGCAGCATCTGTTTGTCCCATTTATGAATTCTATCCAACCTCATCCCACACACCAAGGGTATATAGGGCTATGTGGGTAAACTGCCTTCTGTTCCTTCTCTACTGCCTTGGCCTGAGACAGAATGTCTGCCTTATGAGTGCCTCTGTGTGTTTTGCAGTTGTTCTGTAGTTAGTTAGTGGCGGTGTTAGTATAGAATTAGTTGTATAGCAGTGAGAGGTTTGGATTTTTTTCCTCTCCCTTTTTCCCCTTTTTTTCTGGGGAGCTTATCTGGTTTGGCTCGGCATGCCTGGCTTGCCAGGTTTCAATTCGACCTCTCTTGTCAGGAGCCTATTTCACTCAGGATAGGTCTAGACTGAATCTGCTGCATGGGGCTTGATGGATCAACACAGTGGGATCAAATGAGCAGCCAGTGGAGACCCACTCAGTCAATCCCAGAAGTGCTCTCCATTCGACGCAGTAACAATGTGTCGACCAAAGGGCATTTCCCGTTGGCATAGCAAAGTGAAGACACTGTGGCAAGAGTGCATAAGTAAGTCGAAGGGAGATATGCAAGCCACATACTCTAGAATGCGTATCTCCCATTGACCCAGTGCAGAAATGACCACTCTGTGTATCCATAGCTTGTGAGAGTCCCATATCTCCCAAAAGAATAACTTTTGTCTGACTCTCAAATCTAGAGCACAGAAGAATTGGGAGACTAAACTGAAGCCTCTGATGATGGAATGATTCCTTTGATGCACTTCCAAGTCAAGTCAGAAGATCCACCACATAGTACATGTGTCTCTGGACAGATCCAGTTCCCCCTCAACTTAGACTAAAGTCTTCCCTAAGGGGGAAGAATTTGGAGGACTCAGGAAAGGCTCTGAAGAAAAGGAACCCTGTCCCTCACCATAAGGAGCTAGCTCCCAAAAGGCTCTGATCTCCTGCAAAGTCTATGGTTTCAGAGTTCTTTCAACTCAGTAGTGCAGAGGTGAAGGACTCTTCCCCTGGTATCCGTGGGGATGGGAGATCCAGAGAATTTTGGAGAAGCATGGCTCCAGCACGCATCTAGTACCATCTGTGAAGACAAATAGGCCCAGGACGTACACTCCTCTAGAACAGCAGAGTCTACATTAGATTTACGGATAGTTCTGAGGTACCCTGCTCCCTCGGTACCAGCAAAATTAAAGCACTAAACACCTGCAGCCCTGGCGCTTGAACACTCCAGATCAATGGTACCATCCTTCTCAACTATTGCATTGGTACCGACCACTTGGTACAGCAAGAATTCCTCTGCTCCAGAGACCTGTCAGCAGTAGACGAGCCAGAAATCCCACTACCTATGTGTACTTGAACAACTCTTGGTACAGACTTCGGTCTCTGGATTACCATTGTTTCCCAGTACCACATGATTTTTTGCCCTCTTCTACAGCCATCCTCTCCATTGAGAAGGATGAAGGAGACATTCAATCATTCTCCATAGTGCATGGTTCCTCACTGTATTGTTACAGGAGCTCATACAAGCTGTTGTATGTTGTATGTTGACAAGGCTCCTTGTCCACATCAGAGATGTTACTAGACCCATCTGCCACTAGATCCATTTCCACAGCAGTTAGCATGCACATGGTGTCATGGGTCCAGCTGTTGGGGCTCCTGAGAGAGGCTCAGAATACTGTTGAAGACCTCCCATTTGATGTTCAGAAGCTCTTCTTGGGAGCTACAGATGAGTCCCTGAGCACACTGAAGGACTCTATAGGAGTATATATTCCCAAAGACCTCAATGTGACCCTAAACAAGAGGAGATTTAGAAGGTTGCACAGTGCCAAGGATAGCACCTGGCCCAGTTCTCTGGATTTCATAGAATCACCAAGCACACTAGAGAGACAAATTCCAAAGGAAAAGAGTTTTTTGCCTTCCTTCAGCAATTATGCAGTCGTCACTGAAACAACAATTTTAATGGTTTGGTTAAGATGTTCCTTAACATCTACTTCGTAAGCTGAAAACTTTTGCCCACCTTTCCACTTTTGGCGATCATCTTTCCCATTTCCAACAGACTTGGGAACATACTACGACAGAAAAATGGGTCATGGCAGTTAGAAACATTAGGCTATGCCATCCATTTTATGTTCCTCCCTTACTGCCTCCCACTCCCCTTCCCCATCCTCTTAAGGGACCCCTCTCAGGCTACATTGAATCAAGAGGTACGCTCTCTCCTTCATTTAGGAGTGATAAAACTGGTCCCATCCCCTTCCAGGGGAAAAATTTTACTCGATGTATTTTCTCATGCCAAAGAAAGACAAAGGGTGGAGAACAATCTTAGATCTAAGACAACTGAACAAATTTATAAAGTCCCTGAAATTCAGGATGGTGACTCTGGCAGTTATAATTCCTTCTCTAGAGGCAGAAGAATGGTTTTCAGTTCTTGACATGCAGGATGTCTATTTCCATGTAGTGATACATCCTACACACAAGAAATAGAATGATAGAAATGTAAGATGGAAGGCATCTAAATAGGCCATCAAGCAGAGTCCCCTGCTCTGAGGCAGGACTGAGTATTATGTACACAAGGGATTCTCACAACAAATTTTTGGTGGCCTCAGTGTGGCTACCAACTCTTGCTGGTGGCCACTCTGACAAACGTTCCAAAAATACTTAATTAAGTTTAGCAAAAACAAATAAATATGCACATATACATGTCAAAATCATTGTAATTTATTTATGTAGGGCTTTTTTTTGAAGACTCAATAATAAAAATAA
The DNA here is from genome assembly GCA_007922155.1 of Mesoclemmys tuberculata. NCBI lineage: Eukaryota > Metazoa > Chordata > Testudines > Chelidae > Mesoclemmys > Mesoclemmys tuberculata. The sequence goes on from ML675646.1 coordinate 19,605,123, forward strand.
TGTGCAGTTGTACTTCGGTGCCCTGGCCCCTGCTGCCTCTCCTGGGCTCCCCATCACCCCTCCCGCCTCCCAGAGCTTCACTGCTTACCCCCCTCCCCCATTGTCGCAAACTCCCTCACTTTCCAACGTTACCGCACTCCTTGCCCCTTGACCACAGTGCCCAGTAAGGCCAGCCCGGCTGAAGCCCAGACCAGAGTGACTGGGTGATGCAAGAAGGGGCTGTTGCTTTGCCCCCTATTCCATCACTGCCTGTCAGGGCCACAGGAAAACCCCCAAGGTGGCCACATTTGAGAAACGCTAATCTGGCCTCCCTGACAGACGTTTGTCTAAACTGTTCTTAAAAACCTCCAATGACAGAGATTCCACAACCTCTGTAAGTAATTTGTTCCAGTGTTTAACTACCCTTACAGTTAGGAAGTTTTTCCCTTGCTGCAATTTAAGCCCATCACTTCTTGTCCTGTTCTCACTGGATAAGGAGAACAATTTATCACCCTCCTCTTTATAATCACCTTTTATGTTCTTGAAGACTATCAGTCATCTCTTCACCAGACTAAAGAAACACAATTTTTTCCCATAGGTTGTGTTTTCTAGACCTTTAATCATTTTTGTTGCTCTCCTTTGGACTTTCTCCAATTTGTCCACATATTTCCTGAAGTGTGGTGCCCCTAACTGGACACAGCACTCTAGTTGAGACCTTATCAGTGCTGAGTAGAGTGACCCAGGAAGCCAGACTTTGCCTCCACTGCTTTCAGGGCTGATTCAGAAGGATTTATTTGTGAATCAAAGACAGCTTGTACAAACTGGTTAAGAGCTCCCTAGACTGGTGGAAAAATCAACTCCATGTCTGCGCAGGTGTTCCTTTCCTCTGTCCAGCTCCAACAATATTTTTGACAATGGACACATTGTTGCTAGAGTGGGGAGCATGTCTTAATGACCTCAATTCAGGGCAGATGGTCACCTAAGGAAGCCAATCTCTGTATCAACCTGCTGGAGCTCAAGGCATTCAGGAATTTCTTCTTTCAGTTCTTAGCCCTTATCAGGAGCAAAGCAATCAGGATCATAATGGACAATGTGGCTTGCATGTTTTATATCAACAAACAGGGAGGAGAAAAATCCTTCTCTCTGTGCACTGAAGCTATGCAGTTGTTGAACTGGTGTATAGCCCGTCAAATTCAGATTTCAGCCACTTACATTCTGGAGTCCCAGAAGGTAACAGCCAATATGCTCAACAGGTGCTTCTCCCAGGACTATGAATGGGAGTTGAACTCTCAAACTCTTCATGGGATATTCCAGAGGTAGACATGTTTGCCGCATTCAGCAACAAGTACTCATTGTTCTGCTCAAGAGGATACTTTGGCCACCTCTTTTTGAAGACACCTTTCTCCTTCCCTGGTTGAAGGGCCTGTTCTATGTGTTCCTTCCAGTACTACTTGCTCTGAGAGACGAACAAGATGAGATAGAACAACGCCAGATTATCTATATAGCACCAATATGGCAGAGGCAAGCTTTGTATCATCACTTGCTTCATCTGTATGTCCAAACAGCATTCAAGCTTCCGACCATCCCTCATCTCCATTCCTAGGACACAGGTCATGTGTTTCACCCCAATCTAGGGGTCCTCGATCTCCAAGCATGGCTCCTAGATGTTTCATAAGATTAGAATTCACCTGCTCAACAGGAGAACAACAGGTATGTTACCAAACAGTAGAAGGGAGTCAGCTCAAATTATTTACCCTCAGAAATGGAAAAGGTTCACCCACTGATGTCATCATCACTGTCTTGTGCCTGAATCTTCTTCACCCTCTGCCATTTTGGATTATCTGCTGGACTTGAAGAGATCAGAGTTATCAATTATCTCTCTATGGGTTCACCAGGCCTTGAGATCAACATTTCATTCCCCACTAGAGGTGTTTTCTATATTTGCTCCCCCAATGTTCTCTATACTTATTAAGGGTTTGGGGAACCTTACTCCCAGGTTAAGGACAGCAACCTATGGCAGCTTGCTCCTTGCTTCATTTATCTTATGAAGATGGCCTTTCTAGTAACTAACATATCAACCCACAGGGTTGGGTAGAATAGGGCCATGATGTCAGACCTCCCATTTATGGTATCATTCAAGGGCAATGTCTCCTTATGGCTGCACCCAAAATTCTTACCTGAGGTGCTGTCAGGTTTCCATTTTAACCAGTGTATTTGTGGCATCTACTGGCATTTTTCTCTAAACCACATAAATCTCAGCATGAGACCTCCTTTCATACATTAGATGTGGCCTTTTATCTCAATAAGACCACAGAGACTTTTGAGGTGGATCTTGGGGTATACAATTGCTTGCTACAAAGTATTTGGTACTTTACATCCCCAAAGGATAATAGCACATCCTACCAGATCGTAGGCAACTACTACAACTTTGCTCAAAAACAACCCAGTTCCTGAGGTATGCAAAGCTGCTATGTTGGCTTCAGTGCATTCCTTTTCTAAACACTGGCTTGGGCCATGCTATCAGATCTGGTGCATCATGTGGTTCTGCTGTACTATCTCCCATCTTGGACTTGATTCTAAAGCTCCCTCCTCCCTGTGGGGTTACTGCTCAGGAATCACTTGAAGTGGAGCACCTATAAGAACACTGAGGGCAATTTGCTTGCACACCTCTATAGCCTTGGTGTCCAGCGCAAGGAGGCATAGCACCCTTGTGCAAACTGAACAGACACTGCTAATAAAAATCTTCCGTCAAGGGCTCAAGAGGCACATGCACACCAAAGTGGAGCACCCGTCGGGAAACACATTTCAAAGGACCATAGTAACTTCACAAGGTGAGAACCCTTCCCATCAGCATAGGTAGAATCTATATTTGCAATGCTATACCTGTGCCTCAGTAGTGTCTCAAGTACAGACAAGCCCTGAGTGAAGGTAATGAGTGTGATGAGATTACATGAGTTTAATTAGGGGCAAAATGTGGCCTGGTGGTTTCAAAATATCTTGCATGGGAGCCCATAGAGAACATTCAAACACACTCTAAGAAGGTAATTCAGTTATGCCTATGTTAGCGTTTGGTATGGCCCTTTCACTTTAAAAAAAATTTTTTTTCTGACTTGTAACACTATTAAATGGGGACAGCTGATAACTATATTATTGTGCAATGTCTCTTTAAACAAAAGCTCACTGTTGTAATGATTGTTTTGTTTCTGATATTTACATGGCAAAGATTTGTAAACCTGTTAATACTTCCTAAATAAATAAATATTAAAACAAAAAGAAACTGATCCCAAACTGCTTGATTTTTTTCCTCACTGCTGAATAAATAACTGACAAATCCATTCTGTTAATTATAATGAAGAATTTAGCAATTTCTGGATTTATACTTAGACTCTCCAGATCTTTTTTAAAACCTTAGAAATTGAAACATTTTGAAGGAGCCTTTATCACTGTAATTCTGAACAAACAGTATTTAAAGGGAGGGGGAAACAGACCTCTGCATTTATTTTGCAGCTCTTTTCTCTTGCTGTGTTTTGCTAATTTGAAGTGTTTGTGAAGCCAGGAAAGCAGTAAAGTCTTTGAAAGGCATGAAATAAATTCTGTTCACTGAGTGGGTAATTGTTCAAGGTCATCTGTTCGTTGTCTTTGTCTTGATTGTTTGAATTAGTAGCTAATAATGGGGCTGAACTGTGAATGAATTATTATCCAGGGGGCATATTTTGGGGAGTGTCAGGAAATATTACAGGGTAATTAAGGTTATCCAATAGCAAAGCTGTGTTACCAGCAGATGTCTAGTAATTACTGTGTTTAGAAAGTGTGGGTCTTAAACTAAGATTATAGCTCTTATATTGTCTGCCTTTGCACATCATATTTGGAATTTATTCAGTTTTTTCTGCTGTCCTTTTTCTTTTGTTCTGATTCTGTCACTTAAATTCTGACTTAAACACAGGCCTTTCCTAGTGAATTAAAATAAACATCAGCAGATGGTATGCAGTATATGTGTATATAAAATAGGAATGTGGTTAGTGAGGACTTTAAAGATGACTGCATTGATAAATACCCACTGCTACTATTTGTTAACCAATCCTGATTCCATTCGAGGGCTTGTACATCAGCTGTTTAAGTCCCAAAATAGTTCCAGGATGGGTTCCTGGAAAGATTTTCATCAGCTTAATCATATTTAATAGAGACACAGGAACTTGTTTTGATCAATTGTGAGTTAATTTTAATTTTGTTGGGTTGACCAGTTCCTGACAGGACCAAATGTTCTGAATTCAAAGTTCTGTTGTTGTCACTGACCCTAAGCTGGCTGAATTCTTTCAGAGGCAAGGTAGGGAGGGGATTGAGTACCAATTCGCTTAGTGCCTGATCCAGCGAATTTCATTTTAGCAGCTGGGCTGTTGGGAGACAATGCAATGGACAAGTATCTGTGGCATCTGGAATGTCTGGAATTAGCACAGTTGACTGGTATTGGGGGGTAGCTGTTGGAAGGAAATGTGTGGAAGCAGTGAGGCTTAAAGGTAATGGGAATGTCACTGAGTCAAAAAAGGAGAGCCTTGAAATAGTCTGTCCGGAGGTCTGAGGGTCTACAGCAATTATAGTAAGAAAGGTGGGAGGCCTGAAAGATGGAGGAAAAGTAAGAGATGCACATGACCAAAAGGGTAGAGAAGGAAATCAGGAGAAGAAAAAGGGAACCAAGGGGAAAGATCATGAACAAGCAATCTAACCTAGGGAAATCTGTCTAGGCTTTAGAACTGAATCCATGTGATTTAAGGTGTGTTTTGGCGTTTGTTGTTTTGTTTTTGTTGTTGTTTTGTTCTGGCTTATATTTTTAAGGAAAAGGTTAATTTTTAAAATGCAAACAAATCAAATAACATTTAAAAAGGCTGATCACATTTTCAGTAACTTCCCATGAACAAAGTTTTCTTTTGGGAAGTTCTAAAACATTCTGGGACTGGCTATCCATCGCTCTGCGCTTTATATAGTCATTTACACCAGTACAAAGAGGTCCTAAAACACTACCAAAGCAGAATGGTTGCATTTTGACCTTACTTTACATTAGTGTAGATGACTACAATGTGCAGGTCAGTGGAGAGTCAAGACCTTTGTGGAACAAACACATTTTGGCAATTTAGACCCCCTAGTTTCTGCCTGTAGGGTCTCCCATTCCAACAACCTACAAATAGTGAGAAAAATTAACATGATTTTCATTCTACTAAGCTTAAAGCATTGTACAATGGTAGGGTTGTTCCCCCTCCCCCCCAGACTGCTGGCACCAGAAATAGGGATTGCATAATCACTAATGCAAAAGTATTTATGGTTGTGAAACTCTCGCTGCTAGTGTTAGTGATTTTATTGGTATGTAACTAGCAGCATTTAAGGCAGACGTCCTGAATTGTCTCATAGGAAATGCCAGTATGGACTTCTGCTTACTCTATCTATATACTATATCCTTTTCTTGTCAATCATCCTATACCTGTTAATATTCTCTACATAATTCTAGAAGAGATTTTAGCAAAATAAGCAGACATTTAAGGTTGCGAGAGTACAAAGCTGCTTTTGAATTAAAAGCAAAGTGTGATGAATGTATAATGTTTATCATTAAAGATGTGCTGGGTATAAAATATTTGTATCCCTGGGCAGAGAGAAATGACTTGAGGTAACTTGACATGTCAGTTATCCATGCTGACTTAACTTGGGCAGATGGTTCCTGGATTATGCACTATGACCCCAATCCAGCAAAGCATTTTTGTATGCACTTAATTTTAAGCAAAGGAGTAGTTCAATTACAATCAATGGGGTATTCACATGCTAAAGTTAAGCACTGTCTTAAGTGTTTTGCTGGATCAGAGTCTATTTCTGAGGCCGGTTTCCTTGCAGAACTGCCACCTTGAGGAGCCTTCACATGCCAGAAGTATTCCAACCACAGATCTAGCTCTAAATGTTAGTTTATTTATCAGTTAGCAGATGTGTTTGCCATGCAACAAATTAGGTTTCAGTGCAAAGTCAACTATAAGTCTACAGCCTTAGTCCCCAGGCTTTCCAGGTGAGTGAAATCTCTCTGCCACTGCAACTGTATTGATTTTAACTTTCTGTGTTTATAAACACCAGTTGCAATGTTTAAATGTCTGAGTTTAGAAATGCAGCCTCTCTCCAAATCAAATCAATTGAGAACATGCATTTCCCAGTAATTAATCCATCGATTAAACTGTTTAGTGCTCATTTCTTGTATCCACTGTTATGTTCCAGCTCCCTGGGAGTCTTCATTAATATTGAGCTATTCCAGTGTTAATTCCAAAGTGCTACCAGCTTTATTGAACGCATCTGTTCTGGCTAGACATCCACCTGCCAGCAATTTAAGGGCTGATCCAAAGTCTATTGAAGTCAATGGGAGGCTCTAACACTCGAAGTCCTGTCATGAGTCTTGTGTAGTAATACCAGGAATGAAATCTAGTACTTGAAGGGGGGATGGACAAGACATGGGGGAGACAGAGAAGTTGATTTCAAGGCACTGCAAGCATTTTCCTCCTCTTTCAAGTAATGCAGTTCTCTCACCTTTGATATGACTGTAAAATCAGCAGCCACTGCATTAGTGAAGATGCTGCAATTTTTATAGCACCATTTTTTTCCTAGGTGGAAAAAACTTAATGGACAAGCTATATTTTACTGCAATGCTTCCCTTTCACTTCACTTCATAATAAAATAAGGGACAATTATATTGTTCCCATGGTTGGCAGAGTTTAGTATTTATTAATAATAAAAATAGTAATTAATAAAAACCCTACACTACCAAACACAAGGTACACAAACCAGTTGTTTAATTATTTTTGATATTTCCTTACTCCCTGTATGGGCTACACATATTGTGGGTCATAGCACAAGGCCAGCAGCCTCCATAGGACCCTACTCTGCCTGCTATGCAAGTGGATGAGGAGTGGGTATGATTGTGTCTCATGCCCTCAAAGTGAGCTGGGACTGAAGGCAAAGTAATCTTCATCACGTGTCAGTTGGAGCTGATTATGTCCCCTGTGGAGCAAGGTGGGAGAAAAGTCCAATTTCTGGTCTTATCCTTGGACAGAGCAACTGTTTGCTGTCCCTTAATTAGGGCATGTGGCAAAGCCACAAACAAATCTGGTATCAGAGAAAGGAATGTCCTGCGCTGAAATTCTAGCGTTATATATAACGTATATGAGATTATTTGAAGAAATCAAAGAGAACTCCTTTTCTGTGACTAGGAATTTTTGTCAACAACTCAGACACTGATTCTTGAAATTAATGGCAGTTTTACCATTGACTTCAATGAATATTGGATCAGGCCTTAAATGAGTATGACTGAACAGGACATTTTTTGTGAAAGGACATTTTTTGTAAAGGAGGCCTGATGTGAAGTGGCAGATGGACAGGTAAATTTAGATAATGAATTGCTTCAATGTAGCGAAACCTAAATTTCAAACAGCCCAATGAACCATATGAGAAATGTTCTCCATTTCCCATGGACGTCATTTAAATAATCCTCTCATCGTTCCCTAATGCGCATATTTCTTTTCCATCTACGTAGTTAGTGCCACAAAAGCAGTTGAGGGGTGTGTGTTCCTATGAAAGGGAGTAGAGAAGCTGTGTTTGTACTTGCAGAGCTTCATTCTATTTTGGGGTGGAAAGTGGCAAAGTATTTGGCCCTCAAAACCCAGGCATATTCTGAGAGCAAAATCCAGCAACTCAGGAGCTGGCTGATTGGCTCCCGGGGAAGCCATTGGGCTGGCTGGCTCCATGAGTCTGGTAGTGTGTCAAAGTCACTTTTGAAAATGAGACTTAATACTCTGAAGTCACTTAGGGTAAAATGTTCAAAAGTGCCTAAGTCTGGAATCATCCATTTCTTGAGTCCTGCCTTGCCTTTCCCCACAAATCCTAAATGCATTCTGACTGGATACTGAATATTCCTCTTTCAAATAACTCTGTTGCCATTTATGCAGTTTCTTTCAGCCTCAAATTGCATGGAAAATGCCATTCCGTTCAGTTACAGCTCAAATTATACTTTAAAAAAAAAAAAATGTATATGTAAATAGAGAACTAAAACCCACATAATTTTAGGTTAACTTAACTAATGTATACGAAACTGTCTGACCTGTATGAGCTTAAAGTTACATTTTTAGTAGCCCAGTGCAAAACTACTCTGCCATGCCATCTACTGATGTTGAGTGATGTACATTACAACAAGCTTCCAAGTTCTTTTACAGTAACTGTGAGACATTCATGGCCCCATAATCTATATTTGGAAGGCATGCACAAAGAAAAGGGATCAGACACCTTTTCTCCAGACCTGGAAACAGCTCCTTGTATGTCTAAGGACCTGCATGCACTTGGCAATGGGAAGTGGCAGGGTTTGAGAGGGATGGGCCATCAGATAGCTGTCAGGTGCCTTGAGGCAGAAATTGAATAGAAGTGGAAAGGTTTCTTCTGAGATGGTGCAGAGGCACAGGGCATCCATATGGATTGTCTCCATAGAGTATCTATGTAGATCTTGGGGTTGGGGAAGGGGAATCTATGAAGGTTAGGGGTGAAAATTCTTTTTGTTCTACATAGAGGACAGGTAAACCTCCTCTCCCCACCTCCCCAGTTCAGTTCCCCAAGAGAAGGATTTGGGGAAAACTGCAAGGAAAAACTAGTTTACTCCCCCACAGTTCTCCCTCCCCCCCCAGATGTACCCATAGGAGGGGAAGGAGTGATCTGATCCTCTAGGATGTTATTTTTGAACTCCACCAAAAATTTCAAGATCTTCATGAAAATGAGGTTTTTGTTATGATGATATTTCCGGGCCTGATCTAGCGCCAAGGACTTGTAGATTTCCAGACTGTGGGACTTAAGTTCCCAGGTGCCTAAGTCACTTTTGAAAATAAGACATCAACAGGAGTTAGATACCTAAACACTTTCAAAATTCTGTGCCGCAAGCACTTCTGAACATTTACCTTTATGATTCTGAGAATTATTAGCGACGTGGGCTGAGAGGCATCCTGATCTGGCTGGTTGGAATTAGAAGTTGAACTAATGGAAACTATGCAACATATGTGGCAATCACAGAAATTTCTGATTTTTTTTTCCAGAAAGCATTTTTCTCTGAACCCCTCTAACTTCAACTACCTTAAAAAAAAAAAAAAAAACCGCTTTCAGCACTTTCCAGATTAGTGAAGTTTAAATCTAAGGTGTAACAGACTTGTAACTTTGTTTTGGGTTTTTTTATTTATAAAAAATGTGTACTAACAGAACATCTTAAACACAGGAGAAATGGATTACTCTATGGGCTATATACCCATACACACATGCCTATTAATAGGTAGATAAACATTAAACTGAAGTTGTTGCACTTGGTAGACAAAATAATAATTTTGCTCTGGCAGTCTTTGATCTCATACATTATATGCTCATCTGATTCTGGCTTTAGCAAGGAGAGTGGCTACTTATTTTTAACATCTTAAATCAGAGAGGGAACAAAAATACCCATTTCTTGAAACATGATTTGTTGAATTCTCAAGGGAAGGTCGTTTACCAGGGTATCCTGTGACAGGAAAATACATGCTGCATTCACCAGGGTACAGGCGGTGCTGTGGTAGTTGGATCAGTGTGCAAATGTTGACTTAAGACAGAGATACTTACACAGAAAAAGCAACAACTTTGTATAAGTCACCAGACAGTCTGAGGATTTGGGAGGAGGCGGGGAGGGGTCCAGGGCTACATTAAAAACGCCAGAGTCATCAAGACTTTAAAAATAGCATGTGTGGCCTCGTTTAGTGAAAATATAGAGTAATGTGACTATAAAAAGCAAGGCAAACTACCAGTTGACTGACTCTTTTATGCCTTACACATCTTTTACATTTAAATTTGTTATTTTAGAAAAATATATGGTAGGCTGAAAAGAAAGTCCACACTGTTTGACCTTTACTATTTATTATGTGAAATCAAGGGCCCTCTTGCATTGAAGATGCTTAAACCGTTGTATTTAATGTAGTTGTGTTAATAAACATAGGTTTGACTGTCTCTAAAATCACATGTAATGTTACTTAGCACTTTAATGTCTCAAAGCACTTCACAAACATAAATGTACATGTTAGTTTAAACATTTTTATGTAAGGAGAACTTCAAATGCAATACACAAGCTAGCAGGAGTTCTCAAACTGGGGGTTGTGACCCCTCAGAGGGCCCTAAGGTTATTATGAAGGGGGTCGCAAGCTGTCAGCCCCCACAGGTACTGGTAAGGGTGGCATATCATGGAGGAGGAAGGGATGTCACAGCCTGAAATATTTTCGAAGGGGGTCCCAGCAGAAAAACTTTGAGAACCCTGGAAGGATCCAACTTCTCATATTTAGAAACTGTTTAGTTGTTGAAATCAGGCTCAGTATAGTGCATCAAAGTGCACTTTAGTCATCTTGCTTTCAGTTAAATGCCAAATTTATTTTCTATTTGTTAACACTTGTCAGTTTTATAAACAGAGCACAAACCAATAGTAGCCCTATGCAGATTAGAATTTGGGTCCAATAAATACCTTTATAACACCTAGGTCATGGAGAAAATGGCAATTTCTTTGAAAATCTCCTGTTAAAACAGAGTTAGGGAAGTGAAAGTTGCCACTTTGTACTCCTAATATGTACAGTAGCATCTGTAGGGACAGGCAAATCTCAAAGGATTCAGAATTCTGGTTCAGCTGGGCTACATCTGCTTTTGTGACGTCCAGCTGAACTTCCTGAAACAACATTTAATCAGTAATATCACAACTACAGACTTTTCAGCACTTCCTGATTCAATCCTTGATCCAAATGCATTATTACAAGAGCAGTCTCCTTCATAGTATTTTTGCATTTTAGCACCAACTGGAGTCAAGAAGTGCATGAATTAGAAAGAAATTTTAAGAAGTTAACCAAGTACATAGGAATCCCAAGAATGAATTAGCTTTGGTTTAGAAAAGCACAAGGGTCAGAGGAGTTCCAGGAGTTTCTCTTTTTTAAAGAACTAGTTTGCCCATCCCTAATGTAAAGTTACAAATGTACATTTGTTCTAATTTTGGCATTTGCGTATGAATGACAGAATATGAAGAACGTCTATTAATTTATTTGCAATTAATGGTATAAGCAGTTCTTACAATTTCTCTTAAACTGGTAGTTTTCAGAAATCTATTGGTTATGCTTTTTTTAATCTTTCAGACACTTGCTAGCAAGCAGAGGATAATAGACTTTTCCTAGCAAGGCCAATAGCATGATGTTCACCTAATATTGTGGCATTATTATCCTTCCTACCCTAGAAAAGATAACATAATGATTTTCAATTGCATGCTGTAGAACCACACATGGGAGCCCATCTTCATGTTAAATAAAGCTGTGTAGATAATTTGCATTAGCCCTCTCGCTTTTCTATTTATATTTTGCTGCTTTTGAGTTGATCATTATTTACCAGAATATAGTCATTGTTTTGAAGTATTAAACAGTTTTTCTTGGAATTCTTATCTCTATGAATTGATCTTAAACAATTCTCTGCAACTACTTGATATTCATTGCGGGAGTTAGGATGGTCAATTTAATTTAGGGTGACCAGATGTCCCAATTTTATAGGGATAGTCCCAATATTCAGGGCTTTGTCTTATATAGGTACCTATTATCCCCCACCCCCATGCTGATTTTTCATGCTACCTATGTGGTCATCCTAGTTTGATTAGTCGGATAAGCCACATGGTGGAACTTCTCTTCCCCAACTGGATGAAGTCGTAAGTATTTCTCTCACAAATACTTGTGCACACAAATCTAGAATTTGATTTAATTGTATACTTCATCATGTGCCTTTGAAACTTGCTTTCCATTAACATTTATGCCAGTGAAACTTGCACACACATTCATGGGAAGGTGACCACTAAATGGATGTGAAAATGGCCTAAATTTAGTTAATTTAAAAATGCAAGCAGAAATTCATGGAAAATATCTAGTTGTGTTCACCATCAAAGTGGCAAAGGAAGGGTGATTGATGTTAATTCTTTACAATAAGGGCTGTGAGTTGGTGTTTGGTTTTTTGCAAAAGTATTACTGAAAATATATTCCTGTGCATGGGAAATTATATTGTTTGCAGCTTAATTTTGCTTCCTCTTTTTAGAGTCATGATTTTTGTAGCTTGGCAGTATTTCATTTCATTCCATTGTCAAAAGTAGCAATTAACTGACACAAATCCAAATAGAAAGAGCTAATCTTAATGGGAACTAAGAGTTTTGGATCATTTAATAAATGTGTATTTTTGCAAGCTAGTTGATTCAGTGCCTTATGTTGATCTTACATTTTAAAGTTGCAAAAGTTAATCAATTTTTTCCCCCCATAATTTACAAACATTGCTTAACTGATAAAAGAAGATGGATCTTTTCTAACAAAGAATCAGATTTTTATTGTTGTGTTTTCTGGTTGTTACTTTAGTGCCTTTCTCTTTTATAGAAAGAGTGAAGTTTTAAAAATCTTATTATTGATGTTTTTGTCAAAGAACTTGCAGTAAGTGCAAAATGAAGAACGTAGCATGGACCAGAGGGAAATAACATGAAAAGTGCTCCTGGGAACCAGAAGACATGGTTCCTTGGGTGTACTTAGCTCTGAGGAACTAGGCACACCCAAAACCATTTCAATGTTGATCCAGATCAAAGCAGCTTCAGAATGTACATGGTTCACAGCTGGCAAGAAGAGTATCTGTTCACCTTATTACATTATAGTATCTACCTTATTACTCCAATTCAATTGCATGTTACATGCCTTCGCAAGCTGGGAGATGAGGTAGAGGTGTGTTCCCCATCACACAGACGCCTAAGGAACAAAAATGCTAGAGTCCCATGTATTTGGTGATGGTGCTTAGTCTCCGAGCTCCACAAGTAGTAGAGTGAGTCACCTTTTAAATGTTTTAGATTTAGTTTGAATTTTTCTCTTTGGTCTACTACACAAAGGTGTTGAACTTGCATTCATGACACAGAATGAGATACATAGAATACTTAAATATGTCTGCTAAAAACACCATAAACTAATATAAGGATTTAAGCTTGCATTTAAAAGAAGAAAATTCCACCTTTTAATTTTTACTTGATAAATTCTGTGGTCTATTGAACATGATATGAATGCTGAATCTTAGAACATTTGCATGTTTTTGTATCTTACCACCCATAAAGGCTCATTTGAAATCAGGAGACATAAAACATCCTTATTCTAGCATTCGAATGTCCTTTCTGGCTTTTAGTTCAGCCTTATATATGCAATATGCCTTCCCTTAAAGACTCAGTAAGATGGCATCAGCCGGTAGGGGTAACATCAAAGGCACTTTATGGAGCTTGATCAAGGAACCATCCAATGTCAATAAAAGGAGGTGGAGTTTTTTTGCAGCTGGTTGGCAGCCAGCCAGTCACCAGGCAGTTATGAAGCTCCTTAATGTTGAAGTGGCTTTAAGAGGGTTACGAAAAAGATTGATGGGAGACCTACTTCTCTAGATTATGCAGAGAAGGGATTGTTTATATAAAACAAAGTTAATAACTTTAGTTTGTGTTTTATTTTCTTTTTTAAAAACATTCAGACATTTTGTCAGCTATGCATGATAACTTGGTAACTGGGGTGTATGACAGTTAATAGAAGCATTATCGGTGGCCTCTTGTCTTGCCAAAGAAGAATAAATTGCCTGATCTAAAAGGTCAGTGTAAAATATATAGAAATGTAGCAAAAAATACTGTGATCCTTCTCAGTGGGGATTACTTGCCTCTGGATTTAAGGCTTATGACTTCGATACAGAAAGCAAATTTGTGGTGGTAGCAACTGGTATAAATATAACCCAACTCTGTCCTGGCTTCATTCATTCAGTGTAGGTTAAGAGTTATATCTGCCAGCTTGCATGGCCAAAGGTTCTCTTGCTTGACTGCTGGTTGTGGTTTCAAAAGACTTGTACTAGTCAGAGTTTTATTCTAACCTGTAGTATCAGTGTGTAATGGGGATTGGAGTCATGGTACCATTATGCACTTTCATGTGGGGCACAAGGCACCTTGTTGTGGAACCTCCCCAGTAGAATTACACATGGTTTGGCTGATAGTCGGAAAGTCACATTCATATGGTCAAGTACTTGTTTTCACGTTATGAGAAGGCATAAATAGCACTTGCTTTCACCCATAGCAGTCATGATTTTATAGACCTCTAGCATATCCCCCTTAGTCATATCTTTTCCATGCTGAAAAGTCCGAGTCTTATTAACTTTTCTATACCCCTAATCATTTTAGTTGCCCTTGTCCATATCTTTTCCAATTCCAATACATCTTTTTTGAGATAGGGTGACCAGATCTGCACACAGAATTCAAGATATGGGCATACAATGGATTTATAAAGTGGCAATATAATATTTTCTGTCTTCTTATTTATCCCTTTCCTAATGATTACCAACATTTTGTTAGTTTTTTTGATTGCTGTTGCACATTGGGTGGATATTTTCAGAGAACTATCCATAATGACTCCAAGATCTCTTTCTTGAATAGTAACAGATAATTTAGATCCCATCATTTTATATGTATAGTTGGGATGATGGTTTCCAATATGAATTACTTTGCATTTATCAACCATGACTTTCATCTGCCATTTTGTTGCCCACTCACCCAGTTTTGTTAAATACCATTGTAACTCTTCATAGTCCGCTTTGGACTTAACTATCTTGAGTAGTTTTGTATCATCTACAATTTTTGCCATCTCACCGTTTACTCCTTTTTCCAGATCACTTATTGAACAGTACTGGTCCCGGTACAGACCCTTGGGGGACATCACTATTTACTTCTCTCAATTCTGAAAACTGCCAGTTATTCCTACACTTTGTTTCCTATCTTTTAACCAGTTACTGACTCAGGAGAGGACTTTCCCTCTTAACCCATGACCGCTTACTTTGCTGAAAGAGGATTAAAGAGAAGTGAATGAGTGAAAGCACAGTTCAAAACTGAAGTCAAATTCAAGTCTCAGCCATAACTTTGGCTAAACTTTGAAAGCTAAAGCTAATAGTGAACTAGCCAACCCTATCATTGTAACTGACTATTTGTGAGCAGCAAATATTGGAGAGCAGATTTATTGATTTTTGATTTATTTATTTATAATTAATAATTTATTAATATTTATAATATAATATATATAATATAATAATTTATTGATTGATTGAGGATGAAAGGTTCATTATTAATTTTAGTATAGCATTCTATCTGAGAATTTTGTGCACACTAATGGGTTAGCCCCTTTATGTAGTAGACAAAGGGTATTGTATGTCCAAAGAAAATAAAACTTAAACCTTAAGATTACTCTAAGGAGGTCAGATGCCATAACAATGGGTGTAGTACAAGAATCTGAATAGATAAACAAGAAAATTTTCACTGAAACATTTTTTTGTTGGAAAAAGCTGTTTGAATTAAACAGAATTTTTTTTCATGGAATTTGATAGCAATTTTAACAATTCCCTGGAAAGGAAAATAATTGAAATGAAAATGTTCAGATTTTCCATTTTGTGGGAAATTTAAAATGTATATTTGTTTCAATTTGTATTATAGTAAAAACAAATTTTAAAATATCAAAATTTCCTGCTAAATGGAAATGCTGAGTTGCAACCACCTCTATAAACAAGGAGATAGAAATAATATGTCCTATTAAGCAGGAATTAAGTGATTCAATGAAAGTAGGAGTAAAAGCCATTTTTACTGAAAGTTATCCAAAAGGTCACTGAAATGTGGTTTTAGATTACTGTATACTATTTTAGTGGAAAAATATGAATCTAAGATAATGGTCAAGTTTCAGCATTGGGCAAGTTTGTAACCTCTCAAGGAAATATAAATACTGTTAATCTTTACTATTACTGTTGCCTTCTGATTATCTCTGATCTTTCAGCAAAAGATAGTTGGGCAGATTTTATGGAAGTTAGAACTAACAGTTCTCCTCTTCTGCTCCAACAGTGGGTTTATTATCCCTTTATCTCTTCTTAGCACTTCCCTGTCAAGATCCACAACACAATGTTGGCCTGTCACAGTGACTACCACCCAAACAGTCCCTGTCATCTTGACCTATGTTGTTTTTCTCCCAACAGAATAAACTTCCAAGAATTAAATTAAATTGGGGATTTCCACTTAGCTTGCTGGATGTTCTTAATCTTTCTTTCTATCCGACTGTCTTTTTTGCATTGTTGCAAGTCCTATTCCTTTGCAACATCCCTTTCTGGCCTCTTCCCAGTTTCCCTGTTGTGTGTAAGCATTGCTAAGTATGGGGGTTTATGAGTATGAGAGCAAATGATGCAGCTGGATTAATCTGAACTTTCGGAGTCTTGCTCTCCCTGCTATGATACATTACTTTTAAAACTATCATTCTCTTTTTCACATAACAAGGAAAGGTGCAAAATGACACTAGGGAAAAAACATTGTATTGTTTTGTGTTTGTAAGGTAGGAGGAGGGGAAACTTGGACAGCTCTGCTTGAACAGTGGCACAAGTTTTCAGCAACCAAGGGATGATGATAAAACTGAACTGTTTCATTGATGAGATGCTTCAATAATCCTCTTTTGGCTTTATTTATTTAAAATGATCCACCCCCTTCAACTCTGCAAAAGCCTCAAAAGATTGCACAACTTAGCTCTGCACCTGCTTAACTTGCTCAGAGAAGCCAAGGGTCTGGGTTGTAGAAACCCTTTCAGTTGTGAGCATTGGGCCATATAGGTAACCCAAAGTGGAGTCTTTGCTTAAATGGTTCTCTCAAAATCCTAGTCAGCTTGCTGCCTCATTTGTGGATGCCCACAAACTGACCCTTCTGGATAGCAAGACCTTTTTTAAAAACAAAAAAAAAAAGCAAAAAAACCTGAAATTAATCCACTTTTCTGTATGATTAATTTGATTAAATGGAATGCTGTTTCCACCTGGCAAAATGTTGTAAAAATATGTTTTAAATGGTTTTTCCCTTTAATTCAAACAATATGCCTGTTGATCAAAAGTTACTTTTAATCTCTCTTTGGTAATGAGGAAGCTCCTTTAAGACTGCTTTTTTAGTGATAGAATTGTCATTCTCCAAACTAGGCATGCTTACTGAAGTATTAGGTAACGGAGCCATTTCTGATGTCCAGTCTCAGATGGTCAAAATTTTCAGAGTTGACTTGTGATTTTTGGTTGCACAATATGAGAACCTTAAAGGAATCTGATTTTTCAGAATGTGGGTGTTCCATCATCTTCTGACAATCAGGATTCAGGTCCATTTAAAGTGTTTCCATAGACAGCTATGAAAAATCAGTCAGGTTTAAAAATCTTGGTCTCTGTTTAGAAATCGGCAGAATGTAAAAGTTTGTACTAAAATGTCTGTTTTGTGTTCTGAGACCTATGGGGTCCGTGGTGCTCAGGTTAAACACCTGTTAACATGCTCCACAAAAATGCCAATTCAAAATGTTTCCACAGCTTAGATACAGAGAGCCAGACATTATTTAATTTAAAATAAATAAATTACCTTTTAAATTTAATTAATGGGTTGATGTTTTTAAATTAATAAAGCGCAGCTCATGATACTACACTGTGTTCCTTTTTAGCCCATCCAAGTTATATTTATTAAAAGAATGCTAAATATTTGGTGAAATTCAGGATGCTAAAAGTGCCTAAAAGCACTAAAGGTATTTCTATGTTTAACAAAACAAAATAAAAATACATAGCAAAAACAAAACATAGCTTCAACACTGGTAACGGAAGAAACAAGTAGTTATTTCTGTAGGTTGGCAATCAAGTGGTTACTTTTATAGGTTGTCCTTTTTGTCATTAGCAACATGCATGTTTCAAATTAAATACAATGTATTTTTATTCATTTTGACAATTATATGTACAACACTGCAAAAATCTACACACTGATAACTGCAAATCTTTTGTTGGAGGGATCTTTTGGAGTTTCTGAATTATCTAACTTTAATTTTTAAATTAAGTTGTTTACAGATGTACGTGAAGCAGATTCATAGATTTTTAGGCCAGAAGGAACAGCTATGATCATCTAGTCTGACTTCCTGTGTAACACAGTCAAAGGAATTTCATGAATTAATCCTGAACAGTTAGATGTATGCCTTGAAATCTTGCAGACCATTTTGCTGTAGCATTCCCTGCTCCTCCCTTTGGTTGGTTGGAGAGAATAAATCATAAACAATTAAACCTTAAGAATGAATCTGTAAAACATACATATTAAAAGAGATGCTTTTGTGATATTTAAAATGTGGTTATTGATTGACTAGGCAAGCACAATTTGAACTTAATCATGCTTTCAGAATACGTGAGTTAGTTAAGTATTTGAAAAATGTCTGTAAAAAGAAACTTATGTAATTTTTGGTTAGATAAACTTTTAACGTTGTAAGTAGTATATATAATTTTTGTTCATGTAGAGGCAAGACTGTTGTAAGTTGTGTGTGTGTGAGGGGATATGTAGATCTCATTTTTGTTTATGTAGAAGCTGTTTTGCCAGCTTACGTATTGTATTTAAGCTGATGATGTTAAACCCATAGAAGATCCTTAAAAAGGAAACAAATATTTTAAGGCTCCCACTATATAGAGAGATTTATTAATATTGGCTGGAAAATCCCAGCTTTAGTGCCCTATTCCCTCATAAAAACAGTTCTAGATTGCTTATAATGTAAAAAGAAAATTAATACACCAACATTTAGAACAATATTTTGTGTGTGTATAATATAGCAAAAATGTAATTATGTAATATTTGATGATTGTTTCTTAGGGAAAAAAACATTTCTGGTTTTGCTACAGCAAAATTTGCAATAATGACCTACTGCATTGTAAACCTCATGCAAAAATTAACTTTATATGCTAATGTTGTTGGTCACATCTGCTGCCTGCACATGTTCAAGAACTGTTTTTTCAGACATTATTGTACACCTAATTTTAAGTCTCTTGAGATGTTACTCCCTCAACAGTTTGGTGAACAAATATTTGTAAACCTTCTTCCAGATGAAGTGTTTTTCAGAAAGGTGGAAGTGGTAAGAAACCGTTAAAACAGTGGTTAAGAAGGTAGGTGTCTGTGGGTATTGATGAGAAATAGTCGTTAGGGGAAAGCTGCATCGCCACACAGGAAGCAGCATAAAACTCTTGAAAGCATTTTCTCCAGCTGTGGCGGAAGAACAATTTACACAGTAGAACTTGAAAGTCACGCATCTTGTACTTCATTTCTAGCTGAGAGCACCCTTCCAGAAAAAAGGCTGATTAGCTGCAGTCATTTAACAGCTCTCAGAAAGGCACATAGTGTCTTCACGGAAAAGACTGCTTTAAGAGCGTGGAAACTCTAAGTGATGTGTACGTATGCAATTCTGATAAACAGGATGGGCTTCATGTTTTACAATAAAGTGTTACAAACCTTCAAATAAAAAAAGGGGGATTTCAGTTTAGTTTATAGTAGAACATATTGCATCAGCATATTATTAATCCCTTTGCCAAAAAGTAACAGCACCTCAAATCTCCATTGAACAGCTATTTAAAATCCGTTGTGACCACTAATAAACTTTCTTCCTCCCTGCTTCAGCTCTCTCCTTCAGGGTTTTAGCCATATTATTGGCTGTGGACTAGACAAGATTCTCCTTTGCTCTGAGTCATTCTATTTTCTGGAAGGGTTATGCTTGAATGATTTGTGGCACTTCATCCCCAGACCTGTGAGTTGATCATGCTTCCAGTCTCTGCAAGCTAAGGAACTAAAAAGACTGATTTTCCCATGCAACTATCCAGAACCCCTTCCTTCCTCCCCTCCCAAGTAGGCTGCTGGAGTAACACTTATATCATAAAACATGCTGCTCCACCAGGATCGTTTACAGTCTGCTGGTAGGACCTTGGAGTGAATGCTTGTATTTTTTCTCTGAAGTAAGCAATTAACAAGAAAACAGACCAGTAGATAATTTAAGCAAATAACTACTGTATTTCAAAATGATAAAATGGAATGTTTTACGGTTGAGATTAGGGGACACAGTATGGCATTGTGTAGGGGGCACTGGACTGCGAATCAGATGACCGAGATTCTAATTCCAACTCTGATACTATTTTTTTCTTCTCTAGGGGGCAAGGAGTGAATTATTTATCTGCGTGGGGAGGTGGGAACCTCACACCCTCATGTACACTGTTGCAATAATGATGGCATTGTTAATTATTATTTTATTCTCCTCCTGACGCCAACGTTGTCTCTCTGCTATGCAAGATATGGCCTGAGTCTATTGGGTTGACTTCCCAGTGAAGGAGGAATCAGTGAGCAGTGTCTAGGTTAAATCTGGATGTGATTTGCTTTATTTACACAAATATACCTGCCCTGGAGAGGCACACGGGCAACCCTGTCCTCCAGAAATTTCAGAACACACCAATGCCTGGTTCCCAGGAAGCAACTCTGTGCCAAGAATTGCCTCCATATACAGAGAATAAAGCAGTGCAAACTCTGCTGTCTACCACGGCTTCTCTTCCAGGACAGCAGCATCACTGAAAAAGACTCTGTCAGCCTGTGAAGCAAGCAGGACCATCTGGTGCCTTCTGTCATAATAACAATAATTCCTGGTGGAAAAGAGCCAGGAGCTCTTGGGAGGGGGGTGTTCAGACTCTATCACCTCGTCAGCCTGGGGCTGCCCAACTGAGGTTATGGAGCATATTATTAGTGAGGGGCAAGGTGGCTGGGTGAGGGATAGTTCTTGTGATTTCTCAGATCTCTGTACCGCTCTGATGCCCCTAACCCCTAAGTGTGGGGGAGGTCCTTCTTCCACAGCCCCTCAGTAACTGAGGATTCAGGCCTGGGGTCTGTCAGTTTTTTGCACCCTCCCTGGCAACAAAGAGTGTCAAGATTGTGTAATAAGGTGAATTAGAGAGAGGATTCCTCCTCTTTTGAGGTCTTGACTGGAAGGTAAAAACCCTAAGTGAGAACAGCAGGTGACATGGATTCTGGTCTTACTGCCATGGGACCCTGGGCTGTGCTGCTAATAGTCCAATAGCCTCACCTCCTGGCTTCGAGTTCAAAAGTTCTCACATCCTGCCTTGCTGCCCAGATCCCAGCCCATACCCTCGTCTTTGCCCTGTTTGCTACTTCTCTGAACTAGGAGTAAGGAGGAACATTTGGGAGGGGCGAAGCTCGGGTCAACCCCGCATGTCCCATTTTCAATTTAGTAAATATGCTCACCCTAACTATCATGCACTGAGTGTAGCTGAATGATTATTTCATGACATTGCTTCAGGACTGAATTTAGGGGTTTTGGGGTGCATTAATTGTGTGTTTGCATAACTGAATTTTAACTCTGAATTTCCAGGGTTTATAATGGTTGGCCAGGGGATAATTACAACATCCTCTGCTGATATGCACACTCAACACTAACTAACTTTAACATTGTTTTTATGTAGGAGTAATCTATATAATAATTTTCTTCATGCTACATGGAGAACAAAGGGGGTTTGGAGAGACACGACAGCAATTTACATATCTGAAGGGGGAAAACACCAAAGATGGAAAAATGATTATTTTGGTATATACAAGAGTATAGTCATGAGATATGGCATATAATTGAGGAGAGTAAAATTCAGGATGTATATCAGGAAAATATTTGAGAGTAAAATGCATTTGTTTCTCAGTGATCTGTCCGTGAGCCAATGCCAGTCCCTGAGATCTCCCTAGCACAGTTTAGGAGGGCAGCATGTTGTCCCCTGGTATCAAAAGGGTTGAGAAACACTGAATTGCACTATGGAATGGTCTCTGAAAGGCAAGTGGTGGGAACCTTATAAGACTTGATTTTTTTTTTTTAAATGTTGGAAATTATTTTTTGGGAAATACAAAACACTTAAAACAGGAACTGTAGGGAACCATCCGGGATTAACGAGATGGACAGAATGACTTCATAGCTATTTTCCGTATCATCTGACTGTAAAAGTTGCTAGGAGAAAGCAACCTTCATCAAGTGCACTGACACCAGCAGTAGTGGATAATTTCAGACCACCAAAACTTTTACATGATGTAGCGTTTTCATTGTTGTTTGTTTATCCAGTACCCAAGAATGTGTTCCCTGTCCAGAGAGCTCAATCTTATATTAAGTAGAAAAGCTTCTGGTACACCAGCTACAACTATCACTGTTTGCTGTTACTACCTTTGCCAGCTATGTTCCTTCTGTGGCACTCTCAATCGATAAGACCTTTCATGCTAGCGCCATTGATACTCCATGTGATAATCCTCGTGGGGAAGCTTTTCAAATGCACCGAAATCCTATTTTCAAAAAGTAACTTGGGTGCTTTAGGAGTTTAGGTCTCATTAAAAGTCAATGAATGTCAAGTCACTTTTGAAAATGAGGCATAAACTCCAAAATCCCTTGGGCACACTTGACATTTCCCCTCTTGTCTGTAACCACTCTTACGCTGACTTAATATATCACAAAAATATATGCAACCCACACTCAGAATTCTTTCAGGTTTCAGAAAAGCTATGCATCCTAGTTTTAGGTTAAACCACAAGTGCAGAAGGGCACCTATCACTTTAGACTAATGCTACAGTGTGAAATATATGTGTATATATATATAACTAGCAGCTGGTAGAGAATGCAGCGGTCAGAATGACTTCTGAGAGCAAACGATTTCATATGCCATATGATTCTAGTGGGTGTCAACTTTCTGACAGCATAAATGACATAATATTAATATGTGGATCCATGTCAGCAACTTGTATGGTTGTCAGGGACATGGGGGTAGCAACTTCTATGGATAATCCTAATCATAGAGTGGGTGGTCCTCTGATGAGGGCATTAGCCCTAGGACCCAGGAGATCCAGGTTCAATTTCCTGTGCCAGCACAGGCTTCCTGTGTGAATTTGGGTGGAGTCACTTAGCTCCTCTCTGCCTCATTTCGCCATCTGTCAAATTGGGATAATAGCACTGCCCTACCTCCTGGAAGTGTTCTGAGGATAAATGCATTACAAGTGGTGTGGCGCTCATGTAAATACCTACTCTCTACTGTGCAGGAGGGCCCTGCACAATCACGCTGACCATGGAGAAGAGAGGGTTCTGGAGTGCTGAGGGAATTCTTTGGAAGTGGCAATTGCTAGGCCATTTAAAAGATGAGTGTGGGCTAGCACTACTCCCAAACTGCCAGATGGTGCTGAAATTCATCACTAGCACCATGCAGCACTTCATTTGGGATATCTTAATCCACTGTTAGGAAACATAGGGGAGTTTTATAGCACTACTCAGAAAACACAAGTGCCAGGGACCTGGCTGTCCTCTGCACAATGGTGGTGAGGCAAGGCCTGTTGGCCACATTCCACTTGGACAGCTGTGCCTTCGCCATAGAAGAGATGATACAGAGATGCAGAAACGTGCATCCTTAGAAAGGGAAATTGTATCAGTCCAGGGTTCTGTCCGCCTGTAAAAGCAGGAAAACTTCTGAAACTCTGCCAAGAATAATGACTTGTACCCCAAGACAAACTTATTCAGGATGCAGGTTACCAGATGGATTTCTGCATTCTCTGTGTTAGAGAAGCTGGTTGAAAAAAGGCAGTCATTACATGCTATGTCATTCTAAAAATGAAATTGATGGATTGTTCTCACTTCTGGAGCAGACACTAATGGAAAGCGTTCTGAGTGTGCTGAGACTGTTTGAACAGGCCACTAGAGAGCTAAGTGCTGAAACAGGATGGTTGAGCCAAGTCAGAGCCCCGGTTCCTGTTTTGTGATGATTGATGAATGACTTCCAGCAAAAAAGGAGACATCCAAAAAAGAAATCTCATTTGTTGCCAAAATGTTTGGAGAAAAAGACTTCACAGAAGACTGGATCCCATCTTTCAGGATTAGAAACACATCTTGCTATTTTGTTGGAACCTTGATTTAAAATTCCTAATTCTGTGCACCTCAGTGGAAAAATTCCAATCAGATTTAGAATAAGAGCTCCAAATGGCCGAAGAGGTATCTGAAATTGCTATAGGCCACTCTGGTCATCCTGCGGTTACTGCTGTTTCTACAAATGCTACTTCAGCCATTGCACATGGTGGTATATGGACATATCTTCATTTGCCAAAACATGCAGTTTCTTGCTGTATTTTGGCTATTTTAACTGCTTTCTATATTGAATGCAAGTTAAATCAGAAATATAATACTTATGTTTGTTGGCAATCCAAACAAACCATCTAGTTAACTTATGTGGTAATTATCTTGAATTCCTTCCCACTAATTTTGTCATTTGGCAGGGAGGGAAAAAAGTAGTTAGAGCTTAGTTTCATCAAACAGGTCATGCTAAGATCCCCAAGTCAGCACAGTAGCTTGTGTCTCAGTCAGATTACTCAATTTCTGCTATTTATATTCATTTGTTTCAAATAGTATCAGCAGCACAGCTTGTCAAATAGTTATTGAACCAAAAAAAAAAAAGTATCAAAATGTAGGTGTTTTGGGAGAGGAGTGGCTGGTTTGTGGTTTCTGCACATGTATTCATTATTCATGATTTTTTGCTGAGTCTATCAAGCAAATAGTCCTCAGATTGTGAGTTGTCAACTCTTCATAATCTATTTGCTATTTTTGGAGAGAAATTGGTTACATGGATATTTTTCTGCTCTCTGATGGGATGGATAAAACAGGAGAAGAACAAATGTTGAATAGTGAAAGTGAATGGCAAATTATGAATGTGTTTCCAGCACAAATTGTGAAGTTTTTTGAATTTGTGAATATTTTAATGGTTTGTAATGGTTGGATGTGGATTAATGGTTTAATGGTTAGTAAATACTGGAGGATGACTCCATGAATATCCATGAATCATATGTGAGTTACTTTTCTTGTGAATGTATTAGTTAATCTTTATTTTCATTATTTGATCAGCTCTCCTCAGCTTTCATATTCCAAGGTCTTCCCAAAACGGCATTTGTTTAGGCTACATTATTACTATGGGAGTATAATCTACCCCACTAGATAACAATTTATCTAACTTTCAGCTCCATTCTCCATCTGTCTATTTTAATAGCCAGAGTTTGATACTCATATTGAATAGCACGTTGCTCTATAGACAATCATACTGAAATCAGCGGGACCATTTGTGAAACAAAGTGTTTTACAGCATTAGACTATGAGTAAAGATATCAAAATATGACACACATGCTGAATTTTATTGTGCACGTGTTAAAAAAGTCTTTTTCAAACTGTATTTCCAGTTAGTTCCTTCAATCTATGGGCTCCTTCCCTCCAGTGTATACTGAAATCAGTATATCAGTTAATAGGAGACTGAGAATATTAGATATAAATGTATTAAACATGTTGTGCCATGTGAAAACTTACATAATATAATGAAATTACCATTAGACTCCATATTGTAATAAACTATTGGGAACTTAAGTGCTTTTGAATGCTCATATTCAGTGAAAGTTGGGGGACACAGGAAAGAATTTGAGAATTCCAGTAGAACTTTATGTAGTTTCCTTGCACTTTCACTCCCCTAAATGTAAAATATTAGGAAATCTCTTGTTGGTGCCCATGTGTCTTGCTTATAGAAGTTCTTGCCTAGTAAACTGGAACCTGGAAACTTTTCTTTGCTTAAACTTCTTTGCTGAATAGTTGATCAATGTTCCTAAGATGGAAACTGACACTTACAATAACAATAAAAATTACGTAAGCATTTGCTTGAAGTTAAATGCTATTCACCACCACTATACTACTAGTTTTAGAAGTCAGAGGATGGATAAGTGGCTATGGGCAATAACTTTCTAGGGATGTCTTCATTGCGGAGTTATTCCAAGCTATGGCCCAGGTGTTGACCCTCACCCTGCTTTCATCCATACAGAAAATCTCTAATAGGCTTGAGAGTCCTTTAAGCCAAGGATGACAGACCCAGCTAAGCGCATAGCTATAAGATCAAGTTTCATTATACCTCCGACTGGCAATTTGCCTACTTTGCCAGGAAAGTTCAGGTTGTCAGTCTGATCCCACAATTATACCTGAACCATGTTTGGTTGTCCAGCCCTCTCCCCCGCCTCCTTCTTCTGCACTGGAAGTCACCTGGCTCAGCATTTTAACCCCACATTTGCCTGTGCATTTATGCTGAATTCCACGGTATTTGAACAGAGATGCTGTCCAATAAATTCTCTTCCTAGATCATTGCTGTATGGCAGAAAGCTGAAACCAGCCTCCTGGGAAAGGTGTGGTGTGATATCAAGAAGACCGAAACTTTAGGGAATGTACCCCAAATCAACATTTCTATAATGATATCTCTGATAGCCTAGCAGTGGAGGGGATTGAATGAATGGGATCTCAGAGCAAGGAGCAAATCCATTCTCTAAGATATTCTGCTAGAAATCCAGCCCGGTACACAAATTAGTACAGCACCATTGTGGGCCCATCCTTGTAGGTCACTTGTAGGACTTTGCAGTGGGGATGCCCCCCAGGGTAACTACAGTGAAGACATACCCTAGAGGTCAACCTACAAGGTGCTAAAATTAAAAACTCCACCTTAATTGAAGTCAATGGCATCTGAAGGTGTTTAGCACATGGGAAAATCATGCCCTTTTGATTAGATTTTTTTTAAAGAGAAGATGGAGTTTATTCTTTTTATTTTGACAACTGTGGCTGTGGGTGGGTGGGTGGGTTTTTATAAATACTAAAAAGAGTTAATTATAAAATGTCCCAACCTGCATTTCAGGAGCTACAAATGCGTGATTTTTTTTAAAAAAGTATATATATATATATATATATATATGAAAGCTTCTTTGCTAATCTACTAAGAGGCTTGTTTTGAGTCTTTAGAGTATGTAAGCAATATCTTAATGGCCTGTATAAAGATGATATTCCAGTTTATATGAAAGCTAGCACCAATTTATTGGAAGAGTTTCAATAATAAGGGTAAAGATTTCCCCCCCCCTTTTTGGTGGCTGATCCATATGCTAACAAGAGGGGTGAAAATCTCCTATATTTCATCCTTAGATGCTAGTAAAATAGGAGAAAAATGGCATCATGGAAGAGCATGTGTTTGAGAAAGGTGGGGAGGGAGGGGTAGCCATAGGGGAAATTAATGGTGAACCATTAAACCCTAGATTATCCACTTGAAAACCAGAAGGCTACCCCTCTTCAGCAAAGCACTTTAAGGATATGCTTATTTTCCAATAATTTCAACTGGACTTTAAATATAAGTTTAAAGTTAAGCTTGTGCTTACATGATTTACTGAAGAGGGATAGTTTGCTGAATCAGGGTCCATATCCGCAATCTCATTCATCAATAAGAAAATAATCTACTTATAATGAAGCTGGCATGTCTTTTAATAAAAAAAAAAAGTACACATTTTATTATAGTTTCATTTACAATGACAAAAATTCCTATTAACCTTAGTCGGACCATAGGTTAGCCCTAAATGATTCACACATGATACAGAGGTAAGATACAATAAAACAGGACATTTTATACTATTTTTTTCAAAGAAGAGACTTCTAAAAAAAAGTTATCAAAAATGAAAAACATGAATATTATACAAAGCTTTTTCAAAATTACTTCTGACCAGAAAAAAAGCATTTTATTCTCCAATTTGAGGTGTGTTTTGTCCTGAAAACTACCCCACTCTTTGCATGGTAAGCAAACATTGATTTGGCAGTTATACATTCTTCTACATAATGATTTAGAATGATACACACTGGAAAACTAAATGACGTTCTGCTTTATAGTCTAATTACTATACAGAGGGAGAACCATGTAATTAAGTTGGGAATTATTCCTTTTTTATATAAACTGAATAAAAGTTCCTGGGTCATAAAATCCATAATAAGGATCTATATTCCTCCCATCTTTCAACAATTTGTAATCTATGTACTTGTAATGAGCTTTCTTCCTTCCCCTACATGCACCCCTTTCCCAACCAAATCTTCAGCAGAGATAAAGCCCTGGACCTTCAGCTCCAAACTCCAGACTTCTACCATGTGAGCTAAAGGAGTAACTCCACTATCTGATAGAAGTAGAAGGCTCTTATGCATGTCAACTAGACAGTAGAAGGGCACACAACATACTGAGCCAGTAAGTTACACACTCACCCTATCAGGAGGGAAGCTGCTTCTGAGATCCCTAGGAGTTCAAATCCCCATAGAGATTTTGTGTTTGAGGGGTATATTCCAAAGTAGCCCGATCCGTGGCATTTCTGCTCATACTCATGCCCTGGACTTGCATGTATAACTATCAATTGAGAGCTCTACTTTTCTTTGGGCCAATCTTGGCAGATGGCTGTGGCTGGAAGGTGGAATCAGTGGATAACACTCCTTAAGGAATAAAAGAGAGAGAAAAAAAAACCCCAATTTTTTTGATAAACTGAAAATTAATTGAAGACTATATACAGAGCTAATAACCCTCTTACTGTTGCTTCTGACAGGAGAAGGATTGGGCCCATTAAGAGCAGCTTGATCAAAAACCTGTTTGTGGATTTTGTTCCACCTGTGTTCTGTAAATATTTTTCATAGGTCCCCAAACCAGCATGATGGTGCGCGCGCGCACGCACGCACGCACGCACGCACGCACGCACACACACACACACAAGTATGAACTTTTACATAGGTCATGGTTTTTCGTCCAACTGAATGCAACCTGTGAACTTAGAAAGCAAAAGTTGTTCTGCTGGAATAGCTGAGGTGTCCAAAAACCAAAAAAAACCCAAAACTTTTAGCTGTCTAAATAATACAATATTTACAAATGCTTGCTCCAGCCTTGTATGGTGAACCTTCAACACTTTTCATATTTTCCTTTGAAACATGAATCTTGAGAAAGAGGCATTCCTCCCGCAAAGCTTGGATCACTTTAGATTTTTATGGGTTTTTGTGTCTGGATCTATTTAAAACCATTATTTTAACACTAAAGAATGAAAGGCCTTTTCAAATAAAAGGGTAATTTATAGTATTAGATTATCAAAGTGGAATCAAAATATATAATAGATTCAACTTGAAAAGCTTTTCGTGTGAAGATGTCATTTCCTTTTAGCTCTGGAACATAAATATAACCCATAATATTTTATTTTGTTATGAAAAGGCATGATATTGCTTTAGCACAAAATAAATTAAGTCCCTGTCATAACAATATAATATATACAATTCTAGCAAAATTGTTTGTTCAGTGCAATTTTCATTTTTAGCCAGAAAACCCCTAACTGCCATGATGAAACTGTCTTTTCTGGCAAGGGAAGTTCTCTTGATCAGAGCTGAATTCCCCACAAGGGATTTTCTTTAGTCTCATTTGGTCACAAGTTTGTCTTGCTATATAAAACCAGTTCAGCATGGTAAATTTAGTCTCAGTTGAGCACTGATTATGTAGCATAGTTTTTTTTCTGATAAAGCTTTGTTTCATATTGCTAGAGCCACATTTCCTGAAGAAATACACATGGGAAAGAGTTTTAAATGATAAATACCCATAGAATGCCAAATCTGAGTGTTGGGTTTAGTTCCCCTTCTCAAAGGCAGCAAATATATTAGATGTTTTTAATGGTTACATTTAAATTGATTGATTTTTTTCAGTAATAGGGTTTTGGAGGCTTACTGAAGATATTTGAGCATGCTTACTGGAGTTGTGAATTAATTAAAGGGGGAAGGTAATTTTAAAAAAAAACCAACCCATAACTTTCTATAGTCTTCATGAGGTTCTTTTTAGAAAATATTACCTTCTATTTCAGAGCAATAATCATGAGACCAATCTGTGAAGGACATGAAATGCTACTGTATAATGTCATACTTCCAGTAGTCTGTAAAGTATAAATGAAAATGTAAGAGGCTGGACAAACAGGGATAAATCAAGCATAATACTGCCCTATAAACCAGAGAAGCCCGAGGTGAGGAAGGGAAGAGAGCACCTTTGGTTCCTGGGTAGTGAAGAAGGCTGCATCGCTCTTAGGTAGCAGATAATGCTAGTCAGTGGTTCTTGATATGCCGATTAAAAAGGTGTATCCGGTTCTCTACTGCTGCTCTATCAATGTGTGATGGAGGGGAAGAGAGAACCATAGGCATGCTTGTGCTATACCCTGATTTGCAGCTTCTTAGGTAATGTGCACTGGAAGGACTGCTGTCCCTGCCCTTACCTTTTCAGGGCAAGATCCTGCAAGGTGCTGATGCCCTTCAGCTCCCATTTCATTCCAATTACATAAATATTGGACCCTGACTGCCTCCTGCTTGGAAGGTGAGGGGGAGAAGGGACCCCTATTCATGGCCCTCGCACACACATGCTACAGTAGCTCTAGATTAGTCTCAGGTACAGGAAATTATTTGCTTGCTGGACCTTACATGGATAATGCAAGGTGCCCTTCCCTTCACAACAAGGGCCAGCCAGGAATTGGTCCTTAATTTGTTACCCAAGAGAAGGTGTATATGCTCTCCCCCAAATTTCTGGCTCATTGGGTCTGTAGTAGAATGCTACTGGCGAGAAAATCAGTGTAATGTGAAACTTGTAGTGTGTCCCAAAGAGAGGAGACTAAATTACTTGTGTACGAAGCAGTCATCCTTCCACCTTTCACACTATACAAAGTCAATAGCCCTTACACTACATGTGTTCCTCTATGTATCTTATCTAACCATGTAGGAGGGAGTCATCCTTTAGTTGTTCACTTTACAAGCCTAGTTAAAATGGTTCTACTGCACATGCTCAGTATGTAATTTTTAAAGGTTTGTAATTCCATCAAATCAAAACTATAATTTCTCTGCAGAAAGCAAAACACTTCTCAGTAATGTAGGCCTGGCTTGACATGAGTTATTGGACATGGGTGAAGCCTTATTTCTTGGGAGACAGGATTAGGGAGGTAAATGAATCAGCAGGCTGGAAACAGAATGTCTGTACTGGGTAAGATAAGGGGGCACACATAAGGAACCATTTACAATAGACAAGATAACGAGGGACAAGATGTGTCAGGAACAAAAAGATGAGGTAATGAATAAGTCGTGCATAGACTGAGAATGCTGTACAGGGATTGGTTCCTCCAAAGTGACCAAGTCAGACCCAAAATGAGTAAGTCAGAGCAAATGCAGTTTAAAGTGCAAATGTACAAAAAGGAAGAGGTTTGCTGTTTAACTTTGGATGTGTGCTATGTCCTGTACTTACCCTCTACGCTTGAGTCTGATCAACTTACTGTGGCTTTGTTGTGTGCCAAATAAAGGAACTTGAGCGATGAGACTGTAGTCCAACTGAGTTCCTGAGGAAATAAATGGAAGAGGTCAACAAATGAGCTATTTCCATACCATGTTTAAATTTCCAATGTTTAGCCTGTTCAGATGGAGATATGTTCAAAAATACTGTAGGTTTCAATTTTTTTTAAAAAAATAATGGAATAAGTGTGTGGGGGGGTTAAATTTTCCTAGTGTAGATTTTTAAAATACAGTTTTTGCTTTAACATAAAAATCACCTTCAGGCAGAAACAAACATGGAAAACATAATCTGAAAAGTGAAATTATGAGCACCTGAAAACAAGATTAGAATGAAAACCTTTATTCCACCTGTACTATTGTGTAATAGTAATAATAGAAATAATAGAGCATATAATACATATTTATCAATGGCATATGTACAGAGATTAATTTGATCTATATAAGAATATACCCCTAAGTTATATTTTTCCATGAGAAAGTGAATTATTCTTTATTCTTACATTGCCAATTCTTAACAGTAGGAATGGACTCTTTCCTATTTAATGATTGCAAAGGCTGCAGTTCAAGAGACTTTCAGTTCAGGTTCTTATATATGAAATTTCATAGACCACTAACACAGCTGTGATTTAATCTTTTGTAATGGTGCTACACAAATTGAATTCATGTGGCTGCTATACTGCTCAGCGCATGGTCATATAGTTTTATTATTCAGTGAATTGATATTTGAATTTTATTAAGCAAATGATCTCTGCAGTATAGAAATGTATGCATTACAGAGGCAGAGCAAATGTGATGGATATGTGTACAAAAGGGTTCAGTTAGCATTGAAATATCCAACTCAGAGCAGAATCCTTTTTATGGGTGAATATTGAAATTTGCAAGCTTAAAATGCCAGCAGTGATGGAAATATACAACATGAAAGTGCTCAATGGACAGAAGGTGGTTGACATTTACTTCTAAATATTTATCAACCACTTACTTCACTTACAGAAAAAAAACAAACAACAGGAAACTGTAACTCTGGTCTACTGCTGATGTATGTCTTTTTATCACAAACAGGAAAGTTTGCAGTCTGCTTTGTGTTTTCCCATCTCCTGTAATAAGGTCATCTGTTTAAACTATCCCTCATTTTAGACAATTCTGCCCCCACAAAACAAATTATATTTCACATACATTAGTATCATTACTAAAGCAAAATATCAGAATTCTGGTTATCATTGGGAGCAAAAAGATTTAGATTTAGACTTAGATTTGAGCAAAAGAAAACAGACGGCATATCATGGGGAAATATAGTAGTGACCTCTTTCACATCATGAAATCTCCCTGAGAAAATAGTGAGAATGAATGTTATTTAAACCAGAAAAAACCCTTAAGAATACATTGTACGAGAACTGCATTGCCAGAGCAATAGATTAGATGCCCTATTCCTATGGTGCTCTGAAAATAAGGTTATAGGTAACATTATGAAATCCATTCTTTGAATCATTAATGGTTCAAATTAATAATTTTTTTCAATAAAATTTCTGATAGGGCACCTGAAAAGAATGACCTGAAAAGTCTTTTTAAAAATTCCTTTAAAAATATAGTAAGGGTTTTTCTGATCCTGTTGCTGTTTGAGCCTTTTCAGCAAGGGAGAAACTGACTAGCTAACTGACTACACAGGGGAAAAAGTGAACAGACTGCACAAAGTGCTGTCAAATGCAAAAGTAAAAACTTGAGAACGCACAGAAAAATATTTTCCCACTAGCTGTTTTTCACTTCTAGTAACTATGGGAGGTTCATGATTTTCAGAGAGAAGTATCATTTACAAGTTGATGGAGTCCCTCTTGAAACTCTCAGCTCTCTTATCTTCATAGAGTCCTTCCTTTGGGGTTTTACCCTGATTTGGATCATGCCTGGTTGACAGAGATTAAGGTCTGAGTAACTATATATACTGGGGTAAATCCAGCACATGGATGTTGAGGGTTCCTAGGCAGTGGGTCTCAGCAAGATTCTGCTTCACAGAGGTGTATATCTGGGGAAGGGACAATGTAGAACATGCAAGCATTCTTCATACCACAGAGTTTAGCCCTGTGGAGTCCTCTCATGTCACAGCAAGCAGGGCATGAGAGAAGCCATGGGGAGGAGAATGAAATGGAAAGGAACCCTGCTAGAGTAGGCTTTGGTAAATTGCTCCACATCCAGCAAGGAGGATTCCCAGCCCATATAGCTGGGCCAGGTTCTGCTGAATCTGGGTTTTTGCATTGTGAATATGAAGCATGGGGAACTGCAAAAGGGCTTAGACTCCGTAGAACAAAGTGCACAAATCACTTTGTGTTGTGTTGTGTTTGTTTCATTGCGATGGTAAGTGAATGAATGTTAGCTGGCTAATCAGTGGGCCCTTCCCAGCAGTAATCATCCTGTAAAAAGCTAAAAGTAAATGTTAACTACAGTTCACAATTTGTTTTAATTCATCTTTGTGGACTTTTTATAAGGCAGCTTTTTTCCAAATAATTTTTGATAAAACAGACTTTAACCTGATCAATATTACTAATCTTGGTTTATTTTAACTGATACCATTCTTTCTTATGAGGATATTATTGGATCATGTACTAGGCTTGCTTTAATTTTTCTAATACCCAGTAAAGTTTAATGCAATGTTAGGTTTATTGTGTTCACCTTCTCTCTATTATTAACTGCACCTAGGAAGACTTAACATCAAGCTTCAGCAGTTTCTTTTATACTTGACACTTCTTTCTTTTCATTTCATTTCAAATTCTCTATTAAGCGTTAACATACAAAGCAGTTCCCCAATATAGTTCCCTTTATGGATTATGTTTCATAGGGTCCATTTTAGTGTAAAATTTTTATTGAATTTACTGACTTTTAACCTCATTAGTCCAAGTAAAAACAAAAGCATGTTACATATCAACTGATTTTTTACCTTCCTTCCTCAAAACTCAGACAATTCTAACCCCTAAAATGAGTGATGCATTTTGGGCTATGAAGTCGATTGATTGATTTATGTTGGATGAATGTCAGTCTCTAGCTGCTCATTCTCCATTGCTTCCGATACCTAACTGGATTCTCTCCTATGGATGGTCCAAAAAAAGTTTACCTGGGCAGAAATAAATTCAAGGCTGAATATTCATGACTTATTTTGACTTGCAGTGACCCACTTCCTTCAATGTCTCATTAAGATGTTAAGAGTAGCTTCTGCTGTTGTGTTGATTTTTCAGATTGATTTTGGTTTCCAGTGGATGTTTTTATTCAACTCCCTCAATTCCAGCCTTCCACATAAACGAACAGGAATGAACACTGTTGTAACTTCTAATAAAAAACCTGATGCGACTTTATTAATGATTACCCTTAAAAACTGAATGAATTTTCCAGCCTGGGAATCTTAGATTAGTCTGATATTTTAGACACTGATGAATTTAACAAAAACAGTCCTTCACAGGCCCAGGAATTTGGTGTAATACGTTGGCAAACTGTGTGGTGCATAACTATTGTTATTGTTATTAACTATTGTTATAACTATTGTTAGCTCACAAACTATGCAAGCCCAACCCCCACAGCTCAGCTTTGGATCCAAACTTCCCCATAGCATGTGAAGGTATTAGAGTTTACTTTTTGGATCCCATTATAGACATGGACCTGCTACCTAAGGGTAGATGAGGATTCAGATCTGAGCTTTCCCAACGTTTACAAGATGTTCAGACTGAGGTTCCTGTTCATACTTGCCTCCAACTTGCAGCTATGTTGAGAACGAATTTCCATATGGTTTACAAAGGTGTTGAGTGTGGTACAAATCATAGTACACCTCTAAGTGTATTTAAGAACTGTTTAAAACATTGTTACAAGGGACTAAAGCCAAAATTTCAAAACTGCCCATCAAGTTTGGATGCCTCAGTTCTTAGATACCCAGCATTGATACAGTTTGGGCTTAAATTTCAGAAGTGCTGAGCAAGTCTGTTAAGAACATAACATTTGAATGAATATGCTGTGTCAGACTCATGGTCCGTCTAGTCCAGTATCCTGTCTTTTGACAGTGGCCGGTGCAAGATGCTTCAGAGGGAATGAACAGAACAGAACAATTGATCAAGTGATCTGTTTCCTGCCATTCAGTCCCAGCTTCTGGCAGTCAGTGGTTTAGGGATGCCCAGACTTTCGGGGTTGCATCCCTGACTTGGCTAATAATCCACCGGTACACCTATGCTCCATGAAATTATCTATTTTTTTAAACTAGTTATACTTTTGGCCTTCACAACATCCACTGGCAATGAGTTCCATAGGTTAACTGTGCATTATGTGATAAAGTACTTCCTTGTGGTTGTTTTTAAGCCAGCTGCCTACTGTTGTCATTGCGTGACCCATTGTGTTATGTGAAGAGGTAAAGAACACTTCCTTTGCCACTTTCTCCACACCATGATTTTATAGATCTCTATCCTATTTTCAAAGGTGAGGAGTCCCAGTCTTTTTAATCTCTCCTCATAATAGGATAACTAATAATAACTGTTATAAGAATAGGATAATGTAATAACTGTTCCATACTACTAATCATTTTTGATGACTTTCTCTGTAATTTTTTTTCCCCAATTCTAATATCGTTTTTTAGATGGGGTAGCCAGACCTGCATGCAGTATTTAATGTGTTGGCATAACATGGATTTATATAGTGGTATTATGATATTTTCTGTTTTATTATTTATCCCTTTCCTTAATAGATATATAATAATTTTGTTAGCTTTTTTGTGTGCTGCTGCACATTGAGCACATGTTCTCAGAGAACTATCCACAATACTTCCATAATCTCTTTCTTGAGAGGTAACAACTAATTAATGTCACCGTCATTTTTGTATGTATAGTTGAGAATGTTTTCCAATGTGCATTGCTTTGCACTTATCACTGTGGAATTTCATCTGCCGTTTTGTTGCCCAGTCACCCTGATTTGGGAGATCCTTTTGTAACTCTTCGCAGTAAGCTTTGGACTTCATTATTTTAAATAAGGTTTTATCATTTGCAAACCTTGCCACCGCATTGTTTACCCCCTTTACCAGAGCATTGAAGAATATGTTGAACAGAGCTGGTCCCAGTACAGATCTTTGGAAGACACCATTATTAACCTTTCTCCTCTGTGAAAATGACCATTTGTTCCTCCAAAAGTATTCAAATTCAAATTTCTGCACATGCCCCTGTTCTAGGACTAGCTGCTCCAAGAAGCAGTTATTAGTGGTGTCTAGAAATTTTATCTCTGCATCCCATGATGAGGTGACAATATGATGAGGTGACTGAGAACATATTCTCAGTCAATATGGGAATGGTTGAAATTACCCATTATTATTGGGTTTTCTATTTGGGTAAGCCTCTTTAATCTCCCTAAGAATTTCATAGTCACCTTCACTGTTTTATATTCTTGTTATTCAAGCATGGAATTCCTAGCCATACAGATTCTATGGTACTGGTTGAGTCATTTATATTATTGTTATGTTATATATAATACAATATGTATTGTGTATGTAAGACATAATATAATTATATAGAGTTATTATATATTATATTGTATTGTTGTTTTGTTGTATTTTATTTATTATATATATTTAAAACATATTATTTTATAATATTTGACCCTATGCTTTCTTTCACACTTAGTGCCACTCCCTCCCTGACATGATGTACTTTGTCATTTCTATATATTTTGTACTCCGGTATTACTGTGTCCCATTGATTATCATCATTCCACCAAGTTACTGTGATGCCCATTATATCGATATCTTCATTTAATACCATGCACTGAAGTTCACCCATGTTAGTATTTAGACTTGAAACATTTATATACAAGCACTTATGCAGGCATTTATATACAAACACTTATAAAATTTGTCAATATTTAATTGTCTCTCTTCATGTGATATAACTCCTTTTCATTTGACTGTTTCTCTTCAGTTCCTACGTGTACTTTATCAACTGTTGGAGTTCTGAGTTCTCAGCACCTCTGAAAATTAAGCCCTAGGTGTTTCAAGTTGGGCACCCAAATTAGTGGTCAGTTTTGAAAATTGCTGTTCTCAGACTAGTATTTGAGTGCAGAGCTCGTGCTGCTCTGATGGAGGTGTTAATGGGATTTTGATGGATATTCTTCACTAACAATTAACTTATGCATTAGTGCGCAGCCATAGAACAGTAAAAGATAGACATGCCACTTTTCTTTCAGATTTGACTGGTGACCTAAAAATAGGCGAGCCTTTTTCAGTGGGCCTTGTGTTGTCCCATTATGTTATAATCTCAAATGTCACTGAAATTTTTTCTCCTGTAAGAAAAATCAGACCTCTTGTCTTCTGTTTGCCTGTCTGAGTTTATTCAGATAATTTACAATCTAGGACCAATTTCACTCCTGCTGTAACTCCACTGAGGACTGATTCTTCAAAAGTGGTAATGTCAACAGTTTCAATTAAGTCAATAAGAGCTTCAAAAGCAACTTGGGTCAACTGAGTGACAGCAGAAATGAATTTGACCCTAGCTTTTTAATTGGAAAAAGAAAATCTCCATATAGAGGAGGGGGTTTTTATTCAGCATAATTGTTTCATTCTTGAGCTCTCCTTTCTTTGGCACTTCCTCTGATGCAATTATCTTTTTCTTTTCTTTTTTTTTAAGCTGATGCTGCTACCAAAATTCTAGTTCAGAATATCATCAGAATGCAACAGCTCAATGGGAGACACATTTTAAGAACCAGTTTGAAACTCTCATGCTGTACATTAAATTTTCCCAGGGCTTGGAGGATCCAGTTCTAGCAGTCCTCTCAGGCTTTCATTTAGGTTGAATGCAGTTTGATGCATGTCTAGGACATTCACTTTTTGCTGACATGGGATGATTCAAGTCTACAGCTGTCACAAACTGTATGTAGGACCTAATTAATAAATTAATGATCAGTTGTTGTAGTCCCACAATAAAAGTAAATTAGAGGTTCAAAGGGAAATTGGCATGAAACATAGGATCAGAGTCAAAAAAGCATATCATGTTGATATTACATCTAAATAAAAAGCCACTAAAAATACTGTTCAAATTAGGCTTTCTGCTCCAGTCTCAATTTATTTTATTACAGTCAGCTTTCTGTATAGCAATTACACCTCTACTATGCAATGAAGAACATCCTTAATAACTAAAACAGTAATTGATCAGGAGACTAAAAAAAACCACAACCCCCTTACTAAATCTCTGATGTTATATCTCAGGCTGGGGTGATAAAGTCAAACACACTGTGACCTTTCTTGAAGTTGTAGATTTATTTACTCTCCTATGTACTGAACACTTTACCCACTTATGGCTCTATCACACTATTATACATGGCAATAAACTTGTGGAAATTTATTTAATGAGGTCATTCTATGTTTGCTATCTTTATATATGTGCAAATATAGCTCGTGTGCTCTCTCTCTTTATATAAATAAATTATTATGATTTGGAAAATGTGCTTGTGGGTGGAGTTATTTGGAAAGCCATTGTGACCCTTTTAGATGATGATAACCAGGTTGTGAATATTATAAGATATACCACTCACAGAAATATTAATATGAATGTGTTCCTTTTTTGGTGCTAAATGTGTATGACTAGTATAAAATACTTGGGATTATTTACACTAATATTGAAAGGTCACTATCAGATAAGTTATTTAATATCTGTTGAAAATATAGAATAGGATTAAATCCCTGTATGAAACCAGAAGGGAGTAAGAGATGCAGTGATGCAAAAATAGCACAAGGAATGTTATCTTGTATTAGACATTTCTTGTCTTGTTCTTCAGACAAGCACTTTAGATTGAGGCTAACTCCCTACTGCACAAACTTCCTGCTCACTGCAGAGCGTTAGTGCAGTCTGATATAGTCACAGAAATTAATCAATCATGCCCTAAACAGGAAATACCAAAATATCTACCTTCTGGTTCAAGTTAGTTGGGCTCTACACATAACAAGTGGGGAAAGGCATATAAAACACTTGTGCGTTATTACTAGTTTGCTAGCAGTTCTGCGGAAGTGCAATACTAAATGTAAAAGGTCTCCACATACATTTCTCTGCTTCCAACAGAGAGAGAAAAGTTAGATACTTCTATCACAAATGGTTATGAACTCTCTAGCAAATTCTTTTGACAAATGCTGTATTTCCTCAGCTTCTGACCAAAAATAAGGTAATGCTTTTATTTTTAATAATTTTCTTCAAGTCTCTGGAGTGCAGTAACCTATACATCTCCTCCCCCACACCTAACAGCCTGCTCCAGAGCATGTTGAAGTAAATGTTAGGAATCCCATGGATTTCAATGGACATTGTACCAGGCCCTCAACTAGAAAATTGGCCCCTCTACTCTCAAGGGCTGAGAAACTAAAAGAAAGAAGCCATGAGGAGTCTTTACAACCTCTCTGTGAAACTTTCTGACGCAGGGTTGTGATTCAGTCCCTTCTGATCATGCTGAATCAGATAGAGTCCTGGGGAAAGTATGCACTTTCCTTTCCTGTTTATGCGACTATGACTAATTATTGTATCAATTACACAGTGGATACTGTCCACAAAACCTTAATAATTAGAGGTCAATACATATATTTTCTTTACTGCTTTCTGCAACATAGTTGGGACTGAGAATTTCATTCATTTTCAAGCAAATTTCTCAATTTGTATACAGTTAGGCTTTAGTGTTGCTACGCAAATAATACGTTCGTTATAGAATTCTTCTTTTGTGATGATACTGCCAGGTCATCATATAATGTGTCTTTGTTTTCATTCATATAATATTCATATACATTTAGGCTGGTAATTTCAAAGGAGCCAAAGGGCATTACACCCAAATCCCCAGTGGGGATTAGGACATTTAACTCCCTTACACACCTTTTGAAAAATCTCAGTTTAAAAATGCATGTTATTCTAGACTGATATCTCAACAATACTAACATAACCTCCTACCTTCCTCCTTCTCACTGGCAAGAAGAGAACACTACCTCCTTAACCTACCTTTTCTCCGGAGGGAAAAGCCCAGATAAACAGGCTTTATAGTATGCCCTGAAATTCAAAAGACTCAACCTCTGTCAGTCCAAGGGAAGGACAAGTGAGAAGACTGTTTCCCCAGACACACAAATCTTGTCCCTGAACCTGCAAACACATTCTTTACTGTTATGCATATGACTAGTTTCACCTCTCTGGGATTACTCACATGCATACAATAATGCACCTAGTTCCTTACAGGATCATACCTTTGCAGAAAGACATGCCTCAGTTTATCTCACCTGTCAAATAAGAACAGTTAAGTGCCAATCTATAATTATCAGCTCCACATAGGAATTGCAGGGCTAGATCCTCCAGCTGGTGTAAATAGAGGTAGCTCACAATGCTCCATTGATTTTGGTCAGAGCTGCAACCACAATGATTTTTTTTAAACATTTACTCCATATGAATTTTTGTGTTGGTGGCTTATTTATTCTAATAAAACATACCAGACCACTGAATATTAAATTAAACTAAAAAAAGATGGGCTCATGCCTTAAGAAAATTCCTATTTTCCATATTGTTCTTCAGTTGACATACTATATTTCCAAACATATTTATTTTTTAAAGAGATCACCAGTTTGTTAGCCTTGCAGCCTCAAACTTCCATCAAGTATGAAATGCTATTAATTAAATTCCAGCACTGTGAGTAAAACTGAGGGTTTATTCAGTGCAAGTACAGCTCTACCACCCAATGTATTATTTCTATACAAAACATCACTTCCAGTTCAATTGTCTCTAGTACAAATCACTCAAGTGCTCTTATCTAGCTTTCGACAAGCTTGTTCTGAGAGGTTTGAATACTGGTGATTTTGTTCAGAGGCAGTCACTGTTCCAGCAATCCCAAATTAGTCGTTTGTCAATACACATCCAGTGCAGTACAATCACAGTTCTGCACAAACTGCTTCTGTTACTGTTTTTTAGCTAGACCGATGACTACTTTCCAAAATTGTAAAAACTTAACATTGATGATGTGGAAGGAGTTCTTTATTGCTCAGATGTCCATTGCCAAAGAAAATTAGTTTAAAAACTGTGATAGTTAGAACAGCTTCTTTTGGTTTTGGTTGTAAAGTTGATGACTTACATATTAAGCCTTTATGTCAAAATGATCTTGACAAACTGGAAAAATGGTCTGAAGTAATTAAGAAATTTAGTAAGGACAAATGCAAAGTATTCCACTTTGGAAGGAACAATCAATTGCACACATACAAAATGGGAAGTGACTGCCTCAGAAGGAGTACTGCGGAAAACGGTCTGGGGGTCATAAAGCTAAATGTGAGCCAACAGTGCAACCCTGTTGCACAAAAAGCAAATATTCTGGGCTGTATTAGCAGGAATGTTGTAAAGAAGACACTAGAAATAATTTTTCTACTGTCCTCTGCGCTGATAAGGCTTCAGCTGGAGTATTGTATCCAGTTCTAGGCACCACATTTCAGGAAAGATTATGATCAAACTGGAGAAAGTCAAGAAAAGAACAACAAAAGTGATGAAAGGTTTAGTGTGGAGAAGAGAAGACTGAGGGGGTCATGATAGAATAATAATTAGAATACATAAAATGCAGTATCTTTTGCCAAGACCTGTAGATAGCAACCTACAAATGGATGAAAATGAGTTGCTCTGTCCTTTGATGTAACTTCGCTACACACAAAAGTACAGATTAAAGACTCTATAGTTCATTATGAAATTACTAAACAAAATTGGAAACCCTCAGGACATGCTCATATCCTGCAAAATTTGTCAAAGTTTATTTTACAATCCCTTTCTTCCTTTAGAACAGTGTAAAATGAACTGAAATCCAAGACCTAATTTCTTCCTTGCAGGATAGGAGTGACTCCCATTGAGAATCAGGTCCCAAGACAATAGGATTCCATCCCCTGTTTCAGTTATAAGTTTGACATGGAGCTGGAGAGAAAAAAGAGAGAAATATACGCGCTGTGTATCCTGCTTGCACCTTCTCTCTCTCTCTCTCTCCTACCTCAGTGAGTTTTACTTTGGGGTCAGTTTGCAAGCTCTACAAAAACTTTGCAGGTGGGTCAGGTAGAAGAGCTGGTCTGCAGCTAGTTACAATCTTTTCTGGACTGGTTCACCCAGCTGAACAGAAAATGATACTTCAAGAATCAGTGTGTGATGGGGGTGGGGGTTCCCCCAGCAATGTTCTAGGCAGGAAAATAATTTCATTTGAAGAGGGGGGGGAAAAAATGATGAGCAGCTAATTTACTGTCAAGCTATATAACTCTCACACTTCATAAAGTTAAAATGCAATCAATGACCTTTCCTTTTTTTAATTTAGTTTTCATTCATATGACAATGTAATAAATAGCATTCTGAAAGGTGTTTATCATTAGCCAACCATATTTAAACAAGCAGACTACACAGAATATCAAATACATAGTATATCAAATACAAAACACATTGCAGGGTATTCCCCCTTTTGAAGCTGGTGCATATGCCCCAAGAATGCTAGTGGCTGTTGCATGTGACATGCACATGGAGTAGAGGAAATGCCTAGTAATCTCCTTGAGAAATATATATGCTCCAAGCCTGCAATCAGATTACTGCTGGAGTACGTATCCTCCCATAGGGAGGCTCATTGGAGTCTATGGGACTCTTCGTTGACACAAGAATCCTTGCTTGTGGATCATGACCGAAGAAAAGTGGTCATAATTACCAGAGATGAACCTGCAGTAGGACTTGAAATGTAGCCCTCCTCCCTGAACATTGGAAGGCAATTGGAACATGAAACTAGATTCTTTTTTTTTTTTTTTTTGGTAGGTGAGCCCTGTTTTTCCCTCTCAAATGAGCTGAAGCAAAATCTTTTACCTGAATTTTACCTCCGCCACTTATTAGACTACACCTTAGCTAATGAAGGAATAGTGTGAGGGGAAGATTACACAGCCACTTGACAGTCTAGTGTGTATGTCTTGGTAGTTGATTTTTTTTTGTATTATGTTTTATTAGACTTGCAGTTTATATACTGTCTTGACTAAGTATAAAAATGGAGACTACCAACATTTATCTAAGTATCTGATTTATAATTCTCTTGTATATTAAAAACACACATTGTAAGGCTATGCTTTTAATTATGGTTGACCATTACTAATTCCCAAATACTACATATGTATCCCCACTTAAAAT
The DNA here is from genome assembly GCA_007922155.1 of Mesoclemmys tuberculata. Lineage (NCBI taxonomy): Eukaryota > Metazoa > Chordata > Testudines > Chelidae > Mesoclemmys > Mesoclemmys tuberculata. The sequence goes on from ML675646.1 coordinate 19,648,321, forward strand.
CCTTTCTCATTTGCATCTGACTTTAAAATATAGGATTCCCCAGAATTGCCTTCTCCTGCCAACATGCTCAATATGCAGAGAGCATAGTTAAGGAACATGTGGCAGGACTCATAATGTTTCAATTTATATATTACAGGAATACTGATAATCTACAAGAAAGCTGTATACTCTGAAACCAGCACTGCATGGCCACTAACTTTTCATCTTGTGTCCTTTTATTTATTTTTTTATTATTATTTTTCTGGTGTCATTTATTTATTTATTTATGTCTGGTGGCATATATTGATCCTTGTATTCTGTTTTATCAAAAGAACTAAATGCCATTGAATTTTTGTTTGTAGCAAATCAATTCTTTTTATTTTAATGGTAAAATTTTTTAAATGGAATAAAAGGTTTGTGGTGAAAATCAGATCTTTAAGATGATAATGTTCATGTGGTTTGGCTAGAAGCCTCCTCCTCCACCACCGAAGCTTTAAAGAGAGTTCACTATTATTTTTCAAATACAATATGAGTAATTTCTGATCTAAATTTTTAATTAGAATATCTTTGAGAGACCCTTACCTTAGCCTACTTTGTATGGTTCCTTACTTTGGTACTTTATCCTTATATAGCACCTCTTATCCAAGGTTGCCTGATGGGAAGTCCTCATCCAAGCATGAAGTTTGGCCATTTACTTGTCTCTACTTTTGGATCCTGTCTCTGATCCTGAGGCTTAGTTAAGCTGTCCAAGGAGGTGTGAGAAGTATACTGTGGTCTTGGGCTGGTGGGCTTTCAGCTCCTAGAGGGCTCTCTCATTTCGGGGTGCATTTGTGCGATGATCTGGGGCCACTGTACAATGTATTAATTCTGGTTGATATTATCGGGGTGTCATGGAATCGGTGTATCATGGAAAGCCTAGTTCTGTGTGTTTGCCATAGCTTTACAAACCAGAAGGCAGGTCTGCTAGATCAGGGACAATAGGTGTTTAAGGGCTAGCAGCACCTGAATAAATCAGACCTGGGGAGAGAAAAAGAGTAAACTCATCTCCAGAAAAATTAGCTTAATCCACCTTTCCTCTGTAGGGGCCTGGTGTTTGGAGCAGTAGAAAATCCCCAGATGCAGAACGAAGACTCTAAGGTTATGTACACAAGACAGCTTACATCAATATAATTTACATCGCTCAAGGGTATGAATAAACCCACCCTCCTGAGTGATGTAAATTACACCAACCTAAGCGCTGGTGTGGACAGTGCTATGTTGGCAGGAGAGCATCTCCCACCAACATAATTATCACCTCTCACAGGGCTGGAGTAATGAAGTTGACGAGAGAGCTCTCTCCTGTCGGCTTAGCATGTCTGCACTAGGAGCGCTACAGTGACACAGCTGTACTGCTGTAAGCTCTGTAATGTAATCATAGCCTGAGCTGGTGGTGCTAACCTTTAAAGAGCACAGAGACTGGGTGGGTCACGGGAAATCCCAGAGAGAGAGAGGAAGTTTGCCAAGCTTCTTTACCAAGGAAGAAAGCTCCATGTTCCAGGACAAGCCATGTATTGGTGAGATGGATTCTGACCCCTCCCCCACAGAATGCTCTGAAGTGGTGAAGAAACTGAGGCAGGGAAAGGGTAGAGATGATTATTTTAGTAAGGATCTGTGTATTTCTTAAGTGATCAAGTAAAGGGCAACAGTACCATACAACACTCTGCAAAGTGTCTGTGTTATATGTTACACCTACCACTAGCCTGCTAAGGAAGTTAAACTGTAGCCTAGAGACCCAGCCTCCAATGGGATTGTGGGGAAGGGTGTGTTTAAAACAGAGGGGAGTCGGAGAAGTGAGCATTGAACTCAGGGTTGTGGCAGCTGAGCCACATGATCATAGTTCTTAGGAGGGATTACTAGCCAGAGGGTCTGTATTCCAAGAGTGTGCCTGGGGACCTCTAGACTGGGACAGTGCCAGGGCTCTGTTCATATTCCAGAGGCTTAAAACACCCAGGGACCTAGAGGCTGGATTCCCTTCACAGCAGTCTGGTGGGCCACATATTTAGAAATCAGCCCCATTATAGCCACACCATTGACAGCAGTCATTCTGGGTCTACCTACACAGCAAAAACAAACCTTAAACTCCTGCTGCAGAGAGTCTCAGAGCTCGGGCCAACTGACTTGGGCTCAAGGACCCTCAGTGCAGGGCTAAAAACAGCAGTGTAGAAGCTGGGACTCAGGTTGGAGCCCGGGCTCTGGAATCCAGTGAGGGAGGAGACATTTGGAGCTGAGGCCCTAGCCCAAGCCTGCATGTCTACACTGCTATCTTTAGCCCCACAGCCCAAGCCCCAGTCTGCTGACCAGGCTTGGAGGCTCACTGTTGTGTTGTTTTGTGCAAGGGAAGGGGGCAGGGAGGAAGGGGTGTGTGCTGTGTAGATGTACCCTCTCTATCTGGTGTTTAACCAAATGGTAAAATGTGTATATATACAGTGGTAGCCACTGCTCACTGTAATTTGCAATAGGCCTATTAGGGTAACCGCATTTAGGGAGTTTACTTTATTCACGTGGGACATCTCCATTTCCATGCAATTGCATGGCTAAAAGCTGGTGACTGGTGTGTCACAAGTGCCTCTGGATTACTTGTCAGTGTATAATGTCAGCCACTGTATCAGCCAGCTCAACCAGTTACAGCCAGGAGCCAAACACTGACCTTGCTGCTTTGTAGTTTAGACGCTGCTCCACAGCCTAGTGTGGCTCCGCGCTCAAGAATTACTCATCAGATCCCAAGGGAAAATCCCCTTCCCAGAAATGGCTTTGGAAGTATTCTGCTGTCACCCACCCCTCGCTTATTCAAGCAATGAAATATGCTCCTCCGTCCCCCGCTGCCATGTATTAGGAGTGGAGATAGTGATGGGGCTGAACGGCCCTGAAATGCCAGATCTGATTGACTGTTCTAGCGTAGGGCTAGACGTGTAAGATGACTAGGGCTTTGGCAGGACACGCAAGAAGGAGGGCCTGGTGGTCTAGGACTTTGGGAGACATGGCTTCAAGTCCCACCTCCACCACAGACTTCCTGTGTGACCTTGGTCAAGTCACTTAGCCCCTCTGTTCCTCAGTTTCCCATCAGTAAAATGGGGATAATAACACTACCCTCCCTCAAATGGTGGTGTAAACATAAACACATTAAAGATTGTGAGGCACTCAAATATTACAGGATGGGGAACCTTTGTAAGGTACCTTCAGTAGAAAGAAAGATATACCCACTCCCAAGTAACATGGGGATAGGGAACATAAGTGCCCATGGAGCCATCCCAAATTGCCAGAAAACATTTTGTGAGGCCCTGACAGCATTTTCCATCTCTGCCCTCCCGTTTGCCCCCCAACCCATAGAGCTCCCTTGTGTCGGAGTACGGGATATGTTCTTCCTCAGGATTTGCCCTTTTGCGATTTAAAGTTTTGATCTCTTATAACACGACAGAGGCAAAACTAACGTGTGGACCATGAGAATGTCAATGTAGTACATAAACTTGGGCTACAATGTGCACGTAAATTCTGAGTCACATGGGGACCTGGTTCAAATGCAAGATTCACTGACACTGATGGAGGTGCCCTTGCTTACACCAAGTCTGCATTTATCCCGGTGTATTCACTGGTTTGTGCCCTGAAAATGTGTGTGAGACAAACTGTGAGACATTAGCAATAGGGGTTAAAGTAAGAGGAAGCTTGGGAAGCTTCCTAAAAGCAGAGGGAAAGCTCCCCTTACTCTGCCTGGCTTGGGGAGCTCAGCTCCCCCTCATCTCCCCTGTTCACTCCTTGAATAAATGAGATGACCGAATAGGAGAGGGGATAACTTCCTCTGGTTTACGTGCTGGGGAACACAGATTCTGGTGCCTTGATGCACATTTGTTGATATTGTAACAGAATATAACTTGCCTCAAGCAAGTTAGAGTTAAATGTCAGGTCCAGTTACGTATATTTTTGACACAAACTCTTCCTCCTGTAATATGATAGAGTTGTAGGAAATTGCACTGGCAATTGCAACATTTTCCATAGGAAAGAGACTCCCCATTTATGTTTTTTGTTTTTACAGGTTCTGCATCCTGGTCAAGTGCAAATGATGGTAATCATAGAAATGATACTGCGGGCACCAGGATGTTTAACTTCTCAAATCTGAGTAGGCACAGAATTTTGTATGGCTGGTTATGGGTCTGCTTGACTGACATTAATTCCTTTTATATACCTTTCTTTTCTTGTCCCCCTTTTCATCCCTGTGGTACACACTGTGAGCAGAAAATAATGTAATACTGCAACATCAAAGCCACAACAAAAGCCACAACAAATAGGAAACATTGCTCCAACTTTTTCAACCTCTGATTAGCTGCTCTTATGTTCCACTACCAATACATCAGCAGGTTACTATTAATTTTACAGGAAGTCTGTAAATAGCAAATGTGAACATCATGGAACGTGTGGCAGGTTGGCTCTGGCACCATCTTTAACAGAACATATTTTGGCACCATTAGCAGATACAAAAAATCAAGTCTGAGAGAAGCAAGTATGGGCCATACAACACTCTGTTAGCTAGCTTCTCCAGTATATTGATTTCATACTTGCCACACGGATTACAGGAACTGGCCTAGATTGTACTGATGCATGTGGAGCTACCTAAAATACCTGCTGATGGCAAGCACCCCATGGTTTGAAAGAATAGTTGACTACAAAGAAGAAACAGAAAACGCCATACTTGTTTTTTCTAAATGCAGGTTAGTGTCACTATTAACAGCTGACCAACGAATATAAAAGCACTCTCTAATTGGTACTAAAGAAATGAACTGGTTTAAGAGGCAGATTTCTTTTTTCAAGCTTAAACAGAGTCTCTTCCTCCACCCCATTCATTGGAGAGGCATGATTCAGTGATCCAAGTGCAGGTCTGAGAGTCAGCAATTCCTGAATTCTGCTCCCTGTCCTAATACTGACTCACTGAGTGTGGTCTTGAGCAGGGGACTTAGTTTCCCCCGTATTAACTCTAAGCTATAGATAAACTAATAGCTACCCATGTACCTCATAAGAGCAGAGTGAGAATTAATGGGCTTGATTCACCCTACGCATTACCAGGCTGCAGGACTTTTTGAGGCACAAGTCCATCTGAAGGGAGCATGGGTAGCACAAAGGTGCCGGCAAACCCCACTCCACAGAGGTACAGCAATGGCTGGCAAGGTGGCATGACCAGAGGATGTGCTGGTTTGGTACAACCCGTCAAACAGCCTCTTGCAGAGCCCCAGATGCATCCTGCCTCCGCTTGATGAAGTCCCTGAAGAATTGTGGCAGTGCAAGCACTGTCTGTCTTCCCCAGCAGATACATTTCCCTGGGGTGCAGTGGTCTTCATTGATAAAGGAAGTGCAACATGCACCGCCACGTTAGCATAGCTGAATCAAGTCCAATGATTGTGCAGCACTTTGAAGATAAGAAGAGCTACATGCAATATGTTTTTATTATTAGGAACCTAATGGCTTAGAACTGCTAACATCAGAGCTTATTTCACCATATATTGATCACTCCCTTTCATGCCAGACCAGCTTAATCATCTCTTTTTCTTCCTATTCCTAGGCCCCCTCAAGCATATCAGGCTAGGAGTCTGTCTGATGTGCATTTGGGGATATTTAACCTGTCTAAGAAGTAAGTATGACAGGATCATATTTCAGGAAAAGATTAATCTACTCCAACTTTCTGGGTTTAAAATCTCTTCCTAGAGTTCATCCTAGTCAAAATAAGACCTTTTCTGAACACTTTTATATTATGAAGTTTATCCTCTTCAAACCATTATTTAGAATTTTCATTACCCAAAATACATAGATAAATTGAAAACATGCATATTTTAATAGATTTCAATATTGTATCATGACCGTGTGTAAGATTCTTTCACAACAGTACTTTGCATTAATTAAGTGAAATTAAAAAGACAAACTAAGACTGAACTCTATCAAAATGGCTTCATAAAGTCTCATATAATACTTATTTTTTATTTGGCCTGCAGCAACCTTTGAAGTCCCATTCCTTAGCTGCAATTCTCCCAAATCTAATTCCCAGATTCTCTCCCTTGCTCACCCTCCCCAACTCACACAAACTTATTACATTCAGACATCAGGATCACCAATAGAAATTGTAGCAGCTTCCATATTCTACACACTAACAGGTTATGATTTTTTCAGGTTCTGTCTGAGTATAGACAATATGGGCACATTTTTCAGGTTCTGTCTGAGTATAGACAATATGGGCACATTTTTAAAAATAATGTCGAGATATTTAGCTGTTTGACCATATTAATGTAAATGAGAACCTCACATTTATATGATGGTACATTACATTGTAAACATTTTACTCAATCATCACACTAAATTTTCTAAGCCCCAGATATGACTTCATGGAGGTATTGCAGCTATCTTTTGTGGCCCTTTGAATACTACTGTATGCCTTGAGAAAGTCGGGAGGATTGTTTCTGCTGAAGTCTGCTTGCCCTGAATAAAGGGTCTTTTGCTTCAATAGACTGTGGGCACTTACTTCACAGCACCTAATTTCCAAATAGCACTTTTTGGGGATAAGAGCAGAGAGGAAAATGAAAGGACTTGACGTCCTTAAGTAGGCCATGTCACTTTGGTTGAATACATGAAGTGCCTATCAATGTCTATTTCTTTCAACCTACAAAACCCACCAATTTTGTGAGAAAAATGGAGTGGCCAAATTGAGTATTTATACCCGTGTTGTATTTTGTCATTACTGTAGGAGCTGACCGTTCCCTGAGTATGCTGGAGATGGGCCTTCCAGACCTAACTCCTTTAAAAGGCAAAGAGGTTGAAGGGAGGGAGGGGGAATTGGGGGGGGGGAAATCCCTGACCTCAAAGAACTCGATGCCTTGCTGGAAAAGAGAAAAAACCAGATTTTCAGGAGGATGTGTAGGCTTATCTACTGGAAACTTCATTTAAAATAAATGTTGTTAAATGACAATGAGGCCAGCTCTGTACAGGGAACACACAAGGCACAACAGAAGCTGTAGTCCTAGCCTAAGTAGACATTAATCGATAAACTTCAGAAAGAATGAAAAGATATCCTTGACAAGTAGGTTGGAGACAATGTGAATACTGTTAATTAAATGCACCTTTCCCCTATCTTAATGTTGACAATGACCCTACCACAGATCATTATCTGATGCCATGGCTTGGAGATTTCAGCAGCTCAAATACTATTGTCAAAATGACATTTTTCTGTTGTTCACTAACTAATGGATTCAACCAGCGCTCTCATTGTAGTTCTTTCTCAGACTTTTTCCCATTGACTATGAGGGAATTTCTAGATCAGTTACATATTCTGCTTATGTATGAGCATGAAGAAGAAATGCACTCACTAATGTAAGTTTATGTGCTTACATTTCCATTACTGTATAGATAATATTTCTAGCATCAGCAATAAACTCTCTTATTTCATTCAGTTTGGAAATTAACATTTTACTTTAACATGTATCCCAAATCCTTAATACAGTCATCAAGCATAATAGGTTTAAAAAATAAAATGTACAATTGAATCTTCTTCTCCTTAGATGCATGTTCTCAACTAATTAACCCATTTTAGTTGTTTTCTATCCCAAGATGCTCTGCTTCTGCCACTTATACGCTCTATTTAACTCTTTTCAAGCAGAAGACAATGTGAATATATACAAGGAAGCTCCTGAATATGTTACTCTAGTGCATCATCCATTGTTTGATACATGTGGTGGGTGGAAAGTGATTATTGTAACTGAATAGAAAATTATTGTTCTCTGGTTTAAAAAAAAAACAACACATTTTCCAATATGCTGTGTTCCTACAAGTGACAGACTGGATCTATGTGAAACAGCAGATATGTATTTAAAACTCACATTTATAAACAAAAGCTTTTCAAATTACTAAATATCTATCATTTTGTACAGTGAAATATATCGTAACACTTGTAAACAATGGATCCAGCTAAAACATTGATTTTGCTCATGTGTTTCCTTCAAATGATGTTTATAGAATCTTTGAATGCATTTAAATGTTTGGAAACCCATTGCAAAAAACATATTTGAACACAAAAAAGGGTGATTAATATCCCCAGACACTGATCTGGTAAGTACATGTAACTATACCATTTGTACTGTTCAATAGAATTGAAATAAATGGATGACAATGCAATTCTTTAAAGACTTCAGATTTGTGTGTCAGTATTTTGGAGGATTTTCCCCCTTTATCTTGGAGAACGAGGTGTCATCTTATCTTTTTCTTGAGTAAATATACATTTATATATAGTATTTTAATAGTAAACTTTCAGAACAATTACAATGAATTCTCCAAATACAAACATACAAAAAATATTTGTATATTATGGCTCCATAAATTCTGAAAAAAACACAAATTGCACATGAACAAAAACTGCTATTATTTATTTGGATTTATGAAAAAGAACATAAGAATATAAGAATGGCCATCTTGGGTCAGACTAATGGTTCATCGAACCCATTATCCTGTCTTGCCACAGTAACCCGTGCCAGGTGCCTCAGAGAGAATGAATAGAACAGGTAATCATCAAGTGATCCATCCTATAGGCAATTCTTAGCCATTGACAAATAGCAATCCCTGCCTTTCCTGGCTACTAGCCATTGATGGACCTACCTCCATGAACTTATTTAGTTCTTTTTTGAACCCCAGTAAAGCTTTGCCCTTCACAATAGTCTCTGGCAAGGAGTTCCATAGATTGACTGTGCAGCGTGTGAAGAAATACCTCCTTTTGTTCATTTTAAACCTGCTGCCTATTAATTTCATTTGGTGGTCCCTAGTTTTTGTGTTATGAGAAGGAGTAAATAACACTTCCTTTTTTACTGTCTCCACACCAGTCATGATTTTATAGACCCCTATCATGTCCCCCCCTTAGTCATCTCTTTTACAAGCTAAAAAGTCCCAGTCTTAATAATTTCTCCTCATACAGAAGCTTTTTCATATACCTAATCATTTTAGTTGCCCTTTGCTGTACCTTTTCCAATATTAATATGTCTTTTTTGAGATGGAGTGATCAGATCTGCATGCAGTATTCAAGATGTGGGTGTATCATGGATTTATAAAGCAGCAATACAATATTTTCTGTCTTATTATCTATCCCTTTCATAATGATTCCCAACCTTCCTATTAGCTTTTTGGACTGCCACAGTACATTAAGTGGATGTTTTAAGAGAACTATCCAAAATGACTCCAAGATCTCTTTCTTGAGTGGTAACAGCTAGTTTAGACCCCATCATTTTACATGTATGGTTGGGATTGTTTTCCAATGTGCATGACTTTGCATTAATGAACACTGAATTTCATCTGCCATTTTGTCACCCACTCACCCAGTTTCATTGCCCCCGTCATCCAGCCAAGAGTGATTCTACATTGGTTCTGCAAAAAAAAAATCAAGGTAGCATCCAAAGAATAACAGGTTAATTTTTTTTTAAACAACATGACGGACTAAGCTCTGCCCTTTTAAAATCCTCCTTTTTAAACAGAGCAGTTATGCTTGTCACCATTAACATCTTCACAATTAGGTGTGCAAGTATTTAGCATTACACTGGTGTTCCATTGATTACATAAAAGGAATTATGAGGGAAAATATTGCTTTTCCTTTGTAATTAATTCTGTGCAAGCCAGGGCGCTGACCCTGTAAAGATGTACCTACATGCAGAACTTCAAGTATGGAAGCCATCCTGTTGAGTTCAATGGGACCACTCAGGTTATAGCTAAGCACATACAGTAAAACCTTAACATACGAGCGAGTCAACTTACGAGTTTTTTGAGATGCGAGTTGTCGCGCGGTCGATTTTTTGCTTTGAGATGCGAGCCAATATTTGAGTTACGAGTGAGCTTACGCCACCCGCCGCCACTAGGAGGAAGCGTGCGAGCGTTCAGTTCACGTGTTTATCTCGCCGTGCTCGCATCTTTGTCTGACCTTCAAGGTAAATACACTTAATAAAACCAGTTTATTTCTTTACATTCTCTTTTATTATGTATTATTATTTTTATACATTATTTGTTGTTTATAAAGTACATTTTTCTTATTTAAAAACATGTAAAAAAAATTGGGGTGTTTTTTGGGGGGCGGGAACAGATTAATAGCATTTCAGTTAATTTCAATGGGGAAAATTATTTTGACATACGAGCAAATTAAGTTACGAGCTCGGTCACAGAACGAATTAAACTCGTAAGTCAGGGTACTACTGTAATCTTTTTAATTTAGGGCCTCTGTCTTACAATGGTTTCAATGGTAACTACTGTAGGGTACAGGCGATGGCAGTGCATGGTTCCCCTGACTTTGGGCAAGATTTTCAAATCAGCCTAAGGCTATGTCTACATTGCAGCAGAAACGTGCTTCCTGATATGGGTAGACAGACACACAGTAGCTCTGCTCAAAGCTAGTATGCCAAAAATAGTAGCGTAGCTGGGGGTAGCACAGTCAGCAGCTTGGGCTAGCTGCCTGAATACAAGCCTTTTTGGATGACATGTGTACACACTTGGGCAGCTACTGAGGTAAATTAAGATTTACTGCCACGTGGGCACAAAAAACATGTGTGCCCCCCACACCCTGGAGGCCCAGGGATGCTGGAACTAGGGATAGGTGGGTCAGAGGAGTCATGGCCCCACCATTTTTAAAAGCCCGTCCACTTTTTAACATGGGCGTAGTAGCCTCAGGCAGGTATGGAGCAGACAATAAGGTGATAAGCTCCCCCAACATGAACTGCAGCCATTGCCAGAGGCACCAGCCTTTTTACTGGTGGGGGGCTGAGGAGGGCATTAGTCCCCTCCACCCCCCACCAGGGGGTCCCACCCCCTTTTCCTCCTCTTCCCCTTGAGGCCCTGGCCAGGCTGGAACTGGGCTGCGGTAAGAGCTGCCCAGGGACTCCAGGCCACTGTGGGGAGCCATGGATCCTCCATCTGCCCATGGTGGCATGTCCCAGGAGGATGGGGACACAGGCCAGGGGCTGCTTTTGGGCTCCTCCCCACCCAGGTACTGGTGATCCCCCCCCCATTTCTACACAGATTCTGGCACTACTGCAAGGCGCCCAAATTGGCCGGAGTCCTTAGGCATGGGCTCCGTGGGTCTGTGCATTAGTCCGCCACTGGGCAGCTAGCTTAAGCTACTGCCCAAGTTATCCCTGGCTATACTGCTATTTCTAGCACACTGGTTCAGGCAGAGGAAGTGCATGTCTGTCAACTGACACTGGAAAACATACTTCCAGTCACAGGGTAGACATACCCTACAGGATATAGATGCTCAGTTCTCTGGCATTCAGCATTCACCTTTTACATCTCCACCCAAAATAACAAAATATGTTATTTATTGCTAACAAAAGAAGGTAGTAAAATAGGGTTAATTCTTTCTTGTCAATTATTGAAAGCATGCACTTGTGTTTTGGGAAATATGTAAAACAGCAAAATATTTCAATAATGTTTTATAAAGATTTTTACCATTTACATTAATGTGTGCAGTACACTACATTGGCTCATATCCCATTAACCAAAATAGGGCCATATCAATTTTAGTATGTTATTCGTGTGCAGTATAAATCTGATCATTACCCAGACCTTACATTGTCATTGGGGCCTTGTGGGGACTCAGTGGCTTATGTTCTAATATTCTAAAAGGGCTCCGTATACTGGGTCAAATTTTCAGTTTTAAAATGAAATTACAATGAAATAAAATGACATCATTTATCCTATTGCCATAATGATTTGGGGGGGGGGAAAGACCTCCCTGATCTTTTTGAAAAATGCAGATTTGCAGGAAAACACGCTTTATAATCAACAAGCAAACAATTCCAGTATAAAACTGATTTAAATAAATGGGGAATTATATTTAATGCAATATACTAGATGGTGAACCTTTTGCGACTTGAGCCCATTTCTAGTTAAAATAAAATTTGTTCACAGTTTTGGACCTGATGTTTTTGTGTGACTCATTATAATGACAGTGGCTATTTACCAAAAAAAGATCTGGAATCAGGTTTTGAGATACACCCAAAATGTGGGATTAGTTAGATGCAGATATCATGGCTTAGTCCTATCAGTAGTTGCAACTCTCACTAATGTTGACCACAAGTTGGTCAACCTTCATAAATCTACAACTCCAAACCCTAGGTATAGACAATCTATTTTCTCATATGGTACTGGGTAAACATGTAAAGATGTTAGAGCATTGTAGAGCACAGTATCAAGAAGTAAAAGTTATAATTTTTTATTAGATTTTATACAGAATCGTGCTATACTTCAGGTGTGAAATTCTGGCAGCATTGAAGTCAGTGAAGTTAACTTCAACAGAGCAGAATTTTGACCCACATTTTTAATAGTCTGTTCAAATGTCAGCCCATGAACTGGCTCAGGTAATATCTTTTGAGTGTTCAGAGGAAATACCCCTGTGTTTAAGACAAAGGACGAAGTGTTATACCCCAAAGCTAAAGGAGACTTGATGCTTGGACTTCAAAATCTGAACTGGGGGAATGTGGAGAAGGAGCAGGGGATTCTTCAATTACTAGGTGACATGGAAACTAGATATTCTGAGCTAAAGCTAGGCTTTGGAATTGAATGTTATCCTACCATGCTGTAAGTTAGGTAATATTTCAATATTCTGCAACTCATTAAAGATCAGTGAAGTGATCTTATTCGAATAGGCATGTACATTTCTTCTTATATTTTTTTTTAAATTGCCTCTCTATAAGATTTCCAATAGAACTGGTTTTCATTAAAACACTCTGTACTAGGTATATTGACTGTTAACTGATGCAGTTCTCAGGATGAAAGGGCAATTCTTAATGGACACAAATTATTAGTTGATAGGAGGCTACTTTAGGTGACATGAGCCAAATAAGGCACCGTTCTGCTCCTGGAAATCTCTCCCTCTCACCATAAAGTAAGGTTTGACACCGTGTGTAGCATCCAATTTTATTTCTGGTACCCAGAGTTTCTCAGTTTAGGTTCATTCATTCCACTTAGATACTGTTACATACTCAGATTTTATTGTAATTGCAAGGTTGGGGTAGTGTTCCTTTCTTTATACCCTTTCTTGTCAAGAGCTTTACATGCTCGCCAGATGGCTGCATACATCTCTTGAGTTTTGCATTTTATTTCCTACTCAAATATTTATTCATTGTGTTGATAATCCCTGACAGTGAGACTGGAACAAAGAGGGGAGAGGTGTTGTCCATGTGTTCATCTCATGAACGCTTTATATGGACTGAAGATCAGAGAGTTATTAGAGTAAGAATGATTCAAAAATGGTTGAGGGGCAAACCTGAAGGATTGCTCATGTCCTGTATAATATTAGCCCTCCCACATGAGAAACCAAAGTCTTCCTGTTGCAGGGACAGTTCTAAAAGAGGGCTGAGAAAAAGGCTGGGGACCTGTAAATGGAACCAGAATGTCCAAGTTGAAGTTGGTCATCCAGGTAAGCCATATGTCACAATGGTAATTTGTTGAGTGTTCTTGGACCTGGGTACAGAGTCTTCATCTTCAGGTAGATCTTTATTTAGGTACCCAATTAGCTTTAGGCACTCAAGTTTGTGACCTTGGTGTCATCATGAGCTTTATGAGCAGGTATGTATAAAGTGCCTTTCACTATAGTACCTGAGTGCTCTTCACATGATTAGAACTGCTAAAATACAATACTTTCAAAAAGAGAGATCAACAAAAGGTCAAACCAACTTTTTAAAAGAAGGTCATATTCAGAATTGGACTCTTTAGCTTAAATTGTATAGGCTGATGCTTCTAGCTGTGGAGATCCTTGATTCAGTTCCAAGTGTTAGCCACAATGCCAGCCACTATGTAACCTTTTTAACTGGAAATTATGGCTTCACATGGGATTTTCTGCGAAAATTCTCTGACCTGTATTATGCCAGAGACCAGATTAAATAATCATAATGGTCCCTTCTGGCATTCAAATCTATGCATCAAGGAATAGCAGCCAGGAGACTTATTGCCGAGGATTCCAGCACCTCCAATTAGCAGAAAGTCTGAACAAACAGACATGCCCCACATCATGCTCTAAAAAAGACTAAAGATACAATTTTCAAAAGTGGATAAAACTGTGAAGACATTTTCACTCTGAAATGTAATATAAACAATAATAAAATAATCTTGCTAGTGATGATAGACCACATAAAAGAGTTCAATATGGGCAAGATTAGTACTTAACCTCTGCACCCACAAAAGGGAGCAAGGGGATGTATGATGATCCCCTATTCCTCCAGGTCAAATATATGCATTGCTGGTCTAAACATGGGTGGAGTAAAGCAAGCTCCATTGGACCTCCATTTCTCCCCTACACCATGCGAGAGAATGCGAATGGACAGAGCGTTGATTCCCATTTCACTTGCCAGTGGAACTGAGCCAGCATGAAGGAAAAGTAATCTGCTACTGGTATGTACCAATAGCAGATTTATTTCCTCAAGAAGCAAGAAAGGAACTAGGTCTCAATATAGCCCTACATAAATAATTACTTTGATACATTTTTGAATCCTCAGAAGATTAAATCAAGATGAGATCAATTTTCATTATTATATTTCTCTTCAAGAGAAATGTCCATTTTAAAATGGAAACAATGAGTTGAATTAGCTCACACAGTATTGTTTTCTATGTTAAAGTATATTAATGAAATATGGGGCAGATCCTCAGTTGGTGAAAATTACCATACCTCCATTGAAATCAATGCTGACCAACTCTGGTTGAGTATCTGGCCTCTACATTTATCTTACACAGGTACAGGAAGAAACTGGGGGTGGAAAAAAGCTCCATAAATGCATATTTCTTACAGGAAAAAATTGTTTTTGCCTGGCTTTTGTTTTTTGTTTTTTTTTGTTTCCAGTGTTCACTAGAAATACAACTTTAACAACAAAACTCATATCAGACTACTATTCCCTTCAGTATATTGTTGATTAAAACATAAAAGACTCTATAACTTGGGGGAAGGAGGAGGGAATCTACAACTATAATAATAAACTTTAATTCTCTCTGCTTTGATTCTTGCCTAGAGTAGAAGGATAGTGGTCACTGGAAAAGTAGGTCAGTGAAATAATTGCAGTACTGAAAATAATACAGACTGACAGTTCTGGGGTTAAGCTGCAGTATGTCCATAGCACTGTAGCACTGGAGTTTGCATGTTAGTATATAGATGGCAGTTTGTGGTATTATGTATAAGTATCTCGGTATGTTAATCTTTAATATAAATTGACTTCTTTTCTAAACTGATTAATTTAGTTGAAATTTATATTCTTGTAACAAGAAGCATAAATACAGTAAAGAGAATTGGGTTTTAACTGAATTAATCATAATTGCTGTTTAAAATGCTATCGTTTTTTTAAAATATACCAGACCTTTTTCTGCATTCATTTATATCCTCTATCATTAGTACCTTCATAAAAAGTCAAAGGATGGGGTATTTCACAACACATCAATATTAATATATAACTTTGGTCATCACCATGTCAGAGGGTATTTTATTAACCATTTTATGAGAAAAATTCTGTTTTAAATATTAGGCATTCTCACATATATAAGGAATGTAACATTGCTATGTATTAGAGTCACCATAAAATGCAGTATGTTCTACAGAAATCGAAATGGTAACCGATTGTCTTGCTTCAATAACGTACTTCAGCTATATGACATATGTCTATATTGAATAGAAACAAAGATTTGGGGAGGGAGGGAGGAGAAGAGAATGGCTGATTACTTTGTTGGGAATTTACTGTAACATAAATACTTCCCAGACTTCTATTTATGGTACATGATGTGCTGCTGACTGAGAGGTTAGAATCTAGGTAAAATGCCTTTGCCCACATTTTGTGATTTCATGCCAAATATGCT
This sequence comes from Mesoclemmys tuberculata, assembly GCA_007922155.1. Classification (NCBI taxonomy): domain Eukaryota; kingdom Metazoa; phylum Chordata; order Testudines; family Chelidae; genus Mesoclemmys; species Mesoclemmys tuberculata. The sequence continues at coordinate 19,664,170 of ML675646.1, forward strand.
GTGTACTAGAAAATACATTAACTCAAAGGCATGTTTTAAACCTTTTAGCAAATGTACTCTTTCCTTTCTCATTTACATAGAGTAAAAGTAAAGGCAAGAAGTGGGCTATGCCATCTAGCCATATATATAAATCAATAGGAGAAAAAAGATTGCAAGACGGCTTTACGTATAGTATGAAAACTTAGCAATAACTTGTGAGTTATAGTTTTTACAATTTAACACAATGTTAAAAATGTGTATGTTTTAGAACCACTTTATTGCATGTTTCCTTTAATTGTCCTATTTTTAGACCATCAAAAGCACCAGTGTGTGTTAGAAAGCCTTTTCTCATGAATTATGCATTTGTTCTTCACTTGGCTACAATCCCTTTATGTCATATGAATCCTTGAGATACTGAAGATGTATGTATGGTATGTAGAGATTTTCTCGGGTTGTATGCTGAGTTTTCTGTTCATGCTTTGTGACTTATTTTGTACACTTATTTGTTGATTTGTATACAATTCTCATTTTGAGTGACATTTTTATGTTAATAATTTTAAGTAGACTTTAGAAAATGTTGCCTGGGCCCTGATTTAAAATAGAGTGAGTAAGTCTGGGAAGGTAAATATTAAATAAATGTAGTTATTGTAAAATACTAGGACAAACTTGTCCTTCACTTACCCTGTTGGATTCATTGGAGTTACACAGGTATTATGTATTATGTGTATTAAAAGTGTATTACAGCTCAACCTATTTTCATTGTTTGATTAAACATTCTGGGTATGTCTAGGCTAGGGAAATAGCCAATTTTTAAAACCATGTTAGCAAAACCATTTTAACCAATACATTTTTAAGTACTAAAATAGACTGGATTGCCTCTGCATATTGAGATGTTGTCCATCTTATTTTCCAGATTAAAAACTTTTTCTTTCTAATCAGCTCACCCCATTTGTAAATAAATTTTCAAGGCATAAAAACTTAAATTGCAACTGCCATCTCTCTCTCTCTAGGGAACACCCTCTTCCCATTGTCCTCCCATCTAACTCCCCCCCTTTAAACATTCAAATAAGAGATGAGTGTACAAATTTGTAGGTGCAAATTTTAAAAAATACATGCTCATACAATTGCTCATTGTGGCATTGTTTGAATAACAAAGATAATTCAGCTAACATCTGTGACTAATGCCCCAGAAACAAGCAGGCCTTTCTCTGACCCTGAGAGGAATATTGAACATAAAAAATATTGATTTGCTTCACATTCTCACAAGAACATTTACTTCAGTTGTGAATGGATGGGACTGTCTTACTGAAAGAGGCTCTCTCCAGACCCCCCTTCATTCTTTTGTCTTTATCTAATTCCATTATCTCAGATGCCAAAGATTCCTTTTCACAGTTGTTTGCAGTTGCTTGTCATGCATGACCCTCAGTATTTTGCCTGTGCCTTTCTCTGCCCCTGGAAAAGCTGAAGATTAAAAAAAAGGGCTTTTGCTGCTTTCCAAAAGCTCTATTCATGCTCAGTGGTTTCACTCTAGCAGGTCAAAAGAGGTGAAACTACTCTGGCTGTTGTTTTGTTGGGTTTTTTTAACCCTGATAGACAAAATAATACTTGGATAACAAAATGCATGTAATTTTTTAGCTTACTGCTAATGATTATAATCTAACAAACACATCTGATGAAATAGGTTAGATTGTTAGCTGCAGTGTTTGACGATGAGGTACTCATCATGTTTGACAGTTGTTTTAGGGTCCAATCCTGCAGTCTTTACTCAGACAAAACTCCTATTGAAATCAGCTCATATTCTAGACTGCAGGATCTGGCTTTATTTATCTACATTGAATGTTAATTGAATACTAGTTCTCTTAGATTATTTCTTTAATTTAAATCACTGATGGTTATGCCTATTAGGAACAATATTAACTGAAATGAGTTAATGGTATCAAAACAAATAGAATAATTTCACTCAGGGTAAGGTGTGTATAGTTTTCTGCTGTGAAAATATATCCCTCTGGTTTGTAACAATCACAAACACTTAAGAAAATTGGTAAATTGCTTTTCTTTTTGACACATTTGTCATTGCATCTTTCTTTTTTTTAATATGGTAGTTATTTTAAGGTAAATGTCTAGTAATTTAATTTTCATAGACATCCTTTTTTGGTGAATTCACTTTTATATTTTCCATATTGACAAGGAAAAGTCCCAGTAAAAATACTTTATATCATGCATTATTTTTAGTAGAGAAACAGGGATACATTTTCCCCATCATTTCTTACAAATGAAATACTACATAATCCCTTTCACTATTAGCACTAACTGATGCGGTGCCATATAGTTTGAGAGGCACAGCTCCTTCCATGCTCTTCAAGGTGGCTGGCCCATACAAATAACAGATTACCACTGCTCTTTCAGATAGCTCAGCTGCACTGTCTGGTATATGTGGGAGAGAGGGGTGGAGCTGGAGATAAGACTCTTCCCATTCCCTGCCCCCACTTTATTCCCTGCTCACCTGTGTAGGATGATAGTCTCAGTTGTGGAGCCCCTGTCTACGTTTTCACATCTGCGGCAGAGACCACACCAGGACAGCATACCTGTGAGGGAAAGAGGAACCTATCTCCATTTTATGGCCCCATGGAGCCACATAAATTGGGACATGATCTGTGTTTACAATAAAAATCCAGTACAGCTTTGTCAAGTGTAACTGCCCTTCCCTAAAAGGTGCAATCCTGAAAATTGCTGAGCAGCGCCTGCATAGATCTGAGCATGCCAACTCTCAATGGGAGCTGATGGTGCTCAGCACCCTGCATAATCGGGCACTTTGAGGTTTAATCCTGCCAGGTGCTGAACACTTTCAGTCCTCACTAACTTCAATGAGCCCTTACTGAGTTTCATTGTCTGGAATAATGATGGTTTTTCCCCTTTCCAGAAATGGAATTCCAAACCTTCGCAGCATAAATAATAGCACAACAGTTTAGTTTCACACAAAAGTGTCTCCACTTAGAAAACGTTTTAAAACTATGTTCCTTTTTAGATTACTCTTATTCCAAAGGCATTTACCCTGCTTTGATCTTTTCTCTTAAGTAGTTTGGAGTATGTTCTAGTTAGGGTTTGAGGGTTTTTTTTACTACACCTGTTTTTCTTTATCAGGTAGTCAGATCTCTAGCCAATATGAAGCAGAAAAGATATCTCATTTTCCCCTCTAAGCATGAATGAGGGTAAGGCAATTTTTGATGTGCTCTAACCACAAAGAAGTTAAGTTTGCTTTCTTGGGCTCTAAGCCATTTAAGTCCAGTGTTTCAAACCGTATTGGTGCTTAACTATTATAGTATCTGAAGCATTGAAACCTCATCTACAGCAATTCATTTAAATGTTGTTAAATGAAGATTTCTATTCTTCTCAACAATAGTATTCTTTATATTGTATAAATATTATGTTTTTGTTCTGTGTTTAAAGTGCAATATAGCCCTGATCCCTGAATGGGTCCCCTGGACATTACTGCAAAACTATTACAAATTATAATAATATCTTGTAATATAATTAATAATCAGGGTTCATATGCACAGGGGGAGCAAATGTAACAGATTCAAGCAGATTTGTTGATGCCACACACTAAGAGTGAAGCTTTTGTGGTTTAACATAGAAATGATTTATGACATTAGTCCAGTAGAACCCCTCGGGAATGGAAGTTGTTCATAACTCTGAAACATTCATAACTCTGAACAAAACGTTATGGTGTTTCTTTCAAAAGTTTACAACTGAACATTGACTTAATACAGCTTTGGGACTTTACTTTGCAGAAAAAAATGGTGCTTTTAACCATCTTCATTTAAATGAAATAAGTACAGAAATAGTTTCCTTACCCATGTCAAATCTTTTTATTTAAACTTACCTTTATTTTTTTAGTAGTTTACATGTAACATGGCACTGGTCAGTTCATAACTCTGAGGTTCTGCTGTAATCCATTTTGTCTGATCTAGTCTTTTCTTTTTAATAAATTGATGGTGATTAAAAATTTACCCAGTATAAATTAATTGTAACAATTGTGCATCTAAACTGAGAGTGATTGTATTTATAGACAGAATGGAGCAAAACATTGATTCTACCAGAGCTGAAAAGATTAGAAATATGCCATGGCCATGATAGGCCATGGCAATCCTAAGTGCCATGCAGATATGCCAAGTTTAATTTCGTTCAGATTCTTGTATTACAAAAATATTATAAACTGTCCATTAACTATTAAGTATGAATAATATTTCAGCTATTTCAGATAATCAGTGTGTAGTATTTATTTCATAATATGCTTTCACATCTCAGCTGTAGATTTTCTAATTTTAATTTGGTACAATCTGGCTCCCTTTCATTTATTTATTATTTTTATATTGCATGCAACTCCCTGCATCCAGTTCTTTGGGTGTCCTCACCATTTCAAAAAACCACACTACCGTACAATTTTAACTTGTTACAGTATATCTATCTTCATGTTTACAGTAAGGTGGGTTTTATATTGGGCAGTGTAGTACAGCCTCTCATTAGATGTCAGCCCACTCTCCCTCTGCATAATGGGCAAAAAATCACCCCTGTGCAGAAGGCCAGCATAAGTCCTATGCATCACACCAATCCCACATCGATCTCAAAATAAGACTTTACTGGTGCACGGACCTAATGTTAGTCCCTCTGCCTGGAGTGAATGTTACCCATCAGAGGTAGACTTTCATGGGATCAAAGCCATCAGTTTTAGAAAAGGCTTAGCCATCCTGGGCTAAATGCTGGAGGAGGAGGAGAAGAGGGCTAGAAAATCCCCACCTGCAATCCTAGATGTATGCCCACATCATCAAACATGCCAATGTCCAAGGGTGGATGAGGTGGGAACTGACCAACCCCAGAGAGAATGATTTTAGGGTTTGACTTGTGCTGTGCCATGATGCTGCTGCAACAGTGGCTGGAACAGCCATGTTGAGAGGAATGAGATCTGCTCTGCCTGCACCCCTTCATCCAGCACCCAAGAAATCTTTCAAAGGTGTAATGGCCCCTGACAGTGCCACTCAGCCAGTGTGACTCCTCCCCTCCCACCATGAGAATCCTCATAGAATCCATAATTAACCCTTCAAATGAAAAATGTAAAGAAGATACATTCAGGCCTAATTTGGGGCTTGAGGAGTCCTGAGTGCTGAAAACTCTGGTCCTGATCAATGAAGCACTTAAGCATGTGATTAAAGTTAAGCAGATGCATATCAGTCATCCTGTTGATTTCATTGACTGCATTAGGGCTATTCATGTGTTTAAAATGAAGCAATGCTGCTGTGTTAGAGATGGGAGGTTCTTTCAGGACAACTGTTGCAAACAGCAGGTAAATTTGCTATCTGCTTTAATCTATCAAAACTCAATTCTTGGGGTAGAATTATTCCCTGGAACAGACAGTGGTGTTTTGGCTGAGATTTCTAAAAGGGACGATTACCTACAAACCACCTCTTGCATCTTTTTCAGTGTCAGATGCATTAGATTAAAATTTGATAAAAATATTCTCACTTAGTATATTGCATGTTCATTATTACAGTTAGATACCATGCTGAGAAGTGCTAAAATAGCTAGAAAAATGAATTGGGTAATATCTCTGTAAAATGCCAGGCAAAGTTCTGGAGCTTGATAAATAATGAATAATAAAGCACATTTAGGTGAGTGAGATTGAATTTCATCCTTAGGTTTGATGGTTCCTCCCCTCTCTTCCTCCCCCCAGAGGACTAGCACTTCATATTAATATAAATCTGTATAAGATTTAGTTTTATTTCTTCAACCAAGATGCCAAATATCACCTAATATCAGTCACTTTCACTAACTTACTATCCTTTAAATGAAACTTTGCTTTTATTACATGTTTGTCCTTTGAATTTGGTAACCTTTAAGCAACAACATTAAAATATGAGAGAAACTCAACACCCCTTCCCCCCCACACACATAACAAAAAATCCTTAGCATTGCAGAATCAAGAAGAGTTTGTCAGTTTCTCCTACTACTCATTTGTTGACCAAAGTTGACTACCTGAGTAATCAATGCTGTAGCAGGAGGAAACGTGTAGCCTGAGAACATAAAATAAAGGTTAAGTGAGGTGAAGCAGTTCCTGGGGAGGTGAACTAGATGACCATTCTTGATATTTTATAGCACAGAGGAGTGAAACTAATAATCCTTGATGTAGTGTTTGAGGGCAGGAGTGAACTATTGGCCTCCTCTAAGGGTGAAAGGAATGCATTCCATTACCCTCCTTCGTTTCCCCATTATGATAAATTTGTGAAGCTGTCTCAAAGCAGTGTTAAAGAGGAATAGAATTGCTGGGCTTTTTTACTCATTGGTAATTTTAACTAACCATACCAAACAGCAGAGTGGTTGCTGGTCACTTTATGGAGGGCTGTTTTTGTGCCAGATACCTTGTGGATTTAGCATAATTAAAATTACATGATTATTAGTGCTGGTAAACAAGGGAAAACTTCCTTTTATTGCTTGCAACCTTACTGTTGGCATTGTCCAAAATGGAGATTTGGTAATGAAATAGCAATGACATGGTGTATGAAGGCAATGTGTATGTGACCATGGCACACCCTAGTATTTCCAGAAACTGGGTGATATGCTACAGGAAGGCAGTAGGAAGTGACTATGGTGACTGAGAATAATTTTTGTTGTTAAGTGACGTTGGCTGTTACAACTGGCACTAGTTTGGCAGAGCAAGGCCCCACCTACAGGCACTGTTGTGACAATTTGCTACCCAACAGAACACCGTCTCTAAGAAAGGCCAGTTCCAGAAGTCTATTTTTTTCTTTTGATCTACTGTAGCACAGCTATGTGTCTTTCAACAATGGGGTTGCAGCAGTGGAAAATATTTCACAATGTCTCTTTTGCAATTGCACAAGTTGGCAAGGAAGGAGATGTCATTCCTGTCTCTGATGAAAATGTATCAATTGGTGAGACTCTGAAATTCCCCATTTTTTTGCTTTAGATTTCATATAGTGAAAATATTTTACTAAAAACCACTAAAAAATTCCAAAAACATTGTTTGTACAGTACATCAGAGTTATAAGACAGAACAGTCTCCTATATATTCATCTATAAATCACTGAAAGTAGGAAAGTAAACAAGAGCTACAGCCATGTGTTGCAGGTGGCTTTCTTACTTTCTTTTTCTTTTTTTTTAAATTAAATAAAATTCAGGAGTGAAGGCTAAATTGTCTTGGTTTGTGTCTTGTCTTGAGTTATGGGAAAAACTAAGAAAAATACATATTTTTGAACACTAATTGATTTTATAAAGAATGGGACAAATTATATGTTGCGGTACACCCTGTGCAATCCTGTTAAGTTTCAGAGTGCAAGCTGGTACAAAAAGTTATGCAGCATATCTGTATGAACCTTATGAGTTTGGGCTCTTCTGTCTCTTACCTTCCAGGGTTTACAGAAGCAGCCATCTGGCCTTCATTATACATTGAGAGGTTTGCTGAGGGCAGCTGGCTAACCCATGTGCCCTACATCAGTAATCTTTAGGAGGTAGCAAGTAGGCCCACTAAACTCCTGAGGTGCAGAGATAAATTCATACGAAACTCCAACCAAACCTCAGTGGGTACAACCTAAAACTGATTGTTTGGGTTTGTCATAACCATGCACAATACAGACTAACTGTCATGATTAGAGCTGTGCAAACATTTCCAAATATTCAGGGATTAAAAGAAATACATAGATTGAGATTTTCAAAGCAGCAGCAGATATAGACAAAACAGCCTGTATTTAAATTCCCAAGCCTGCTTTCAAAATCTCAACCACAATATTTTTAAAAACCAAATAATTAATTAGTGTTACAATTAGAAACAATTAATTTTCCATGTGGTGATATTTAGGTGACATCTAAGGCTGCTTCAAAGGAAATAAACCATAACACTGCTATATAGCTCAAAAATAATTTTCCCTTCTTGAAGGGGAGAAGTGAGCACGATAATTCACGAAAGTAGAATGCATATAGGTTTACAAGTCCCAAATAAATATAAATTTACAGCAGTGGTTTGACATGTACAAGGGCATGGTTCCCTTTTAATTATGGAAGATACTACCTTCACTGCTAGCAACATTTCCAGCTGAAATTAAGTATCCTTTAATGACCCCAAGAGGCACCAAAATAAGCAACATTACCCCAGAACCAAAAATATAAACCTTTATTACCTGGCCTCATTTGCAATAAGGAGACCAAAATCAGCTAATGTGGAAACAGACATGTGAGTCACGTAAAAGGAATGCTAATAGCAAGCAGATCTTCCTTCATTTAACCATGTTTGCAAAAAGGAGGGCTACTGAAGAATACTGCAGAAGATGCTGCAGAGCTGGGAAAATTTGCAGCAAGTCAATTTCCTATCTGTACCTCTGGAAAAAATCAGATAAAATTAATCAAAATCTCTAGCAAAGGGCAGTGTTCCCCTCAGAGGCTTGGTGGCCGGCAACGTGAAAACAATATTATGTAAATGTGGCCAGTGTCTTTTGTGTTAAAACAAATTATTTTTCAGTCTATTAGAAGTAGGACCAAGCACCACAATGAAGGTTACATGGCACTTACTGTATAGAGCTTTCTCCAACTATTATTATTATTAAACATTTATATTACCATAGGGGCTAAAGGCCTCAACCAGATTAGGCCCCATTGTTCTAGGCACTGTACAAACGTATAATAGATGATAGTCCCTGCTCCAAATTAATCATTAACTAATCCTCATCACCTGTCCTCCCCTTGAGTTTATATAATTAACCCTGTTTCTCTGGGGGTAAACTGAAGGAGAAAATGTATTTGCTCAAGACCCCAGAGAAAATACCAGGGCAAGGATTAAAGCCAGGAAATCATGTGTTAGTCCTATAGTCAATCTACTAGATCAGAGACCACTGAAACTATTCCATGTGAAAAGGGAAAAGACAGGCTTATACATGTAGATTTCTGTGCCCTGAGATGTATCTGCCCACATCCCCTCTTAAGAGGGGAAGGTCAGACGTAATCAGTTACAAACAAAACTAAGTTCCTCCAGCACCAAAGAATAAATTACAATTAACAATGAGTGAACTAGTTAGGGGGGAAAAAAATAAGAGCAGTCCATCACAGAAAACCCAGTCCATACCTGAACAGAATGCTTGAAATAATTGTGGCTAGCTTTTTAAAAAATGTTTATTTTATAAATATTCATTTTATATAATTTTGGTACACTTCTGCACCTCCTGGTTCTGCCATGGTCAAGAGCTGTAGTATCTTAGATTTCAAAGAGAAAAAAGGGGGGGTTTATACCTTAGTGTATTTTTTACCTGTGTTAAAAGAAGGCCTGGTCTTGGTACAGTTCTGGCCTGATTTTGCAAATCCTAAATGTTCAGATAAGCTTTCAAACTTTTCCAAACACATCTAAATCTTTTGATAACACAATTAAAAAGCCCTTTCCCATGCCTTCCTTGTTCTTCTACTGAACCTTTAAAATTAAGATGTACATAAAAATATGTCAGAAAGCCTTATATTGAGAGTATTTATTTTATTCATTTATGATTGCTGTATAAGAAGGGTCCCTGGAATTCCAAGGCCATATATTTGCTAAATTGTTGTTAAATCTCACACACAATAGACAGAGGTTTGAAGAGAAAAAAAAGGTGCTTGTGCCAACTTTAGACCACAGGCTATTCTCTACCACCAAAGATTAAGGTCAATTCATGAATAAAATCAAATTCTAGGACACTGTCGCCTTTAGGTGGGTTGTATGAAATAAGTCGAGAAAGTACAATGGAGTTAATATGAGTAAAGAGGAAGGTAGGTTATGGGGAATTTTATTTCCTCAAACCTTAAATGTTACTATATTTTTAACAAAATTATTTTAAAACTTTTTGAGAAACAAGCCATCAGCAATTCTGGCTGTGAACCAAGTGATTGCAGATGGGCTGTTTTTTTAAAAAATCACATTGTAAAGAAACCCACAGCAATTGGGTCAGGAAGAGCAGTGTCTTGGCTTTTTTTGGTCTTGAGATCACTCTAAGGACGAAACCTCTCCACTGGCATAGGGACCACAGAAGGCAAAAGAGTCTCCATGATTCCACCATGTGGGACAGGGTGGCCACAGAACTAACATGCAGGAAAATCCATACATATTGTATGCAGCAGACCTACATAGCATGTGGCCCATCATGAAGGTGAGGTTTTTGGGTGTGGGCTAAAGGGCAAGGCCACTAAGTGTATGACTGCATGGTTCTAGTGGTCAGTGGTTGGGGCTGTGGAGCTGCTATATTGTCTTCCCAAGAGCTAGTGGGTGATTTTGTCCTCCCTGTTAAGAGTTGATGTAAAGAGCTGAATAGACAAAAGTACACAGTACCTTATACAAAGTCAGTTTTCTCAAACTTTGTGTATGTGGGACCTAGGGGAAGGGTGAATTTCATTCTAAATAACCACATGAGAGAGAATTTGGTGTATAATTTTAAAATGCTTTCTGCAAAGCTGGTGAAGGATAAAGACTTTAAGACTGAAAAACAAGCACAAAACAAAGTTACAGTATGTGCAATGTTATGGGCTACAGCTTGTTGTGGCTCGCCACTTCTGTTGGTTATGTGTTTGTTTGTGCACCAAAACATACATAAAGGGTTAACAGATGTAATAGCTGGTGGCAGCTCAAGTCAGAAAATTGTGATAAGCAAGGGATGTTGAAACTGTGACTAAAGTAGTTCAAGGTGTTGGTTATAATCTATAAACCCCGTGTAGTCTGGGCTTTGATTACTTGGGAAATTACGTCTTTATGTAGTGCAGTGCCATGACAATCTATAATAAATGGGTTGTTTTTTCTGAACTGTCCCTAGATTTGTACATCTGTGTGCTGGAGGCAGAGGGTTCAGTGGAAGACTATCAGATCTGGAATTTACTTCCCTTGATGATCTGTCAGAGCCAGTCTTTTGACCTTCAAGGTACAGAGTAGGGCTCATCTATTCACTCAAGCTTTTGCCTGAGGAAAGGCGACTGAGGGAAATCAAGCCTATTCTAGGATTCGGACTCTATTTGGTTTGACATTGTCAGTAAGTGTTAGGTATTGCTCTAAATTTTTACTGCATGTGCTTAGAGCTTGCTGATGAGGCACACTTTATAAACTGAAAAATACATAATAGTGGCGTGTGTGTGGAAAAGCAGGCAGTTGAGTGGTGTCAGCACAGAACAAAGAAATGTCACATAATTCACCACATTTCACCCTAGTTCTTGTACCACTGATGCAGCAATTGACAACTAATCACCACAGATTTCCAGACAAGCAGAACATTTCAAACTAAATGGAAGACTCCTGATGTTAAACCTATTGCAAATGCAAATCAATTTAATCAGTGCTGTGTCTATGTAAAAGAGATTTGAATTAAAACTGTAAAACTAGGAGCAAGGAGGGAGAGAGTATTTACAGAAGGTTGAACTGCTCTTCAGCGATATTTCCCGCATATCAGCTGTAGGCTGGGTTTTGAACACAAGGAGCAGAGTACACCCAGGGCCAATGGCCCACTGATGTCCAGATTGACTATCAAATGCCCTTATATGTGGGGTTGCAGCAATTCCTCCAGATTTGAGGAGGTACTTTTAAGCACAGTCCTTGAGCACAAGAACAAGGATTGTCCCTTTAATAAACAGTAAGAGGTTTGCTACTATACTACTGATTATCGTCTAGCCATAGAAATCCTCATTCTACCTCCTTTCTCCAAATGGAATGAAGCTCACCTACCTTTTCTTCTTAAGTTACAATGCTGCTTCATTTGGATGAACGCCTCTACTGTTAACACTGCCTGAATTTCATTTCTTGTGCTGTTACCATATTGTGTAGCGGGTTTGTCAAAGTGTGAGCTGCTCCCCTTTGAAGTGACACATGGGGCTAGCAGGAAGAAATGGAATATGTATAAATTAAAAAGTTTTTAACAACATGTGGTGGAGTTAAAAAGCCGCATGATAGGTTTCATTTCCCTGGAGCGGGGAGGGTTCATCTTTCAAAAGTTTGGAAAATATTCCTGTACAATATTTCCTGTTGTGAACTTTTTAGGTTTATATCCCCCTACCTCTTTTTCTTACAAATATATAATTCCTGGTTGGATTTTTTTAAAGAAAACTCTTACTGTTAAAAAAAATGGGGTTTTGCTGAAAATGTTTTTTTAAATGTAATTTTTGATTATTTTATATTTTTGATGAGAAGTTTTGTTTTAAATTACTATTTTGTATGGTTTCCTTTTTTGCAAACCAAAATAAAAATATTTGATTCAAATTGAAACAAATATTCATTGTTTTTTTAAATTTCGTGAATAAAATTATGGATAACCTTTTTTCAAAAATTTTGACAGAAGGAAATTTTTTTACCAACTCAGTGAAAGTTTAGATGTATGAAAGATTACATAGGAAAGATGGTTTGATAGAAGCAAAAGGACATCTGAACTCTATCAGGAGAAGCATTTCCTTTCTGTGTCTAGAGAGTCCACTAATAGAAGATAGTTACTTGTACCATAAACCCCTGTACCATAAACTGTTACGTGGATAAACACAATATACTTGATTCTCAACTGCTCTGTGCCTGGTGTAGGTGTAGCAACACCACTCATGCAGAGAACCATTTACACCTGTACACAATGCGTGTAACAGTACTGAATAAGAATTGCAGCGTTCTACTTGCTCTTTACAAAGGGGCGTACTCAATGTGCAAGGTGGTGAAGAATCAGGCCCACTCTGACCTGCTTTCCTGAACCTGAAATGTTCATGTCTTGCTGCATCTCAGTCTTCCTGTATTACAGCATACCCCTCGTGTTTTCAGTCACCATGGCTTGTTAGCACCTTCTTTTGTCTAGTCCCGCGCCCACTGAATCAGTTGCCATTGTGTGACTGTAGCTCACAGGAAGTGAGATGAATGCTCTTTTCCATTTGACATCCCTCAGCATGGAAGCAAAGTGCCAGGGATCAGCCTGCTAGCTGAGACCATCTGAGAGTGGGCTTTAGAGGGCGGGGAGTTTTGGGGGTTGTGTTTCTTTTTCTTATAATGACTTCTAGAGACTGTAAAGAAAATCATCTTAAAGCTCATTACATTTCTGGGAAAGTTATGTATATTAGCAAAGCTCAGATCTCAGTATAAACTTTCCGTCTGGCCCCTCTCTCTCTAACATATTGAACCAAAGCCTTTGGATCCTAACACAACCTTGAACATCCGGAAAGCTCAGATCTGAGCAGTTTCAGCTCATCTCTAACATACAATAGGTTTTAAAAAAATCTGGCATGAAATTCTGTAGGCACTGTATTAGGATAGGACTTCGGAAACACAGTCAATTAGAAATAGATTAATTTAGGCTATTATAACCAACCTCATTTTTTAAAATGGCTCTTCAGTTTATTTCTGCTGCAGCTACTCCAGAGCTTATAATAGGATTAGGCTCTGACTTAGAAAGTGATTTTTTTCTTAGCCGTAGGTTTCTGACACAGAATAACATTCCAGTGATTCCCTAATGAGAAGATGCATTTCTCTTAATGGCAAGGAGGAAGTACCTATAGAAACTGAGCCAAAGTCTGATTTGAGCAGTGAACATCTATGAATATGACAGTAGTGCATAGAGAGTGGACTTTTAACAATGGGCTGACCCTAATTTTGTTCAAGTGCAAATACCCTTTAGTGAAATATCCTCATGGCTAATTCTCTGTCTGGATGGCTGCTCTAAGAATATGACTTTCCCACAGAGTCAGAGGAGGAGTCTTATGAAAGAGCATGCAATCCATCTTTGCCAGCTTAGCCATAACAAAAACAGAAATCTTGTGGTTAACAGCTGGCAAATCTCAAAAGTTTTGGAAGTTCAGTTAAAAAAGAAGTTCAGTTGCTTACTGAACAATATCTCTAAACCTTTTGAACCCCACACCCCTTCACATCACTCTGTGGACCTTTTTGGTAAGTATTGCCCACTCCCTCCTCTCTCTGGTGTTTAAATTTTCAAGGGAGAAACTTTTCAGGTTCCACATCAGGTGTGCTCCGAAGAAAATCCAACAACCCGGGCAACCAGCTTTTGCCACTTGACAGGGAAAGAGCTAGGTAATCTTCCTTGAAAAGGAGTTGATGACACAAGAGGACAGAGACAACTTCATGGCTTCAAAGTTAGATTCTCTGCCATCAAAAGTAGAGGGTCATGACATTCTTTTTTAGATATTATGGGAGATTAATAAAGGGGTAAGCAGTCATAGGACATAGGAGAGTAAATGGCTTTTCACCCCTCTTTACTCTCTGTATTTTGGAATATAAATTAAGGTCAGGTTGGATTTGGATCAGGGTTCGGGCCAATTACAATTTTGACCATATTGGTTTGGTAGGCTATATATCCTTCCTTCCTGTGGAATTTTTCATGGCCCCCATTACCATAACATCTGAGCACTTCATAATCTTTAATGTATTTAATCTCCTAATATGCTGTGAGGTAGCAAAGTGCTATTATTTGCTGGGGGGGAGGGTTAATGGTAACCCTAGGGAAGGGATGGCGAGTAAACAGTACCAAACAGTGTTTATAATTTGTGTTTGAAGGATAAAAAGTATATGTGCCAAATACATATGCAGCAACGGCACTGGAACAAAGCGGTGGTATTTGAAAGTATATATGAGGAACGGAAGGCTCTCTCAACAAAATTTATGTTAGCATATGCTTCTAAGGCATCCCAGGATTATCAAATGCAAGCTTTAATTTAGCAAACCTTTTATGGGTAAGAACCCCTGCATTATCACATTCAGAGACTGCTTTGCAATTGTGCTCAGGGAAAGGGCTTTGGTCAGTCAGTTTTGTTAGAGGAAAATGGATTGTTTTTCCAGTTATGTAGCAAATCTTTCAGGAGATATTGAATTACTAATGTCTCAAATGGTTTTGACAATCTTTCTGTATGTTTTACAGTGCCTAACACAAGAGAGAATCCTGATCCTGACAGGCATTTGAGTATGACTGTAATCCAAATAAAAATAATGAAAAAGGGAAAGAGAGCTAGGTCATATGAGAAAGAAACTGCTACCTGGTGGCTGTGTGGACTATGTTCCAATTATTATTGTAAACAATAAATAGAAATTACTCAGCCAACTTTGTGACAAAAGCAAACCTTTCAGTATATTTATGATGAAGTTTAGAAATGAGCCACAATGTCAAGTTTGGCTGCAAACTTCCCCCCAGCTTGGTAGTTTTGCAGCTTGTGTTCCAGTACAGACCCAATTCTGATTAAATGTAAAAGGAGAAAGTTTCACTACTTGTATCTCAAATGTTACTAGATATTTGCTGGGAGAGAAACAGGATTTGTGATTACTTTTATCCCAAGGAAAGTAGATTTTTCAGCCAGCTCCTAGAAGAATGCAACCAAATTTTGGTTAACATATAATGGTTTTCATCTCTGGAGCATTCAAACCCTGATGAATACACGAAGTCCTTTAACTAATGCAGAACTATGTGCCTCCTTATACTTCCAGGAGGATCTGCTAGGGTCACATGCAGAAAAACTGAGAACAATGCACTCAGTGATTTATTTTGCTCCTGATTTAAGCAGGATTATGAGGGGGGAACATTTGAATTGAGGTTAAATTGTACATCTTGTAAATCCACATTGTAGGTAGTTTCAGGACACACATGTATGTGTCAGGAAATTTTGTTCAGTCACTGTTTAGTCAGGGTAATAATGGAGAAAACAGCCTACCTCAAGGGCACACTGAAAAAATCAGATTGGACTTTGTGGTAATTTGTGCCCTGTGGAGATCTGAATGATCTTTATCTATATGGCACTGTTGTAATCAAGAGTATTCATTTGTGATATAGCAATATGAGGAAAAACTATGGAGTTATGCCATTTTTCAGTGATTCTGTCTAATTTGAGCAAGATTTGAAGTACTAAACCTGTTAATAGGAAAGTCGATTTGTAAATACTTAAAATGTCTATGTCCGGTAGTTCTCGAAAATATATACGTATTATTGCACTTCTGATGTTAGGTTCTAAGTGGACTCTTTTTGGTTCCTGCTATCAAATTTTATTTAGTGTCATATTCTTGCTGTTAGGACCCGGCAATGTTTTATTTATAGGGGAGAATGATGGTAAGCACCAAGTTTCTCAACTGATCTTTCCTTTCTTCAGCCAGCAGCAGAGAGATGTAAAGATATATAGGATGTTGTCATAATAGGGCCTACAGATTTACCATAATTATAAGATCAACTATAAGAAGTGAGTGAAAGTTCATAAAATGTCACAATAACCTGCAACAAGAAATGTTGCTGAGGAAAAAGTGCAAAAAGAAGACAGACTGAATTAGAACAAACAAAAAGGCCTACTGATATAATTCAAGGACTGTGTTAAGATTATGCCTGGTAAATAAGAACAGTTTGAGACTGGAAATCAATGATCCAAAATTGGATGGGATGGAAATTAAGCCTAATAAGTGGGCAAAATAATGAGGGCTCTTCTGATCATTACTCTCTTTCTATGCCCTCAAAAAGAGACTTTGGAGAGAGGGGGAAACTGGCTTCCATGATGCTGGCTGACTGCAAGATGAAAGAAGGGGAAGGAGCAAGGTTCAGCATCATGGCTGCCACTCTCCCCATCTCCTGAGACCCTAGACTTTCTTCATCCTAATCCTGAGAGATGTCCTGAATTGACTAGTCCAGAGAGAGGGACCCAAATGACATTGCTACCTACACCGGCTCAGGCTGAATTTCAAACACCACCAGGGATGTCAAACTTTGTCACACAGACCCTCAGAGTGTCCTTTTTCTTCCCAGTCTTATTTTTATTTCTTGTCTCTCTCCTTTTTTCCTTCTGTCTAATAAGAGTCTGGCTAAGCCAGACAAGACCGTATATTTTGCAACGTTCCTGAGGACCAGTGACCAGAAAGAGGCAGCTAAAAGCAATGTCCCAAACAGCACAATGATGGCACAAGTTGGCCAGGTCTCAGAGTGGCTGATAAGACCGTGTGCTTATGCCTATATTTCATCAGCAGTAAGACTGCAAGTGAGTGTCAACACCAGAGACAGAAGATGCATATTCACTCTTTGCTGTTCTTTTTTCTTCTCTTTTGTGGCTGCGTGATGGGGTGTACAAATCCCACACTGGGCAACAAGGGGTTAAGGAACTACTCTGGGCCCAGCCAGCTCTGCCCCACCACACCTGTACCAAAGGCTCCATCTGTAGGTAAGGTGACCAGATGCCCTAATATTAGGGGCTTTATCTTATACAGGCAAATATACCTCTCCCCCCGCACACACACAAAAGCGTCCCAATCTTTCACACTTGCTATCTGGTCACCCTAACTGGAGGAGGAGGTAAAAGAGAGGGGAACAGCTCATTTGATGGCAGCCCAGGGAAGAGAGCAAACTTGCAACCCACAGCTCCAGCAGAGGAGAGTGGAGGGAAGGCAGAAATCTTTCCCCAAGAAAACTGTCCTTGAGGGAAGGGAGGACCTGCCAAGGGACAGCCTGAGGGGGAAGTATTTCCCCCCCCCCCCCATAATATGAACTCGGGACTTTGGTAATCCCTTTTTATTTTTTGCTTGGACTACCCCAGCAGAGGAAAGCCCTTGGGCTGAGCTGGCCCAGGAGAGTGAGCCATACCACAGGCAGTTAGCTGTCACCTGAGAGAGAGCGCTCCCAGGCTGCATGCTGCCACCAGAAGGTGTCTTGTGGTGAGCCAGCACCCTTCACATCACCTTAACCTGGACAGTGATTTGGAGACCATCGCGAGGGGGAGATAGGAAGTGGCCCAGGGAGGGAAGCCTTAAGCAGCCTTGGATGTCAGATTGTTGATCACCCTCAAATGGTCCTGGTAGAGAGCCCAGTGGAGTGGAAAGACCCAGGCTACCCCTACCACAACCTTCCTGAAGCTCACGGGCCTTAGCCTTGACAGCTAGACGAAACTAGCTGACCAACTAACCTGTGAGTGAGGACCATCGCAGGGTGTTTGTCTTCTTTTGTCTTAAAGGAGGCAGGATCAGACTTTAATAATAACCATAAGAGTTCTAGCCCATCTCAACTAACTTATCTTTCCCCAAAAGAACAGTTATTACCATCTTTAATGCTACCTAAAACACTGTCAGACAAGGTTTTTATTTCTTTTCCTTCTGAAGACTCTCCAGCAAAAGGAAAAAGGAACAAGGGATGTTGTAAAACTAAAAGCTTTACTTAAAGCATTGAAATTGTAAAGTATTAATCTGTATGAATAGAAAGATTTTTTAATTGTTTGAGATGGTACTAAGCAAGTTAAGGTCTCATATCAAACCCCAACCTTGTTTAGAACTATTTAATGTTGGGCCGTGACAAGCTTGTGTTAACACCTCTACCTCCTAGGTTCTGTAATACTCCAGCTAATTTAATACAACAGGTGTAACTACCTATATCCCCCTAATTCAAACATTTAAACAAATAGGGTTAAAAATAAATATCAGAATACTCTTGGAAAGGTCTTGGAGCTTACGTTTACAGCGATATGCAGGAATTTATGTATAAAACATGACAATGTAGCTCTTACATTTATATTTTCCTAGATTTATAGGGCCCCATCATCCCCTCTCCTGTGGATATAGACATGAAACTCCTTTTGAAGTAGGTGGGGGGTGGATTACACACACACACACCTCAGAGAATGATTGGGCCCGCTGATATATGCTTTGTCATTTAGATTTTATTTACATTATTGGAGTTTTATCATCACTTGACCAAAATGTCTTGATTCCTATCAAAAGTAGGAGGTGTGCTGAGTGAATGAGTTTGACTCAGGCTTTCCAAAGGAAGCATACGGTTTGAAGTCTGAAACAGTACAAGCTCTATAATTAGACATGTCTGCATTGCAGGGTGTTACCCACAGCCAAAAAGGGTACTGGCTTATAGATTTCTGCAGGCTAGCTGTGAATTTATACTCAACATTTCTATAGGAAAAAAAGCATTTCCCCCATGCCCATATTTGATTTCAAATGAAAATGCATACTCTCTGTGTTCTACTCCAGCCCTATAAACAGAAACACAGACACAAGTCTTTATTAGAACTGTTCTGCAGAGAATTGAACCCTAGCCAATAAGTCCCTCAATGCTCTCTTAAAAACAACTCAGACCCAGTCTTACATTTACCCATTAGACTTATTTTGGGATTATGCAGACCTAAAAACAAGAAAGAGGGAAAAAAAATCATTCTGAGGTTAGGCCCTTCAATGAACCCATTAAAAAGAGAAAGTTTCTGGCTATTGGAGCAGCTTCTGCGATAGACCCTTGGTGAGAGAAATTAAGAGTAGCATGGGAGCAAGGGAGTGTGAGAGCTGAGGCTACGTAGGAAGCAAGTAAAGTATACTGGATGGCAGGGGCGGGGGAAAAAAGCTGAAGAGTGAAAACTGAGAATTCTCCACAGATATCTCTGAGATGAACTAATGTTGCTGCTGAAGAAATATATGAGCTATGAAAGAAATGCATTCTTATAATAATGGCTGTATTGGTAGCTTAGCAATCGACTTGAGTTCTGCCTATGTGCTGCATATCAGGGACTTCCTCCAAGCAGATGCTAACACCACACCAACAAGAGAAGGATTCTGATGTGAGACTGTACTGCATTCCCTCCTGCAGGAACATGCTGCAGTGCAGCTGACATAGTCGCAGAGTTCACAGCAGACTCTCTCTGCCAGGTTCCACGGCAAATGTTTTTCTCCATGTTTTACTCCATTCTAGGGATTTCCCATTGGCAGCATCAAGGAATCTACTGAGATGGCACAGGATTTGGCTAGTTCTGAATAAGGATGGGCCAACTGATTGGGATAAAATAAAATTTGAATTTTCACCCAAAACCAGAGCCAAATCTTTTTGATTTAGAGAAGGAAATAGATGTAGTCTTTTAGCTTTTATTTTTGAGTTTCCAATTTAAATCCAGAGTAAAAACATTAAAGTCCATGAAACTTTTGCTGTTGTTCCAGCTCAATAGAGAACAGAAGACACCTGCAGAAATTGTGTGAGAGAGACTGTTTTCATGAGATATTCAACAGAAGTTAGGCTTCAGGCCAAGATTTTCAAAAATGGGAACCCAGAGTTAAGATCCTAAAATCTATATTTAGGCACTTAAAATTACTGTCTATATCTTCAAAAGTTCTGAGCACCCAACAGCTCCAACTGTGGTCAATACATCTGAAAATTATGCCACTTAATTTGATCTCCAAATATGGATTTAGAAGCCAAATTTAGGCTCTCACTTTTTAAAAATTTTGATCAAGAAATTCAGCTAAGTTTCTAACCTTTTGGGGTGCTTATCCTAACCAAACATCCAAACCATCTGCAGTTAGTTCATCAATACTACTGGGGCTTCCAGGGAAACCAGGGACACATGGATACTATGAATGGGAAACTAATATGTGAGTGGCCAAAGGGTTCAGCTGAGAAGACTATCTGAGACCGGGACCTTCAATGATACCTTGAGAGAAGAAGGGGAGGTGGCTTATCGGAAGTAACCCTGAACCTCAAAAGGTGCTCAGGACTAGAGGTTGTACGAAGGTCAGAGATGGATGGAGTACAGGTGGGGAAAGTTCTTTGTTTAGCAAATGATTCATATTATCAACAATTAACAGTGGTGTTGGTAGCATAGGATTTCTTCTCTGTTTACTAGTGTAAATAGTTGCATTTTTTTAGGCTTGATTGGAATATTATTCATATGTCCTCTGTATTATACAGGTTTATAGAATAGCTTTTTTCCTTCAAAATACTGTGAAGGAGGACTTGCTGAGAATTTGTTTAAATTCACCGCTTCAATAACAAATGCTCTGGGGTACGTTTTCATTGGGGTGAATGGAGAATAGGCTGCACGGTCCCAAGAATGCTATTATTAATCAAAGTCACACCCTTTAATGGACTCCAGGCTCCCTGCTGAAAATTCATCCTTCCTTTGTATCTGTGAGTGCAAAAACTCAAAAGAAATAGAAAATAATTTTACTCTAGATATGTTTTAATTTGTGACTTTAGAGTTGCGCTTCCAAAGTTGCCAGACAACAGTACTATAAACATTTTAATGGCATAATGTGGAAAACATATTTGCCGAATCACTGCGTAGCTGAGGACATGCAGCAATTTAGTGATGAATAAAAACCCTCTGTAACTTAATATTTTATGTCCTTACTGACTTTTTACCGAGCAGGGTAAAAGCCCTTTGACATGACTTCTATTACCATTGTTTATTATTTTAACACTGGTTTTTAATCTGGGTTTCAGATATATTCACGTACACATATGCTGTGAGGGGAAAAAACTTGTATGAGCAAATGCCAGAGATCTTCTGCATGACTTGAGCTGCATAATTCTATATTTAGTTCTAAAAATATATGACTTACACAGGCAAGCACTAGCCTGCAGACAAGTTTTCGACTGCATGTTTCTGTAAAATATTAAAATGTAGATATGAGTTTCTAGAGTAGAAATGATGTGCTCACTTATTTGGCAAGATCTGAAAATGCCATGTTCCATGCAACAAAAGACTTCATGTGGTATACTGAAAGATGCAGACAGTGGTAATAAAACAGATATAGGTTAGTAATTTGTATCACTGACCAAACACTAACACAATGTAGACTGCTGTCTGATACCAGTTCTCCACTTAGTGACAGTTTCAGTTGCAAATGAGCAATGCTCAAAAAGTTCAGAGGTTCAGCTTGGATAAGTATCCTCCCTTCAAAGTACAAATGCTTATCAGAATCTTTGTGCTCAGAAAATGAGGGTTGAAATCTCAGAAGAACAATTTCTCTAGAGGTTTCTAGTACTCTCTGGCTTTGGTCTGTGTGGAAATTCTGTGAGAGAACAGACTTGTCATATATAATTCAATACTTCTTATCTTAGCTGGAACTGGAAAGAATAACAATACATTGTGCATATACAGAGTTTTCTGATTCACAGATCTCAAAGCATTTTTCAAAGGCCAGGAAAGTTTTATTACACAGATGGGGTAATTGAAACACAAAAAGGTTTATGACCTGATTTTCTGAGCTCCTAAGCAGCTGCAACTGCCAATGAAGTAATTTTATTCTCATGTCTGCCAGATTTCCTAAGTAACCTTAGGCAAGTAATATAACTTCTCTATAGGAGCAGCAAACAGGGAAATTAGAGAGTTTGGAAAGGGAGTATGAGAGGCTTGTATTCTAGGTACAGTTCTATGCTTAATACTGTAATTGCCAGTGATGGAATAGTGGTTATGACTTGCAATGGATCTCCCAAGTTTTCTTTCCTGCCAGAAGCCACTAGATGAAGTGCAAGTTGGTGGTTGTGTTTGCAAGTACATGCATTGACACTGTGATTATCAAAAAGGCTGAGAAGTACTTGTACAGTCAGATTCAGGAAGCATCTAAACCCCAGATTCAAGAAAGAAAAGAAATGGCTCACCAAGCAATCCGAGAGTGTGGAAATCACAGAGGAGGATAGGCAGTTTGTAATTACCAGAGGCAAAAGCACAAGGCAGCATTCTACATGGCTGAAGGCAGATGAGGATGTGATCCCCAGAGAGAAGAAGACCAAAAGGAATTCCATAGAGTCAGAATTATCCACTCATTATCAGGTTTCCAGTGTGGAAATTGCAGAAAATTACTCTGAAGATCAAGCTGGCTGAATAGAATGGAAAACTGTACACAACATACATGTGTATCCTGGGAATTTCTAAAAATTATAGATGATAATTTCCCAACTGAAAAAGTGTTGCATCGAACGTGGGAGAATTCTACAGCAGACCATATCTTGACGGATTAAGAGAAACTGATGACAGAACTAAAAGTTAATGACTATGGGGTGCAAGTGATCATTACTTGTTTACATGTGCTATGTGTAAACAGAACAAAATCCCAACTGAAAATGTATATACTTGGTGCTTTGAAATGACCAATTTATAAATAATTTTAGCCAAATCATCCAGGAGAGAGAATTTAAACAGAAAAAATTACTGATAATTGGGACCTGTTTAACACACACTATACTAGACGCCCAAAAAGCCACAATCCCAGTGTGATGGGGTGTTCACCCCATCTCACCCCTTAGTGGGTTAATGGAGGCCAGATGGGCCAATTAACCTATTAGGCTATAATCTTTGAAAATTAAGGCTGAGAGGAAAGCCCTAATTAGGGGAAGTCGCTTGTGAGGAAACAGACAGAGCTTTTATAAAGCCAGGGAGCTGATAGCAGAAAGGGGCTGCAAGGAAGTAGTCCACAGTCCCTCCCTAGGAGAAGGGAGGTGTGTTTGGGGGCTATAGAGGCAGATAGCCTATAGTTGCTTCCTGGGAGGAGGGACTTGTCAGGCTGGCAAACCTAGAGAAGAGAAGAGAATGAGAAGATAAGGGCAGGCTCAGGGGCAAGGCAATAAGGTCCAAGAAGAAACAGACCTTGATTGCTGACTAGAGGGTTCCCAAGCTGGAACCCAGACTAGAGGGCCAGCCTGAATTCTCCTAGCAGCCACTGGGGAAGTGGGTCCAGTTGGACAGTGACTCAGGCTGGGTCTACATTGACAGCGGCAAATTCGCCGCCGTCACATTGTTGCTCTGGATCGACTGAGCTGTCTGTATAGACGCTCTCAGTCAATCCAGGAAGTGATGCAGGAAAACCACCCCCGTAAGTGGAGTAGCGCTGCGTCGAAGGGAGCGCTGTTGCCTTCGACGCAGCGCAGTATGGACACCGCATGGAGGAGATGCTGCAAAGTCGACGGGAGATACGCAAGTGATTTACGTCACTTGTGTATCTCCTGTCGACTGCCGCCGAATTACCAAGGTAAGTGTAGACTGGGCCTGGGAAGACTGCCTGAGCCTGTTTGTTAGAGAAGAGAAAACACACTTAGTGACCTGGCAGAAGGGCCAAGTCATGACAACTGAGCACCTGGAATAGTAGAGACCAAGAGAGAGAATGGCAGTAGGGTGTGCAACAAGCAACAGAAAGGGATCCCACCCTGGAAGGAACTAATCTGAAGAGCGACCAGGAGGAGGTGCCACCTGCAGTGAGTGGACACTGTGAGACCCACAACTGAGGGAAAAAAAGGCTACACATTAAAAAACAACAATAAAAATGGGGGAGAGAGGAAGTTGAAAATTAGTATAAATCTGAAGCTACAAATTATATAAAAATGATAAGGAAAGCAAAAGTACACAATGAGTAATCCATGGCCTGCGGCATTAAGGATAATGAGAAGGCATTTATAAAACAGAATAGGAACAAAAGGAACCCTAGCAATGGTATTGGTCCATTACTAGATAGAAATATAGAACTGAAAAAAATGTAGGAAAAGCAGAAGTGCTCAAAAAATACTTTGCTTCTGTATTTGGAGGGAAAAAATTTGTATAATTTGATGGAAATACTTTCTGTTGCAACAATATTGAAATAGGAGGCTATTAAACAGCAGCTACTAATGTTAGACGTCTTTAAATCAGCAGGTCCAGATAACTTGTATCCAAGAGTTTTAAAAGACTTGATGGAAGGAGCTCTCTGGACCAATAAGGTTGATTTTTTGTAATGAGTCTTGAGATACTGGGGAAATTTCAGAGGCCTGGAAACTACTGTCATGCAAATATTTAAGAAGGGTAAATTGAATGACCTGAGTAATTATAGGCCTGTCAGCCTGACTTTGATCCCAGGCAAAATAATGGAATGGTTAATATGAGATTTGATTTTTTATATTATCGTCTTTTAATTTTTGATCAATGTCAATTGCCATGGACTGATGGAAAAACAGTCTTGTCAAATTAATTTGATTTTTTTATGAGATTGCAAGTTTGGCTGAAGAAAGGGAATAGTGTTGTTGTGATATGCATAGACTTCTATAAGGCACTTGACTTGGTACCATACAATATTTTGATTAAGAAACTAGAACAATACAAAATCAATATGGTACACATTAAATTAATTTAAAAACTGGCTAATAGATAGGTTTCCGAATGTAATTGTAAATGAAGATTCATCATCAAGTGGGTCTGTTTCTATTGGGGTTCTGCAGGAATTGTTTTTGGCCTACTGCTATTTATTATTTATATCAATGATCTGAAAAGAAAAGAAACAAAAAAAAATTCTAGGTCATGGTCACATGACAAGTTGTGGAAGACAATAAATCTATAGTAGAATCCACTTCTGAGTCAAAGTTATGTTCTCATTCCACTAGATTATAGTTGTGTTCCAGGAAATGCAAAATATTATGAGAAAAAGCTATTAATTTCTTTTGAATCTTAGAGTTTTGAAGATTATTTTATTTAAACTAATTCTGTTGTTACTAGATTTAATGCACATTCTAGAAAGTATTACATCAGTGTACAGAGTTCTTTGAAATATAGCAAAGATGTTGCTAGACTTGAGAAGAGAAAATATAGGTGTGTCCAGCACCAACAGCAACCAAAGCAGTATGCTCAATAGGATACATCCTGTTGAGTAAGATTAGTTTAGTTAATAATTTGCATTTCTACTGAACCTTAACATTTTATTGTGCCTTGCATCCAAGGATCTCAAAGTAGAGTACAAACATTAATTAAACTTCACGAAATTATTGTGAAATAGGTCAATATTATTATGTCTGTCTTCATCTTACAAAGGAGGAAGCAAAGATACACAGAGTTTGTTACACACACACAATCTTCTGAAAAACTTGAACACTTTCTTTCACACAAAAACTATAAACCTGACATGCTTACTCAACCCAAATCAGTTCCTCCAAAATTTGTGTAGCTGTCTCCCATCCAGGCAAGTACCTGATGATTACCTGACTGTTTGCTCACATCAAGGGTGATTCCTTTTTTGTGATAGACCTTCAGCATTCTCCCCTCCAGACCCCATGCTTGCCTAATTATTTCCCAATAGACATCTTGCAAGAAGGCCCTAGAATGGTGGTGGTTTTTGTTGTTGGTTTTGGTTACAGGAAGTGGTGGGAGGATGGGAAAGAAACCTTGACTTAAAAGAGGTTGCAGGTCATTGTTGTAAATAACAGCACAGCTATGGATAAAACATTAAAAAGGGTTTAACTATCATTTTCACCCAGTTTTAAGGCCCTTTTGTACTGCCAGAATGGTGTAAACTGGCTCCCTTGTGCCTCCCTCCTCTTAATATGCTCAGTAGAAACTGCATGCAGCAGAAAGCACAAGACTTGATTTTGGAACTCTTAGGAGGGACGGGGTTATGTTCACACAATTCAACCTGTCCATGTTTGAGCAGGTAGCTTTAAATATTCCAGAAACATTCCTTGCTATGAATACAGACAAAGGATGCTAAAGGTTACCATATGGCACAGCCAGTGCACTTGTAGTATTTCAGGGAATAATGGTTCAAGTTCCCAAGGAGCTAAATGCCATCTGTCTTACTGATAAGTGGGAGAGATACAGAGAAACTCTTGAAAACCATCAAACCAAGAGGTTCTGAAAACATTGCAGAAAACATAGTTGTAGGGTTTAAAAACCAAAGACAGCTTTCTTCCATAATCAAGCTGCCTATTTTGGATATAAGATAGATTCAGAAGGAATACAATCATTGAAAATGAAAGCATGCATTATTGAGATTTGTCATGTATCCCAAAATGTTTCAGAGCTGAGGTGACTTTAATGGTTTTACTACTATTGCTATTCCAAATGTATCAACATTAATAAGACAACAGACTCAAAATAGGTTAGAACCAAATGGGAAAATGTTGCATTTGAGGTAGCAAAACTGAGTAGTTAGTTTATTGAAGCATTTTAATCCAAAGTGTCCTGTACTCTTAGTATGGAGTGCCACTCTGGGAAGGGTTAGGGTTTGCTATTTTATACACACAGGTTATCGAAGTCTGAGAACCAGTTTTTTAAGGTAAGAACCTTTCCAAACCAAACCCAAATAATCAAATAGAAAAAAATGCTACTAGGCATTATTATGGAAATAGTTACATGTACTGAGTATTTTTAAATATTCATCAGGAGGAATTCAGCAAAGACCGCTTTATCTGTGACATATCACCCAATACTTTGTACAGATATGTTGAGAGTTGGAAGAAAAGCAACACGATGTTGTACATTTTTTGGGGGGTCATTTAGGTCTACACCACAGTCAAGCACTCAGAAGAGTCTAGCAGAGTTATTTCTTAGTCATGAATTTGATTTAAGTAGATCTCATTTAACAAAAGAAAAGGATGAAAAAGAGTGCAGGGGAAAGAACGTGCAGCATGTGCATGTCTGGTTTTATGTGTAGCCTGAGAGGGTTTGATACAAAATTACCAGGAAAGGAGGAGGGTGATAAAAGGGGTTTTCCCAATTGTATTAGAGCCCGTGATGTATCTGAAAGCTGATCTTCATTATCTCTTGTTTGTATTTTGTTATGAGATAAAAGTTCAGAAGGGGTAAAAGGTAGTGAAACTGAAGCTGATGTCAATGTAATACCTGGAAAGAGAATGTGATGCATTTTATTGGCCTGAAGAGGTAAATGGAAATGTTACTGAAGAAGGTGAATCTCAAAATAATAAATGAGAAAGGTGCAGAAAGCCTTTCCTTTCCCCCCTAACCACTATGTAACCATAGTCCTCCTAGTAGAATAATCATAAAGAAGCGATAAACGTTACATAGCTATTGAAATGTAAAGTGTACTGCACTTTTGTTATCAGGCCCACTGCTTATCTGCTGTGGGGAGTGATGCGAATGAGTTTGAAATGGAGAATCTTAGAGTGAAAGAGACACATTGTACTTTCTCTCATGGATGCATTTCTTCTTTCTTCCCTTGCCGTTTCCCTTTAGGCTAAAATAAGACTATCCAGCTTGAAAGTAAGTTTTTATTTTTTGTTTATGAAGCACATAACTCAGCTAAACCTGAGTCATAAGCCAGATTTGGCTTTGGCTTAGAGAAAGGACTGAGGTTCAAAACAATTCTTATGTTAGACAAGCTATCTCAGATATAGAAGATGAATATAACCTTAATTTTGGTGCAGTGGGATTTCTCATCTAGAAACTGGATGTTTTCTTGAGGACTTAGAATTTCTTTCCCTTAAAATGTCTGCATTATCTAGTTCTTTGTTTAGAAATCCTAGGGCTAACGGAACTCTTTTTTAAATTTTTCTGACTCATTTCAGTTTCTGGCGTAGCTTGGGGAGACAACTCTCTGACCCCACTTGAAACATTTAATGGAAACCTTCCATTAAATTGCATAATGATTGCATTTTCTGACATGCCTTATATAAAGCAAATTTAGGAAACCCTGCAATTATAGCTATTCTTATGAATCATCACCTTTTCTTTAGATAGATGTTTCACTGTGGAACAATCACCCAACAAGCCAACCTATAGAGGTCACTTAACTTCTGTTTAATCTTTCCAAACTCTAGTGTACAGTACATCATGAGCACTTTGTGTATATGAGAGAGAGAGAGAGAGCTTTCTAAACTATAATTAACACTGACTTTTGACTACAAAGAAGTATAAATTTTACTGAATAATTTAGTGTTATTTACTCTGCTTCAAATTAAAAATGTATTTCTCAAAAGTCATTAGGCTGTGAAAATATTTTTTAAAAATTTATTCTGGAATTTCTGAGCAAAAACGAAAATGCTTTGGATGAGATTTTAAAACACAGAAATCATGCTGATGCTAGGAGAACCCTCTAATGTACTATAATGTCCCCCACCTAGTGGTGGTGATCCAGCATTGCCTGATTTTAGCACTGGGAATTATGCAGTGCATAGCTGGTAAATGCTCATCAGTATAGTCAGAACTAGATGCCTGTGAGAGTGCTGTAATATACCACCTGTGGACATTCTCTGAGTTTGCCTTATATTGCTCCAAATGGTTTCAACAGGAATCATGAGTTCAATTCTTTGGTAATGTCAAAGGGTATTTATTTATGTATTTATTTCGCCAATTAATGTCTATGGGAGCAAATTTGGGTGTGAGATGTGGACAGTTTTTCCCCCAAATTCCCACACATGCAGAAGGAGCCTCGCCACTGCACCCCTGACTCAGAGGGTGCAGCATGTACTGCCTTCCAGCACTGGCCAGGTCTGCCGGCCAGGTGCAGAGGAAGGAAGTCATGCTACTAGGCAATGCTACGTGTCTTCAGGGATTTGGGGCCCAGAGAAGTTCCTGAGCTAAGGAGAGCACAAGAGCAGCAGTTGTGTCTGAAAATTTTGCATAAATTGTGAGTTAGTAAAAACAGGGTCCATAAATAATTACAACTGTTTTATCAGTCGTGGACCAGGGCCCCATTGTCCTGTGCACTATGGAAACACAGACCAAAAAGATGGTCCCTGCCTCAAATAGTTTGCAATCAAAGTATAAGAAAAGAGACAATTGATGAAAACAAACTGGGGATTACAAGGAAACAATGGGATAATATCAATCAGCATTAACACCTGTTGTTTTAATATCATAGAAGCAAATTGGGGGCCAGGATTTCATCCCATGTACGTTTGTCATATGTATAGATCTAAGTAATCCACATATAGCAGCCAGTTTAGTATAATGCTTCATATTCCATGCCTCTAGGGCTGGCACTATGACAAATGTATCTGTATTATTAATTAGCTATGTCTACAGGTCTGTATCCAGGACTTGGGAGTAAAAGATGTATTCAGTTTGTATCCCCATTTGAAAACCCATGTGCAAGTATAAAATTATGTTCCTCCTCGCTCTGAATTTTAAGGCTCCTCAAGAAGGATTTGGTATAAAATAGATGATTAGACAAAAATAATTTTCTTAGTTCCAAAGCAGGAGAAGGCAATTGACATCACTGCACCACTTTGCTCATCAAAATGGAGATGCTGCCTATATGCGACATCTGAGTTCTTGCAGTAACACTCTCAAAAGATTAAGCTGAAATGGAGCAAAATGCTTATAAGAAATTTCAGGCTAAATTATATTAAAATTTACCTATATTCAGGAAGCATGACATTTGTTACCATTTAAAAGCATTTGTCTAAGAGGAAGCAAAGTATATGCTCATGCACAAAGATTTACAAAAACTACAGGCACAAATACTTAAAAATTCCTAGGAAGTTTGAAACAACTTCCAAATTTGCTATCTATTCCCTTTTTGTGACACACTTGGCTAAATCCTGGGCTGACTAGATTGCAAAGCCACTCATTTTAATAGGATTGTGCAAGGGGTAAATAGAACACAGTACTATGTAACAGTTGTACATATTTAACACAGATATATTATTATTATATTATAGATTATATTGTAATTGTGTTCACACTGATTTAACTGTTTTTCCCCCAAAACAGATAATCAACTTCCTTTTTCTGAGAAGGAAGTTTATACTATACCGTGACTCTCAAAATGTCAAGAGTTTGCATTTGCTATGCTAATGCCAAAAGACATTTTAGGACATAAATTGATCTCTAAAATTGTATTTAAGTGCTGGCGTGAATGTCTTTAATCCAGAGAAATAATAAAACTGAAGCTACAATATTTATTTCTGCATTAAGCCTTTATATTGGTATTTGAAAGGAATTTAGAAATTCCCAAGACTCTGGTGGTGGTCTTTTTTCCATTTCTGATGGGCTTAACAGACAGCTCTGTTCTGAAGTGTGTGACAATTCTGAGGTCTGATCATCTTTTATTGCTTTGTATTTAGAACTGCTATGTTAAATTAGAAGAATTCAAAGCACACACATTGAGTCCACAGTACTGAATATATGTTCAGGCTTTGGTAGAAATTCATGTTTTTTAAATGTATAAATTAACTCCTATTACATCAGAAGGTTGATTCATAAATTAATTGACCGTATAAATCTGTGCTGAACTGTGTTCGGTAATCATGGGGCAGGTCCTCAAGGAATCCATTTTGAGGCTCTTGGAAGAGAGGAAGGTGATCAGGAACAGTCAGCATGGATTCACCAAGGGCAAGTCATGTCTGACCAAATTGCCTTCTATGATGAGATAACTGGCTCTGGGGATGTAGGGAAAGCAGTGGATGTGATATATCTTGACTTTAGCAAAGCTTTTGATACAGTCTCCCACAGTATTCTTATAAGCAAGTTAAAGAAGTATGCATTAGATGAATGGACTATAAACTGGATAGAAAGCTAGCTAGATCTTTGGGCTCAACGGGTAGTAATCAATGGCTCAATGTCTATTTGACAGCCAGTAGCAAGCTGAGTGCCTCAGGGTCGGGGCTGGGGCCTATTTTGTTCAGCATCTTCATTAATGATCTGGAGGATTGGATGGACTGTACCCTCAGCAAGTTTGCAGATGACACTAAACTGGGGGGAGTGGTAGATATGCTGGAGGGCAGGGATAGGATACAGAGTGACCTAGACAAATTAGAGGATTGGGCCAAAAGACTCTGATGAGTTCAACAAGGACAAGAGTCCTGCACTTAGGATGAAAGAATCCCATGCACTGCTACAGACTGGAGACCGACTGGCTAGGCAGAAGTTCTGCAGAAAAGGACCTTGGCAAGTGGACAAGAAGCTGGATATGAATCAACAGTGTGCCCTTATTGCCGAGAAAGCTGAAGGCATATTGGGCTGCATTAGTAGGAGCATTGCCAGCAGATCAAGGAAAGTAACCGACCATAATCAGCTTTCTGACAGCCCCCTTCTTGGCTCAGTGGGAGCTAGGAAGAGCAAAGAATCTAACCTCTAATGGACTTACAAAGCTTACAGATCAAATAAATAAGCAGGTTTGTTACCCGGGTCTCTCACACCCTACTTTAGTATAGCTGAAAACTGATTGTGTTAACATTAGCATGCAATGGTAATTTCACCTATTTCATGTTTTCCATTGTTTTCTTCAGAATGACAGTAAATATTCTGGCAGATGCTTACAAAATACGCAGTCTTTTTATGCACTGGGGGCTGGATCCAAAGCCCAATGAAGTCAGTGGAAAGATTCACATTGACTTAACTGGGATTTGGATCCTTCCCCAATCTGGTAAAATTCTTAGAGAACTGCATGACTTTGCCATTTACCTATGCAAAATGAAAGAGGGAAGTGCCATCTCAATGCGATTCTACTGGTTGCATATTGGAAAGGCTGTCAAACCAGTTACAAAACATCTTCCATTATACACAGACAAGAAAGCAGGTATTGTTTCATTTTCTACACTACAGAAATATATAGGGTTAAATACTTGGGCCTGCTACTGTTGTGCAATCAGCCACAATGCTTTCATTGCCATCTACTTGCAACTTTCCTTTGTGTCCTGGAAATCCATGACACCCAGCATAAAAGGTATTCCTGGGTGAGAAGTAATATATGGCCCCAGAATTCCATGGTACTCTAGCTATCCCTGACTGCCAGAGCAACCCTCTGAATTATAGCAGCCAGGTTTCATTTACAGAATTCATGGCCAGCCTCAGGATCAGGGAGAGGGAGTGTAACGATGGTTTAATGCCTCTTTTAGTCCCCTGCCTCTGTCCCACACTGAATGCAGGTCACCCAGACCCAAGGAGACAGCCCATAGGATCATGTGAATCCTTTCAAATTCAATTCAAAACTTCCTGCTGAAATGTTTGTGATAAAACAGGTTCTAATGGGTTTGTCAGCTTTGCAGTACAAAAATTCAAATTAAACTGATTGAAATTAAACTGGTTCCCACATGATGTGTTTCACTGTAAAACCATGTGCAAGTGTGCTGGATCCTTTGGGACATATTGGGTCATTGTCAACAAAAGTGGGACTAGTGGATCTGTGGACAACACCATGGGATTTATTCCATGTGCCTTGCAATGAACCCAGGACAGACTCTAAATGCAGCACGATTTCTCTGATTCTGCAAAGGAATCTGACCACCTGGGCTGTGAGACCTACGAATTCCAACTAACTTCAAGTTCTTTAAAAAGTTAGAGGTTGTTTTGTGAACTGATATGTTCTATAAAGAAGAAAATAATTGCTGATTTGTAACCATAAAGCGAATCAAGGGTGATTCTAAATAGGTCCAAAGTAAGGATCTAATATATCAGAGTTTAAATATGGAATACTTGTGTCAGATTTTGCAAGCTTTAAGAGGTGGCCAGTAAGAATTTCTATTAAAAGCCCAGTTGAGTACTGCTACCTCTTAATAGAAATCACATAGGTTAATTTATGGTATTCAGTTATACAAAATAGGGCTGCAAGAGTTTATCCTGGCTGATGTTGATACAATAAATACCAGAGGAATTACTCATGACCATGCCACTATTTTAATAGGTTGAGAGAGAACACATTTGAAGTTACTGTAAAATAGGCTGGTAACAGTCAAACAATTCCTATTAGTCAGCCTGCTGAGAGAGAGAGACTATAAACCTTTACATGAGGTTGAAAAGAGTAATGCTGCTTTTGCTGAGAAGTTGGTAGTTGTTATTTTTAATGGACATGACAATGATAAAAAATGCCTAAAACGGGGAGCATTCATTTATATTTTTACTACCTTAATCCAAAGTTTAAGAATAACGCACAGCTTCATGTTCTCTTGATGCTTATCTGGACATTATATACAGAGTTCCTCATAGAAGGGACTATACTTCTAATGAGAAACCAACCATTTCTTTCTTTGGCTCCTCCTCCTATTCCTATATTACTGCACCATAAAACTAAATCTCTTCCACATGGTGAATAATAGAGCTGAGCTAAATTTCAGATAACCAATTCAGTTAGAATTTGGGGCTCTAGGATAACCATTTGTATTTCAAGGGGGAGGAAATCATTCATTCTGTTGTAGAACATGCATTACTGTGTCCATTTTGGATATGCTCAGTATTTCAAAATAACCAACATTCAGGCATGTGAAATATGCATAAGCAAAAAGCAAGCAAAAAGAAGAAGAAAAAAGCAAAATATTATCCCAATCAAAAATCTTGACCCTTTTCTCACCTCCAGTTATTAAGGGCCTCTTCCCTAGTAGAGGCTTACTTGCATGACCAAAAAAAAAGAGAATTAGAACCTTTCTTGTAGTACTTCACTGAACCATAGCCCTTGCACACTCTTTTCTGAAATGCGTAATACTTAATAATCTGCCTTGACTATAAATGCTGTCAAATATTTAAGCTTCCTTCCTTCCAATGTTTATTTAGAATCCACTTTCAGTACCACTGAGAGAGCTTATGACTGGGACTACAGAATGACAGATACTCTTAAAGGGGAAAATGGGGAGAATTCATATCTAGAAGATACATGTGTCAATGTAGCTTGTGAAATAGAGAATGAATTAGTGATGTGTAAAGCAACATCAGTGGAAGATAAGAGACTACATTGTAGTGAAGAGGATTCCTCTGTAAATGAATCCCAGGGAATGTCTGCACTACTTAGCAGCCCAGATTTCAACTGACTTGAAACACAGACATGGTAACAATTAAATTATTGACTAAGTAGTTAGGGGAAAAAACCCTCTAAAAGGACAGTACTCACTCTTTTTACTTTTTCTCATTGGATTAAGTACATTTCAGTGTAGGGGATACTTATCTATCTCTGGAGGAGACAGAGAATGCAGTGGGATGCCTGTAACTGCCAAATTGGGAGAACAGGAAGGGCTGAGAGAAACATAGTGAAACAAGTTGAACAAGAGGAAGTAGATGGGAAATTAGGGCTTAATCTTGCAAGGTGCTGACCCCTGTAATCCTAATTTAGCAAGGTATGTCCATTGATGTTTCTGGGTTTGGTCACGTGCTTAATGCCCTGCTAAACTGTGGATAAAGTCAAAAGGGAATATTTTTTCTTTGAGTGCCTAATTGGATTGGCACTTTTGTGCGCAGCACTTTGCAGGTTTGAACCCACAGGCCCTTTAGAAATGCTGTAAAATAACAAAAGTAAGAACTAACACCCCCTCCCCCAAAAAAGTGGGGGGAATAGTTCTATATATAAATAAC
>ML675646.1:19698898-19924003 GCA_007922155.1 Mesoclemmys tuberculata
CTGTGAGCAGACTTGGATGTGGATGTTATAAGCAGTATTGTCTGCTCGACTGAGAATATATTTGAAAGCAAGGAATTATGAATACTAATTCTTTCTCTGCCAGCAACTTGCTTTGCGGCCTTAAGAAAATCACCCAGTATCTGTGTCTTGACTTCCCCATTTGTAAAATGTGGAAGATAATATTTTCTTGCCATATATGAATGTTACAGAGACAAAGTGGGTGAGGTGTAATATCTTTTATTGGATCAACTGTTGGTAAGAGAGACAAGCTTTCCAGAGTACACAGAGCTCTTCTTCCGGTATATGAATGTTGCAAAGATTGCATAAGGTTTGTACAGCTTTTAAAACATGAAGTACTGTGAAAGTGCAAAGTATA
The DNA here is from genome assembly GCA_007922155.1 of Mesoclemmys tuberculata. Lineage (NCBI taxonomy): Eukaryota > Metazoa > Chordata > Testudines > Chelidae > Mesoclemmys > Mesoclemmys tuberculata. The sequence goes on from ML675646.1 coordinate 19,699,275, forward strand.
ATTGCTAAGAGTGATGAGTTGGCCTTTCTAAAGGAAAGGTGGGGACAGTCGCCGTCAAAAGAAATTATTTTATATAGTAGTATGTCTTTGACTACCCTTATTAGATTTATCTATTTGGATTTCTAAAACATATTTGTCAAAATAATTTTAGTCCATTAGAACTGAACAAAACTTTTCAACTAAAAAATGTCCTGATAAAAAAGATTTCATGGAAAATGAAACTTTTCATGAGACAGTCATTTACAGTTATTTTTTTCCATTTGTATGGGAAGATTCTAAACACAAAAAGTGTTGTTTTTAATTGCTTTTCTTTTATTGTTTGCTTGGTTATCATAAACTGAAATGAAACAAAATATGGAATATGAAATTCAACTAAATTAAAAACACAATTTGAAATAAAAAAAACCCTACAATTTGAAACTAAGCAGATACTTTCAATTCAAATTGCATTTTTCACTTCATTTTTGATTTACAAAAGCAAATACAATCATCTTAGAACTAACTGAAAATTTTTGTTTCAATTTCAAATTTCCCACCAAAAAAAATGAAAAATTGCTAATGAGAATTTTTAATTCAAAAAGGTTCATGGGGGTAAAACAGTTTTTCAACCAGCTCTATAGTCCATATACAATATTTACGAAACATTAATTAAAGAACAATTTACAGATTGGCTCAGTGTATACAAAAGACTCCAACTTTCCCATAGAGACAAGGGCCAAAAACACACTTTTAAGTAGATAGGCCTTTTAACATGCCCATAGTCCACCACATTCAGGCTCCTCTGGAACTACAGGAGGACAGTCCAGTGCTGAATACCTATCACTGACATTACCCTGTCACCAGCTCTCTTCTGTTTACCTCTTCCAGAGAAGAAAGAACTAGGTGATGTACTGTCACTCTGTATTTTAAAGGGAAAAGGAATGGACCTGTTCCAAGAACTACTACTCAAAAGCCATTTCTTATAAACCCTCCACATATACTCCCACTCAAGCCTTGTGAGCTCCATGTGTGGAAGGCGTGCAAGCTCAGGCCCTATATGGTCCTTAAAAACCCAAATAGATACACGGGGCCAAACTGGATAATTAAGGCATAAGAGGAGAAAATATGAATGAGGATGTTCACATGGAGGGCGAAATTATTTAAAAGAATAATAAATGGAGAAGACCACAGGGTGCGAAAGAAAAAGAGCACACTGTATTATATATATGTGAATAATTGTTTTCTACAAACATGTGAGCCCTTCTGGGTTTAAGTTCTGTTACATTTCTCTGGTTATGGTACCTTAGTGCCAGATAGTTCCTGGCCCTTGAGTGGTTGGGGAGAGAAGAGTGTTAAAAGAGACATTGCCTACTGTTATTTCCCCTGGAACACTGCAGCTCCCTATCTTCCCCCACTGCAAACTATTGAGTAAATGACACAATCTAGCTCCAAGTTCTTTTTATTCCCAAGTGTACAATTGCTTTTTATTTTAATAACCCTTTTTTCAATGTTACGGACACTGAAAGTTGGACGATGCTTCCCTACTAAAGAGACCTTGCTTGCCAGACAAGTTTTCCCAAGTTTTCTCTGTTTGACATGGCCTAAAAGTTGCTAATTGAATTCAGATCTTCATAAAAAAAAGTTTCAATGCAATGCTGCAGTGAAACATTGAAGCTTATTCTGTCTTTCTGAAACTTTATTCTTGCACTGAATTATGGCTGAGAATAATAATCTCTCTCGGTAGCCTGCTTGCTTATAAACTTCAGCCAAATAACTGCAACACCTTGAAAATAGATGGGAAAGCATAAGATGCATAGGTTGTGTCTGTATGCTCAGCAAATTGAAATAAAAAATTAAAGAGAAGGGCCAAAATTTTCACACTTGGGAGCCTACAGTTAGGCACCTAAAATCTAAATTTGAGTGAATTACATGGATTAGGTGCCTACCTGTGGTCTCCCAAGTGTGAAAATTTTGGCATAGGGAAAATTTTTGGGTTTTGGCTTTCCTGATTTTTAAACCCAGTGATCTTTTTGTTGATGTTGCTGTGTGGTAGTGGTGTTCACTTTTGGCTCCATTAACTCCAATGGCGCTATTCGTGGAACAAGGTGATGTTACCCAGCATGTGTGGTAAAATCTAGCAGGCCCATAAATCTTTGGTGTGGCGTAAGGTGCTGACTATGGCCTTGATCCTGCAAAGATTTAACTTTGTGTATAACTTTGTACACTGTGAATATTTTCCGTGACTTCCATGTGACTACTCAGAATACATAGAGTTAAACACCTGCATATGCCTATGCAAGTATGGGACCTACAGGTGGATTCTAACATGCCTGTAAATCTTTTTTCATCATCTCTTTTATATTCTGTTGAGATAAATATCTGAGAGAACTACCTCTGATGGCTGCTGCCTTATTTCCTATCTTTAGGTAAAGGGTTGGCAAGGGGATTATATGGCTTTTTTAGCCTGGAGTCAAACTGGAGTTATACAACCACCAAACACCATTTAGCTAAAACTCATTTAAAAGATTACAAGCATTACTAAAGGTTGCTGGAAATGCACACTGAGACTAGAAGGGAAAAACCATGGCAAAGAGGACCAAAATACTTTTCAGTGTAGTACAGAGTGGGAGGAACTACAATGTACACAACCATCACTTACTTCCAAGAAAGTCCCCATAAGACCACAGTTGACAGAGAATATATTAAAGGGCCAGCTGAAAGAAGCAAAGCATGCTGGGAAAGGCCTATGCATAGTGAAAGAGGCTGTTGTGGGCTCGCCATCAGAGAAAACAGATTAATGGTTATGCAAGGAAAGGTAAGGAAATTCAAGGTAAAAATTACTGAAAGCAATTAACTCACACTATGGTCTGGTCTCAAAAGAGGGAACTATACATATACTGCAAAAGCAGACTTTTAACTGAGTGTGAGAACTTGCTTTTTAAAAGTACAACTTTTGAGCTACATCAAAACAAAATTATGCTTGACCCTGCTAAAATTGTGTGTACTTTATTTGCTCTTTTAAACTGAAAACAAATTAAAAAAATTATAAAAATTATACACTTCTAGAGAAATTGTATAATGTGTTTCAGGTCATAAACCTCTCAGTGACACTGTATGAATATGATAGGGGAGTTTAATTACACTGAACAACATAAAGTATTGGCCTGTAGTTCCTATTAGGATTGCCTAATATGATTTTGAAAATCAGGTCCTTACCTCCCAGTGAAATGAGACCACTATCTTATAGTTATGTGCTGTATTACCCATGATGGCACTCATCCTTGTTCAGAGGAGTCTAAGGGAGTTAAAAATGCACTGGTAGGTAGGCACCTCACTCTTTTAGACACCTTTGAAAATCCCAGCCCATGTGTCTTCTCTAGGAACTCTTGGCCACATGGTCACTCAGAATTAAAACAAAACAAAACAAACTATGTTCTTGCACGATCCCTTTCTCATGCCCTTGGTCCCCCAGTTTATTTCCATATTCTTCTCCTCCCACACTGTTAAATAGCATTCATGGATTTCAGGGGAAGCAGCTGTGGAAAAACGATCATACTACAGAGATCCTAATTCAGAATGTTCCTAATACTCTAAGGAATAGCAGTGGCACTGTCTGCCTCTTGGTCTGCAATTTCCCACTCCTACTGACTTGTGCAGCTGGAAGAATGGGAGAACAGATTCCAGCATAGTGTGAGGGCCTGATTATCGTTTCCACTAGGCCACTTTGAAACTGCTCTAATCATCTGAAGAGCCCTTCCCACTTTAAGGCCCCTTTACAGAACTACAGTAGTGTGAATTGGCCTTAATGGAAAGGAGAGTCAGGCTTAGAGTGTTTACCGTGGAAGTCTGAATGTATGTGTGTGTGGTGTGTGTATAGTATGCGCCGAGATATTTAATAGAGTTTCTGTGTTTATATTCTGGTGACATAACAAACCACAAGAAAGAATTTTGATCTCCACAAAGTGGATGTATTTATGCGCTTTTGTTGCTGCTTATTTTCAAATTATTATTAAATTGCCTGTTGGCTGCTTCTTTGCAGTTTGTCTTCCCTTTTGTTCTCTCCTGTGGAGACACTCAGACTGCTACAGTTTCAATAGTTCTATAATTGATCTTTCTAAATGTCCAAAAAATCCATTTTTCATTGTTTGGCTGTCAGGTCAGTGGAATATGACTTTCTGATGTCAGATGGTTGTTTTGTTTTGTTTTATGATTGACAGGAATTTTTATATTTGCGCAGGACATTTGTTTAAACACACCATATTTTTCTGTTCCTCATTATATAACTCAATATTCCCTAATCTATTCTAAATATTGTTAATATCTATTTTAAAAAGGGAGATATTTTTAAAATCAAATCCATGTTTCTCCTTTTGCAATCAATCTCTCCAAGGAAGAAAATACTTTAGTCATTTATTTCAAAACAGAGTCAGAGTTTAAGGCCAGAAGTGACCACCAGATCATCTAGCAGTGAAAGTGATCTGAATATTATTTAATCCAGCATTATAAGCTTGGAGTTTTATACTTCATTAACATTCTGTCATTAGAGGCACTTAGTTCTAACCTCTCCATTGTGTTGTGAAAATTTTATTTGAGACATGTACTATATGATTTCAAACAGTGCCATGGCATCTCTGCTCTTTCTCTTATATTGATTGATGATAAAGAAATGCCAGGTCTATGTGCTGCACAGAAAGAAATGGACAGATAAACCTTGGGAGATGGGAGAAAACCACGTGAGTTTCATCTTGCAGCATTTTTTTACAGTTGTCCCATTTGGTGAGAGAAATTTGGAGGACAGCAGATTTTGGAAACTGCATACCTTCCCAAGCTGTAGATCTCTAGGATCCACAGCTCCCTTTTATGGTAAGACAGGAGCTGCCATTTGGCGCTGGCTCAAGTACTGGTTCTGTTGGCATCTCTTCCTTCCTTCCTTAGGAACACAACTATAGCTGGATATGCATTGTGATTCATTGGGTCCGCCTTTGTTTCAATAGTAGTAGGCTGGTAATGAAGCTCTGATCTGGATTTTTATGTAACAAGGAGGGCACAATACTGCAGAGAATGGCATATCTTCTGCATCATGCCTACCCCTGATGTCCTTGGACCTCCATTCCAGGGACAAAGGAGAGGACAGAGCTGCAAAGGTGGTACTACCTTCATTTTATGTGGGAAAGAGGAGATCCACATGGGGACCATTTATGCATAAATCCACTTGGAACAATCTGGTCTTCTACTTTTACTTCCTCATCTCGAAAGCATCCTATTATCAAGGGTATGAGCAGAATATCGCCTTCCTCCACCCAACCCCGAGTCAGGAAAATCCTTGCAAATCATCCTTTTGTTCCAGTGGAATTTGCTTCCTTGGCCACCATCCTGAAGAAAAATCTGAGATTGCAATACTGTGCAGGAAATTAAGTGGCAGTAAACCATTCCGAGGTTGACCTTGACTTCAGTGGTGTTGTGTTCTCTTAGACCAGGACTGCATTTTGTCCTTTGATTTATTTTATTCATATTCTTAGCTGAATATTGGCTGACCTGATTTAGCTCAAGTAAAACCTGACTCAAGCCTTTGCCAAAATTCAGAATGGACTTGAATCAATTCACTCATTTACATCTGAGGGCAGTTTTTAGAGCTATCCTTCACTTTTGAGTGTATCTGAACTTCTTGGTTATAGCTGTCACTAGCAGTGAAAATGCTAACATATGAGAAAGGGTACCTTTCATGAGACTTCCAGCAGAGTTTTGTAAATATGACAGGTTGAGATACAATAGTTTGGATAAGGTTCAGATAAGTATCTCAATTCCTGAGTTGGCTTATCCAAGCCAAACTTAAACCCTCAAAACTTCTGAAATGTACATCTCACTAATCTTAAATTTCGTTTCGCAACTGCACATGAAGCATAATGGACAAGAATTAGCTCTGTAAATTCTAATTTAGTAATGTACCAAAATTCTTATAATTTCGGGTGATTGTTTACTTGATTGAAAAGAAACTAATAATCTGGAGCCAGATTCTCCAGATAATAAATAAACTAGCTTAGTTCCAAGGACTTCAGTGAAGTTGGTGGAGCTGCACTGAGAACTAAGAAGCTGGTCTGTAGTTAATGGCCCTGCCACAGTTTGCAGGAACTAGTACATCCAACAACATAGTTATCCAGAAGTTAACTTTTCTACCTCCTTGTTTATCAAGCATGGCTTTGTTTTGCAGAGGCTTGTTCTTGTTGTCTGACCAAGCAGAGCTGCCTAGCTGGAATTATATCACTTTAGGGTAATTTTGGGGTAAATTTTTCAAAAGTATCTAAGTTTTATTTTCAAAGGACGCTTAGGAGCCAAAATCCCACTGGAAGTCAAGGCTCTAAAGTACCTAAGGGTCAGCAGTTCATTGAAGGTACTTAGGTGCAAAAGATGCAATAGATTCAGTGAGACTGTCAACAGAGTCCATTGATTCAATGGGAAGACGAATGTGTGTAGGCATTTTTAAATATCCCACCAGGCGATTATCTGCATCTTTAGGCACCTAAATATTTTTGAAAAATGAAAAAATTGGATTTAGGAGACAAAGTAATTTAAGTGCTTTTGAAGACGTTACCCCAAATGATAACCAACGCTGTTATCTACCAGATCTCCTTTTCATTGGCTTTATAAAATGCAGGTTCTTTTTCTCATTCCCAACATTCAAAAGCCTGTATTTTAGAAAGAAACATTAGTCCAAGCACGAATGGATTCTTTTTTTGTTGGGAGTCCCCATTAAATTTTTTTTCTGTCTATTAACTGCTAATCTGATTTTTATGGCCTTGTTTCACTGATATTTTACTCTTGGGGCAAGGGAGAGGAGAGAGAGAAAGGTGTAGCATTGTTGATTTCTAATCTGTAGTTTTTAATGCTTTTAATTCAGTGTTTCTAAACTTCATTAGCATTCCCCTCCAGTGACTGTTTTGCCGAGAGATGTTAGACAGTTAGCTTTCCAGGTCAATGCTTGGTTTTGAAATGATATCTGGTAATATGTTACTTATTTTCTCTCCAAGCTGTGCTGATTTTTTTATTATAATATATTTTTAATGTTTAAATAATTCAGTAAACTCTTTTTTGTCATCTGTGAATTGCACTGTTGCCAAAGCCTCATGGAACTTCTCAGTTATTACCCATGTGGGAACCAATAACTCCTCTGCGAATGGGCTATGATTCATTCTGCTCTGTTCATTAGGGTTTCACATTTCTTTTAGCACAGACCCTGATTCTCTATGCACTTTTGCATTCTGTGTTTAGTCTAGTACTGTTCCTATTCCTTGCTTGCTGGCAGCTATGCTGGAAAAAATTGTTGGTTTTATTGTGCTTATGCCAGAAAATATATAGGAGTTAAGATGATACCATAGTCACTTTGTTGTTTTTAACACATATTTATGAGCTTCTTGATCAAATTAATTAATTCATTCCCATTCAGATATAGTAAACTTGGCTACCCCTCAATGTACAAAAGATATTTTAGGCACAACAGAATGTACAACTGCCATGTTCATTAACTGTGTTATAGTGTACTTTGTATGATTGCCAGATGATATCTGCGGTTGCTATCATCCTCCTTAAGTTTCACAAGTCTTTGTTTGCTCATCCCATTTATGCTGAGACATAAGGACGGGGGAAATCAGAGGTTAAAAAATTAAACATCTGTCACTTCCAGTTCATAGATGTATTCCTTTTTAGGATCTTGGTGGGGTTTTTTTAATTTTGCAAGTCAATATGATGCCAGTTTGGATTTTGACTCAAACCTATAGTTATAGTAATCTCTTTTGATCTATATTACTGCCCGTCACAGTCACTTTCAATATAAAGATCTCACCTATTTAAGATGTTCAATCCTGCCACAATCACAAGTAACCATATCACGGGTCTAGGAGAATATCAGCCATTCAGGTTGATATATTCCTGAGAGAACCCTACCTGACACAGTCAAAAACTTGTTCTACAGTAAATTATATCAACAGACGTAATGTCTTAACTGGAATGTGAGAATTGTTCTAATCCACATCTCATATTGTCGAAGGCTGTTAACCATGGTAACTCAAGCCAGCAATATTTAGGTGAAGCTTCTTAAGCCTTCTTGCTAAATCTTGAGCCAAAATTCCTATAGTAATGAGAGATCTATACATTCTTGTAAACAATGTACTGCTTTCTCCCATAGGCCCCCATTCAACATGGTATGTAAGCATGTGTGCAGCTTAAAGCACATGTGTATCTAAATGGCTTTGCTCTCATGGAAACTAAGGCGCTCTTTCACTGCCAGAGCATAGTGAAAGGGCGTCAGTGTAAATGAGAATCATGCTCATTGACTTCAACAACCTTGCTGAATTTGAGTCATAATTAAAAGTAGAAGTAGATTATGATACTTTATTTTAATCATCAAAAATAAATCTAGAATAGTATCACAATATCATTATAGTTAATAAATTTCACTGTAACTATTTTGGCTTGGTGTCTTTCCTACCATAGTAAAATCAATACCATTAGCTGCATCTGAATTAGATTAGGATTGGCTTTAGCATATATTATTTTCTGTTGTCAGAGAGATGTTTTGGTTTCTCAGATAAACTGCCCCATTATCTGAATTTATTCCATCTTGGGTAATAAATGTTGTACCTATTTTGCTGAAAAGGCACAAGAGTTGATGCTAGCAACTGGAGATCAATGAGCTTTATTTCAGAGCCAGGTAAACTGGTTGAAACGATCATGAGAAAGAGAGTTATAAAACACCTAAAGAAAAATATGAAAGGGATAACCCAGAGCGACTTCTGTAAAAGAAAAAACTCCCTCTCACTCTATTGAAATTTGTTGATCACGTCAACACAATCATGAATAAAAAAAGAACCAGTAGATTTAATTTATTTGAACTTTTAAAATGCCTTTGACAAAGTCTCTCAAAAGAGGCAGTTAAGCAAACTAATCAAAGGGTGAGGAGCAAAGTGCTGACGTGGATTAGAAATTGGTTAAAAGACAGAAAGAGTAGGGAAAAATTGGTAAACATTCAACATGGCAAAAGATTAATTGTAGAGTGCTCATAATGGGACCTGTTTAATAGATTCTGGAAATGAGGAAGAATAGTTTTGAATTAAAATTTGCATATATCACAAAATTATTCAGATTAGCCTGGACTAGAGGAAATTATGAGAAACTCTTGAGATAACTAATACAGCATAGGCACTTAGACAGCACAGATGGCAGATGGAACTAAATGCTGACAAATACATATTGGAAATAATAATTGGGTTAAAATATGAATGCCTCAGCTTCTCTTGCTATTTAACTGGCTCATTTTTAAAGGTCCTGCTTCCATGAAGTCTATGGCAAATGTCCATTGGTTTCAGTTGAAGAATACTCAAGCTCACCATTTGAAATATGAGTTCAGTCCTATTGCTTATTTAGGAAATGTATGAATATAGCAAACCTGACTGTCATATTTTCTTTAGTTCTACTGCAGAGTTCCTACATCACTCCCTGAAGTATTATTATTGGACTAAAGGCCTTGCTCAAGTTTCAGGAATAGAAATGGCTATTGAGTTCAATGGGATTTCTCCTGTAGTGAGAACTGCGGGGTATGGCCTATTATTATTATTTTATTTTATTCTATGTACAGCCATCCGACGAGGACAATCTGGTCTTGCTCTCCATTATATAACTCTAGCTGGGGCCTCTCCAATTGTGGCAAGTGTCCATCTAGCCAAAAAACACTAAGTGAAGTACCAAAGAGCCAGAAGCATACAGCTGTGTGTGTACCACCACTAAACTATCTGCCAGACATTCCATATGCTGGTTGTATGGTTTAGCATGATTTGGGAGCTCATCCAGTAGCAAGAGAACAAGAAAACCATGTTTCCAGGGCTTTGTGGCTTATTTATCCTTTATGCTGTAGCAATGGTTCTGAATGCTGATGGTCTGACCCTAGGCAATAAATTTTGAGTTATACATTTGAATACCATCCATTCAGCCACTGGTTTTGGTTGCCAGGTTGGACATATGACTCAGTTACACCAGAATATGTAGATGCCCCAATATGCCAGGTATTCCAAAATCTTTCTCTTTACTGAATGGGAACGAAAATAACATCTACCCAGGAGCTTTTCCAAGGTGGCTGGACCTATCTCTACACTTATCTGCCTTTCTGTATTAGCAAATTTAGGTACACTGATGACTGGTCAAATTTTCATTTGAGTATATATTCTCCACTATGTTCAATCTTTACTAAACATTTCAAGAGACAATGAACTGTAGTTTCCAAAATTACACAGATTCAATGACAAAGATTCTGGGGGAAATCAATCGTGTTCCATAAGTTTATGTAAGTTAGATGCCCTTCCTTGTTTCCCCCACAGAACTTCTTACACCCATTCTACCCACTTACTATAAAGGGGTGTATTTTGGTCCAGTTTCAATTTAGGAGAAGATGTAAATAAATGGAACCCCAACCAAATTTTGATACATGCCTGGTAGCCCCTATCTTGCACCTTTTTGCACTTTCTTCTGACTTCTCATCATGCAAATTAGACCAGATTCAACTGCCTTATGTTGGGTAAAGTGAGTGTAATAGTTCCAGAATCCTTAGAGATGCCCCATTAAATTGTATGTAGTCATACTTACCACTAGTTTTATGTTTACATTAACTTAGCAGAAGCAGAGGCTCACTGATATTTCTAACATATCTTAAAGTGCGCCTTTAAAAATAAAATGTAATAGTTAGGCTTTCTAGGACATTGCCTTATTTTTCATATTAGCTTCTCTTTGGTAAACCTACACTTATTTCAATAACCTAACCTGCCTTTGTGAGAGGGAAAGTCTGTGACACTTTTTGCAAGCCTCACTGTTCCTTAATAGTTTAATGTTACACTTTATATTAATCATTCATCTTAATTGCACAGTATATTTATTGTTAATTTCGAATGCATTGAATTAAAATCTTCCTCCTTGCTAATAGATCTCACTAGACATGATAAACCAGTTCAGCTAAAACAACTGGCTTGAAACTTAAACTTTATCTTTAATCTGAATTTCTTTAAATCTCAAAAAATATTTTTTCTCTGTTTACTTTTTATTTTCATGTATCTCTGCATTTCTTGATTCTAGCTATGATTGGGGGAAGTGAAAAGTACCAGAAACTGCATGAGAGCTTGATCTTGAAAGTTTTTCAGCCTAGCTTTCTATAGCCAACAGGTTTATATAAGCATCCAAATTTTTGGTTACATTTCGAGATAAAAAATGTATAGGTTTCCCATCTCTAATGGAGATGAGCATTAACCAAAACCTGGAACTGAACATCCCTGAAGTGTGGGATGGTAGAAATCAAGATAAAAATTCTGGGACTTTGGTAAATGTTTAATCATTAATTATAAAGTTATTTTGCTGAACTACTCAGAATCTACTGCCAGTCAATTGTTGTTGTTAGTGTATAAAATGGCTAGAATTATTCCTTCGTAATTTTTACACCTGACTATGCCAAAACCCAAAAAATAACTGAATGAAGTAGAATGACTGCTTAAAAAAAAAAAAAAAGAATGTTTTGTTACAAAATAATGAAGTAAATAGGCCTGAGATTTAGTAGCAGACTTTACCCAGCCTGTTGTCTGCTGCAGTCGCTATTGCTGCTGGGCTGGCTAATTGTGAGCAATTACTCAGTCTTTTTCAATGGCATTTAATCTAATGGACAACTTTCTTTAAAGGGTTGCTGTCGACCCAACGAGGATTTAAAAAATAAATAAAAATCCTAACTTAATATTACAGATTATTCAAACTGAAAGAATTCTTAAAATCTCTCTCAAAGTATATTTCACTCTTTATTTTTGTATATTTTAAAAAGCTTGGACAATGACCTTAGCAAATGGTCAGCTTCTCTTTGTCACTAGTCAATTTCATTTTCCGGTTCACATGTACTAGTATAATGCTGCTGTTTGGGTTCTCAGCACTGGGTACTGTAGGAGGATGTTTCTATTAAAGGAAGAAAAACTATTTTCACTGATATTTTATATTTCAGATCCAATTTTATATAATTACATTTTTAAACCTCTTGTAGTTTTGGAGCCCCAAAGTAGTTGACAGTGTCCTTTTAACAATGGTGGAAGTTTCACAGATCTCCAACTTGGCTCTCTTACAGTTTATTCTCAATATATATACCATCTGGAAATGCTTGATTCATGTTTCCCACATAATTGCTTTCCCATGTCACTTCTATTTTCTTCTACTGTGCAGTGTAGTTTTCTATGGAACTATTTTCAGGGACAGCAACGACAACAATCACAAATGCTTCAGGTATTAGGGCTAATTTGAGAGGGAAACCATGAAGTGCCCATAGTCTGCTGCAATTCAGTTGCCGAAGATCAGCAGCATTGTGAGGAGATAGGCCTACCTGTGTGCAAAGCTTTAGTTCAAAACCAGAAACAAATGAAAATATATGTAATGCCAACTGCATGAAAAAGTGAACTATGGTCCTGATTTAGAAAAACATCCCTATTTAGGAAGGGCATTGAAACAGGTGCTTAACTTTAAGCATGTGTTTAAGCTTAATTGAACTCTATTGGATTTAAGCTCATGCTTAGAGTTAAGCATCTGCCTAAATGCTGCCTTCCTAAATCAGGGCTTATTACAGCACTTTCCACTAGATGGTTGCAAATTCATTTTACAAAGAGTCTAGCAAGCTAGTATAGTTTAAAGTACTATCTCTGCTATATTTCAAATTAATATTTATTTAAAATTGCCTTCATACTTTGTTTCTCTTTTATCTATCTCTGAGACATTTTAAAGTTATTTTGCCGTATTGGCACTATGCCACATTCAAGGGATAAGTTCCTCTGCTGCAAGCAGCAACCTGACAGACAAGAGCTGTGTCCATTTTGGCTTTTGATTTGCTTTTACTCTGTTAGAAACATAGGAGAAAAAAAAGACTAAAACAAATGTCAAAAGACAAATATCCATGGGGAAGAAATATATTTTCAATCGTTTAAAAAGGTATAAACAGTTGAGACTTAAAATATATCCCTGAAAACCTAGTTTGAACAAATAAAAAATATCACAGGCAGAGAGCTTAGAAGAGTGAAAGAACTTAAATACCCAGAATCAATGGTTGCCAACAATGGTACTCTACTGTATGACGCCCAGTATTGTACCATGCTTGGGGGCAAATGGTGGAGTTGATCCCAGTTCTCTGTGATAAAAAGATGCTAATAAAGTTACAAGCTAGAGTGCATGAACTGTCATTTAACCCATCCTATTGTATGGAACAGAAATTTGGCTACACTGATATGGACAGGTCCAATGGAGACCCAAGAGTTTTATCGGTAGGATGGCCTTTGCAATAATCCTGGATGGAAGATGACCAAAGGGGAGGCCAAAGATGCAGTGTATGGATGAAATATCAGTGGAACTTAGAGTCCAATTTGCATGACAACCAGGCAAACAATCTTGAGTTTTGAAAGTAGGCTATAAAAGTCATTGACCTCAAATAGGGAAGTGGCAAGGAAGAAGAAGAAAGTCAGCCAAATATATTAGCTAAATTTCCTATGCAACAATGATGAAATATTCTGTTTGGGGATCAGTAATTTAGTAAAATCAGCAAAATAGTGATATGGACACACGTTTTAAGTACATTATGGCCCCAATCCTAGGGCACACAAAGTTGGCACTCAGTGGTACAAAGGTAGCTGTTATGCCAGCTGCAGACTACCAGGGTAAATTTCCAGCTGTGTCCCTCTTCCTAGCCCATGTTCCTGATACAATTTCTACATGGGGGTCTGCAAGGAGGTTAGCATCTACTGGCTCTGCATCACCTGACAGTTTCCCCATGCCTGGCAGGCAGAATCCTCAGGTGGGTGGTCAGAGCAGGCTTACAGTCCCTTTATGCTTCTCCAGCAACACAAAGAGGCTGAGGATCTTGTCCCAAGTCTTCAATGTGAAATTTCAGTTTAAAGGCAACAGATTTCCATTGCATTTGATTATGTAGGGTCTTTTTAAACAATGCATCAGAAATGTGTGGATAGTATAAACTGATGGGAGAGAGTGGAATGAAATATAGCCACCTTTTTCATGTCCAGTGCATGATGCAATAAATAACAAATTCTAGTTTTGAAGGAAAATGGTGCTTAGTGATTAATGATGCCAGTGACATATGTGGATTTTATATGTAAAATAGTTATGTGCTGTCCTGACAGGGGAGGTTTACTATTCAGCCTAACACGTCTTATATTTAGTGCTGGAGCTTATGGCTCTGAATCTACAAACTACTCCAAACTAGGACAGCCCTATGCCATGTTGACCCCCTTCAGAGCAAATGGGGTTCTGCACAGGCACAGGTGAGCGTTCATCTGTAGTAGCTTGCAAGATGGAGGGCCTAAGAGCTGTAATCAGGACAACTGATTATTATTGGATATGGTTAACTTATTAACAAGGAGTATTTTTATCATCATGGTACAGGTGGTGAGATGAGTGCATTTTGCATCTGAGCTCATTAATGTTTTAGTCTATTCTGCAAGCTCTTTCTCATATGTCTTTATAAATATGTGACAAGATGAGGCCTTTAGACAGAGTTAAATTTCCAAAACTGCTTAAGTGATATAGAAGCCTAAGTCCCATTTAGAAAAGTGACTTCAAATTTAAGAGCCTAAATCTCATTGAAAGTCAATGGACTTATGCATGTAATGCAAACTTGTTTTCCAAGTGTTTATATTTACTTATTAATGCATATGTTGGCATAACTTTCTTTTACATCAGGATATGAACATATTTTTGTATTTAGAAATTGCATTTTTCTCTTTCTTTTGATGAGAAGTACTTAAATACTGATTTTGCATATCCGGGGGCTGTGACTTTGAAACTGTTCTTAGGATATTGTATAGCTGTTAAAAAGGATACTGACTTATTAATAACTAACATATGGTATACACATTTCTTTTTAGTCATATTTACAACATGCCTCTCTTGCACCTAACTTAACTTGTTAATCTAAACACTATAAACATAAAGCTTGATAAATTCTAGTTTATAGTTTGGTTCTTTCATTATAATGAAGCTATTTATAATAGCCTTTTTGAATATATTTTATAGCATTATTTCATAGGAAAATCCCAAAATGCTTTAGAGCATGTTGCAAATTATTTATTCCAAGACAATATATTGCAATCCTCCATGTTCATATAAGTGACAATAACAACACTAGGGTCCCAATCCTCCAATGAGTTTGTGAGGATATTTTTGTCTGATAGCATTTTGTAATTTCTACTTGAAAGCTTCCCGGAGCTGGTGTACTACCCCACACTGATAAAATCAATTATCACTTTTCTGTTATACCAAACAAAGGAATATTTGTAGTGGAATGTTATGGCTACAAGCATATACTGTGTTGATGATTTAAGATCCTAGACCAAATCCTTTTCAAATGGTTTAGATGTTGTGTTCTTTTTTTCATTCATCCAGAGCAAATTGGTTTTATAGCAACTAGATTTCAACTTATGACTGTAGGTTCCTAATTAACATTGCTCAAATCTCTTGGCATCTCCTTTGTTGCTCTCTACCTGATGGTAAGATGGCATCTGAATATGGAAATGAATGTATTTTATGGACATAATTATCTTATAGCAGCCTTATGGCTTCTGTTCTAATAAATGGTGTTAGCTCTCCACCATTTCCCTTTAGGAAAGGTAATATCAGGGGTACCCATTTTATCCCTTCCTGTTCCTCTTGGCCATGAATGCATTCACAGTGAAGATGCAAGTGACCATACAACTTTAGAGTAGAATGATGAATGGAGTGGGCCCAAAAAATCTGACTCTCTGAAAACGACATGCTGTTTACATTATGCCATATTTCAATCGTCTGCCTTTTGGAAACCATTGGTGAGGAGTAAAATATCAAACAACTTTTCCCTTGTTCTCACAAAAATTTAAATGGATATGAACAGATGAAAGCATTTGCATTTTCAAATGGCATGTCATCACTATGAGATAAATGCTATGATAAACTTAAATGATCTAATCAGTACATTGCTATGAACAGTTCTTAATTTCCAGTTGTTTAAATAGGATGTCAAGAAGCCTTAGATATAGGACCACATTTCTCTTGAAGGTCAATCTCCCTCTAATACTGCCTTCATCCTATGGCAGGTTATGAAGTGATAATAAGACGTTGTATGTACTTGGGACCACCCACAGACAAGATTCTCAGACATAGTCCCTCCCAAGAATACTTCTTATCCCGTAAGCACAGAGTCTGTGAACCTCTTCACAAAACAGCACTGAAATATTTGGATTTCTCCATCTACAACAATGAAGATGAATTTATTTTGAGTTTTGCAGAAATCCTCATCTCCTGGATTAATAAATCTTTCTTTGAACAAGAAATCTTCACAGAGATCCTGCTGGAAAAGCAGCCTCTCACCAGCAGCAAAGCAAAGTGAGAAATGAGTGCTCATCCTTGCCCCAGTTATGACACAAGAGACTCTGCAGCAGCACCTGTCAGTCATCAACATACTTCTTTGCAGATTTAACCCCTGATATCACAGCCTATGTAGCATCAGTTCTCCTGAACAGCACTAAACTCTCCAAGATCCCTTATTGCTTAAGAAACAGATGGTGACATTTCATTGATTCTGACTGCTCCACTTCAACATGCCTCTTCATCCTTACTTTCTCCCTCCATCATGTCCTTCCCGTTCCTGAAATCTTTTCTGTCCCCACCTTCTTGTTATCCAAAGCAGCTATTCTGTTGGATTACCAGGGTTACTACCCTTTCAGATATAATGAAAAGCGAGAGCTCCCTCAAAGCATATTAATAAGATAGGCAGCTATGATCCCAGACAGGATCCATTCCTGAGTTGTACAGTGAATAGATGTTGTCTGTTTAACCATCATATAGTCTCATGAAGTGTGTGTCTACACTGGGCATTTTTCTTTAATGAGAACTCAACAACATTTTAATGGCGGAGGAGTACATCCATTGCTAGAGATAAGGATGAGGTCATCGGAAGCTATTTTTTTTGAGCCATGATAGCTATCTTTCTCTACAATAACAACTACAGTAGAGCTATGCTGACATGAGACAAGGATCTGGCCCAGCCCTGTTTCTTGACTATATGATTATGTGGAACTCCAGAGGTCTATGTGTCTTCAATTGATGTGGTCTTGCCATCTGGATGCTGTCATTTCCCAAATAGCACACTCAACTGTGAATGTGATATTCAGTGAGAAAAGGTGGATGGGATCATGGTTTTATTGGGCTGACTTCTGTTGGTGAAAGAAACAAGCTTTCAAGCTACACAGAGTTCTTCTTCAGGTGATTGATATTCATTGTCAGATAACACGTGGTTTGCTATGGTTATGATGTCCTTCTGAGCGGTGCCTCCTGGATGCTGTGTTTATGGGAGTGACACAAAACATGACAGCTCCAAGCAACTTAGTGATTATCCAGCAGTGGTGGTAACCCACAGTTACTGGGTGCCCCAGCATTATGCCCTACCAGCTGAATATCTAAGCCAGATCTGAGTATAAATGTCTCAAGAGGAAAGACTAGATTAGTAGATGACAGCACAGTCTCTGGGCCAGATCCTCAGCTGGTGTAAATAAACAGAGCTCCAATGAAGTTAATGGAGGATGTGCCCCTCTGGCTTTAGCCAGTACTTTAAAGCTAGGTATTTTTTCTTTGAATGTTGCCTGCTGCTTTTTAGTTCTGGGTTTAGAGGTAGGCTTTTCAACCAACCAAGAAGGGTTTTTATGAACGAATAATAGTTTAGACTTTCATAGCATTTTCCACATGAGGATCTGAAAGTACTATTTAAACACTAATGAATTTGGCCTCACAATCACCCCGTGAAGTACATCTTTTCTTTGTTTTGCAGATTGGTAAACTAAGTCACAAAGAACTTAGTTTCACAGGACAAAGTGTCACAGGGCTTGTGGGTCAAATGAGGAATAGAAATCAGATGTGTTGGCCCCAAGTCCTGTACTTTTATCCATTAGATCACCTTTCTTCTATTTGAATTAAGATCTAACTAGATATAAAATTACAGATCACTTACCCTTTTAGATGCCGTTACAAATGTTACCATTCCATGAGAGTAATGTAGATTTTTAAAGATTGTCCTCTTCATTTTCTATTATGTTCACTGAAATTGAAACTTTGCACAAGAGCATTAAGGGGATTTTATGACAGAACTGCCTGTGATACCAGAGGATAAGACTCCTGGATCCAGGAGGTCCCTTCCAGTTTTATGTTTATTATAATGTAACCACAATTTATCTTTGGTCAGAAAGCAGCCAAAAATGTCTGTATGCAGTGGTGAGGACACGTAAGCCATCAGTTGTATACAAGTACAATTGTGATATTTCACTTCTGTGAAAACATCCCAATGAATTAACAGCTGTTTTTGTGACTCTCTAAATAGAAGATAACTTTCCTCTGCATCAAAGATCCTATTTGGGATTAGATGTGGATAACAGAGAGAGGCCAAGCACTATTATACTAGTTTGACACCGATGTAATTCTGTTACCTTGGGTGGAGTTATTCCAGATTTACACCATCATTATGTAAGGCAGATTTTGGCCCAGCTTCTCTGTCCAGAGAAGGGTTAAGGCACACTGGTGAGGAAGCATGCACTGGCTCTTATTATCTTGAACCTGTACTATAGGGGACACCCTAAAAAGAAAATGTTGGTCCCCCAGGCTGTGAATCTTCCATCTTCCTCACACGCTAAATACTGTAGTAAGTCTGTGACCCAAATAAGTGAACGAAAGATGAAACTGCCCAATTCAACCCTAGAGTAAACCAGTGCAACCACAGCCTGTTATGACTGAAGAATTGCCGGGGTCTCTGAATCACGGTTAATCTCCCCTGCCGTATGTGCAGTAATATCTGTGTACAGCAGGGTGAATTAAGAATAGATTCATCCTTTCTTTATTACTTGTAAATCAGAGCACTAACATTATCTGAATGCAATTTGTTTGGATTAACATCTATGGTATTCGATTTGTCACGATGATTACTCCTAAAAAAAAATACTTTACCAAAATATTTTGAAACTCCAGAGCAAATTAGTACTGAAAACTACAAGCCTTACAAATGTAGTAAAGGAAAAGAATGAAGCATTACCCCAATATACAGGGAGAAATAACTTGAATCAAGGATGTGCAAAATATCATCTGCTGTAGTTTATGCCTAATCCAGAAAAATGAGCTAAAGACAGAGCGCTTCCTGCCTGCAGGGTACAGTAGTTCTTGGTTAAGCAGCGTCAGATCTCCTAAATTTCAGCTTGCTTTGAATTAGCCAATTAACAGTGCAGAAGATTTTCCTATTTTTTTTTGTTTAAATGTTTCTTTTGTTTCTGAATTATTGAAAAAACACAGCACATCATTCACCCATCCCCACACCAATCTGTACTGTCTCTCTCATTTACACCATGAGGTTTCGGTCAGCTACATCTGAGGCATGAGTAAATGTTTCTGATTTCTTTCAGCCTCCCTTTTAGAAACAAATCCCCCAACTGTCAGAAAAAATATCATGAGCAAAAGACAAGCCAGGATCAATGGTGTCTGCCCATGGGCAGAGAGATTAATAAAAAAATGTGCATTCTCTGTAAAATTTGCCACCTTTTATTTAAAAAATGTGTGCTAGTGAACTAAACAATGTGCCAATAACATGATGACAAGTAAACAGAAATACCCTTCCTATTAGAATAAAATGATTAGAGATTTTTCACGGCATCTGTCAGCATCTTAAGGAGCCTGCCAAAATTCTTGCTTTTACTGAGCTTTTCATATAAAACTTTCTCAATTTTTTTCCGTTATGAATGATTGTGTTAAGTTAATAAAAGACAGTTTTTTGGCTTTACAAAAGTTCATTGTTTTCTCTTCTTTATTAGCTTTGATGGTTCACAGGAATATTTTAAAGGCTAGACTCTGATTTTAGGCACAGCCTTGAGCAAAGAGTGTTGGCTGCAACACTCCAGAAGTTAGCACTGTGAGGCATTATAGACAGTCCCTCTGAGTCATAGGACCTCCCTTGGTTTTTTATTGCCCCCAGTCTGGAGTAGTAATTTACTGCTGAATAGAGAGGTATAGAACTAAGGTTCTGTCCATGTCCTACCCATTCCTCACTTGGGTGACCAGGTAGCAAGTGTGAAAAACTGGGACATGGCTGGGGGGAATAGGCACCTAGATAAGACAAACCCTGAATATCTGGACTGTACCTATAAATTAGGACCTATAAATCTGGTCACCCTTTTCCCAGCCCACCTGCTCCAAGAAGACAGGAAGCAGGGAAGTGCCCCATTCATTCCCAAATATCTTGACCCAGATAGCCTAAGCAGGAGTGGAAGGGGAAATTCTTACTCCCTTGCATGGGCAAGTAATCCAAATCACAAACTAGCCATAACTTCAAGATAATTGTCATAAAAGAATATAATTACCTGTAATTGTTCTGAGGAGGGGGTTAAGCAATCTGGACAAAACAATGTATGTGTTGAAAGATGGTCTATTCCTGATGGATGAAGGTGTGTTCTAGACTTCCCTGTCACCAAGGTTCTACCGGGGAATCTCCTGGTTAACACATGCTTTTGCAATCCCTATAAGGGCATAACTTTGAGTGATGCCATCAGGTGTTTTTCCTGTGTAAGGATTGCAGGACCGAGCCTAAAACGGCATTATGATGGTAAACAAGACTGACCTTTTTGCTTTCTTGACAAGAATCTTTCAATGCTTAAGTTAAAAAAATGTGGATTTTTACAAGACATTTGGAAACTAGTGATACAGTATTGTCATTTCACATAGAGGTATGTGCTTTCCCATCCACTAGAATCTCTGGAGTTCCACCACACACTCCGCTGCCCTCTCTTTTCTGTTTGTAGTGTTATCCTTTCTAAATAAACCTTGCTGCAAGCTAGTCAGCAAAGCTGACTTCTGGCCAACCTGCACAACCTGCACAATTAAAAAGCAGATGATCTTTAGCACTGAGCTTCTTTAAGACTGGTGTTGTCAGCTGGCATATTTTGGTTGCTTTGCACAAAGCTTCTGTGCAGAAATGTTTCAACTTTAGGCCTATGTTATCTTTCACAGAGAGACCTACCAAAGGTTACCATTAAATAGGTTGACAAAAATTGTTTGCATAACAGAAAGGGTCTTCTAAAGATGATGGGACTAAATTTTACTCTGTAAGATTTGGAGATGCTTTGCAGCAAGTCTTTTATGACAGGATGCTGCTTAATAAGGGGGGTGGCTTGCACAAGTTTCACTTATATTTGTATTTGTAATAAAATATTTAGCATTTCTGTAGTACTTGTATGAAACAGAAGGTCATGAGTTCCATTCCTTTTACTGTGTGCATGTAATGGGCTGATGAAAGCAGCATCTGCACTAGCATGGAGCAACAAATTATTGGAACTGGCTCAGTGCATTCTCAGACTGTGCATAACTAGGTTTCTGCCAATCTAGCAACAGTGCAAGGCCCTGAATTTGAGAGACCCTGAGTCCCCAAAGCTCTTAGCACCTGCCAGTATTAGGGGCAGTATGGAGCTAATACACGACGTTTTGAGTGTTCCTTTGGTAAAGTATGTTACATTAGACTGACCCACAGATCCAGGTTAAATGTTCTGATATATGTAAGGACAGCTATTTTTATTGTAAATCATATTTTATCTAGTCTAGATTTTGCCACGTTATTTTACATGGCAAACTAGATCTAATTTTATGCGGAGCACTTTAATTGACACACTGCTACTTGTGCAATATAAAATAATCTGTGGAAAGCCAAGTTAACTATAGCTTAAAGGAGAAAAGATGAGTTAAAGGGGGAAATTTCCAATTTATTCAGCTTACTTAAATGATATACATGCTTAGGACCTAATTAATGTGTACAGAATCATAAGTGTGGATAATGCAGGTTATTTTTTTTTAGCTCAGCACATGCTTCATAAGGAGCTTTCAATGAAAATTAAAGAAAAATACATTTGGACCAGACATAAGGAAGCACTTTTTCACTCTGCAAATGATGTTTAGAATGGCTATCAAGGCATGGTTTCTGAAGTGAAGGGTCCTGAAGGTTATTCAGGAAACAACTGGATACCTTGCTGAAGCCATGTCTAATGTATTGAATCTTTTTTTTTATCCCTACATATCTGTATAGTCTTATATGCATACACTGTAACATCAGTGTTCATGTCCTAATTGAAGCGAAACCTAAATGAGTGACATATTAAAAAGGAAGCCTACTGTACATATGGTGGGGAAGTAAAGGAGAGTATCTACATTTTTCTAAAGATAACCCTCAACTTTTCAAACCAAACTTCTTCATAACACTCCATGAAAGTTAATATTGATATTCCTGGCTGATGTAGCTGTTAAAGGTTAAACTGAATTACCTATAAAATGTAAGGAAAGAAGAAAAATTAAGAAAGAATTAAGAAAAAATTATAGCATAGCAATAAAAAGATATGGTCAGTCATCCATTTGGATAACTGAGGTGCCTATTATAAAGAAAAGGCAAAGCAAAAAAAAGAAAAAAAAAAAGTAAGCCAACAAAACATTTGTGATATTTGCTATGTTCTTCCTGAAACCATAAATCCCAGAAAGGGCACCACTGTTTCATATACAGTATCATCTATGCTCTTGTCTCTGGTCAAGGAAAGTACTTTATTAGCTAATAATATGTGATTATTCCTTTTAGAGTACACTTTCTTTTAGAAATGGATCAAATGCTTCAGCAAACTTTTTCTCAATCATGTTAGTTGGCCTAAAACTAGGCTGGATGTTTTTCTTACTGCCGGTGGAAAATTTCAGGTTTCTTACGTTAATACCCATAAAACTCTCACCGAAGCAAGCAGACTCATTTATCTGCAGAGGATTGTGAGGCACAGAGGAGGTTTTCACAAGTCTTGATTGCCAATTATGAACCAGATTGGAATTAGTGACAAAGAGGTTAAACTATGCATCCTGGTCTTAATTCCCCATCTCAACTGGTCTGGTCTTACAGGTATTTTTGTAAATCAGCATTTTTCTTCCTACAGTAGCATAACATAGATGTAGCTGAGAAGGGTGTCTTGGAGTTGAGTATTGGCTAATCAAGGCTGGCATATCATGATTAAAAACAACCTATTTATTTTTCTGTTTTCCCATTGAAAAGAGGAGCCCCCTTCCATGCCCCTGGGAGGAGTATTAAGATACAGGATTTTTAAAAATGGGAAATGAGTCCCTTTAGTCAGATTCTTGGATTGTGCCCATCTCCAGTTTATTTCTTTAGTAAAAATTATTCAGGACATTTTCCAATAATTTGAATTAAGATGAGAAGACAGATCCTTGAACTATGTTCTTCTGTACTTCATTACAATATATCTGAAGGTCCACTGTCTCATAAATGCTAACAAGATGTTAACTTCTTCCAGATTGGACATCCCCCATTTGGAGAGAAGGATCTTGTATTTACTAAAAGATTGTGTACATTAATCTGTCACGTAACCTACAGATATTTTAACTGAAGGATTTCCTAGAAGTACAGTAGAATCAGTTGCAGTCTGCTGTCATATTTCTGCTAGTGCTTGGGAACCAGACAGTTTAGTAATTAGCATGTAATTTATTCTTTAACAAATTTCTAACGTCCATTTTAAATTTTCTTTAGAGAAACAGTTGTGTGTCCCTTGGAAGCTACTCAAATACTTACTCGTACCTTTTCAAAGCTGTGTGCAAGGTTTTAGCCAATGGCAGTCACACAACTCAAGCCCTATATATAATTAAAATGTTAAAGTGTGACATCTACTCCTTGTAAATGTTAGCATCACTCAGTTTTGAATTTGTGGAGGCTACAGTAAATCTGATACTTGGCTGTGCTTTGTGCTCAGGAAGCAAGCATTAGCACAAGGATATCACACACCACGTGGTGGAATTTGTCAATATCCTTTGACTTTTGTAGATCTGAAATGTCAAATGTACTAGCTTGTGTTTTTTGGTAGGCAAGAAACCACTCTGACGGTTTAATAGCATTACTTGGCATTGTGAAATGGAAAGGCCACTCAAACAGGGCTTGGATCCCTATGCTTGGACAACACCTAGCATGTTGTGGGCACTGTTATAATATAAATAATAATAGTCCAATGACATTCCAGGCAAACTGCAGGGCATGTTTTCATTGATGCCTGTCTTAAAGGTATAGCTTGAAAGGATGAGATTTCAGCTGCAGTAAGGTTGTTTGTGTCATTGTGTTGACATTATTTTAAATTGGTTATTTCTTGTGTCCTTAAAGCTTTTTGACTTTATGTATGTATGTAGAAGTTTGTTGATAGTCACACTGTAAAAATGGAAGAGACAAATGTATATGAGCTAAATATTATGATGGCCAAATGTGGGAAGCACATAAAAAAAGTCAAACCAGTTTGACAAATCAATATTACCAGTGTCTTTGCAGGTCTGCCTGGGCTAAGACAGGAAGCATTTTTTCCCCATAGGTTTTCAACCAAAGGAATGTGCTAGGAGTTGGCTATGTTGGGCAACTAGGGTTATTGATAATGAATTGAGTGATTTCTCTTGTTGCTTTGGGATCATGTATCCTTGCACTCAGTGGTTTGAGAAGAGCTGTTTGTCTTTAATTCATTATGTTTAGTTGTGTTCTGGTTTGAATTTTGATATTTGTTAGTTGTAATGACTTATAACAACTTGTAGAGCTTGAGAGAGGCATTCTATACATTATAATAAAGTAATATGTAAAATAGATCTCAGTATAATAACAGTTTGTGTACATATAGCACATCTCATCCAACAACCTTACTGTTCTATACAGGGGCAGGTAGGGTTGTTATCCCCAATCTACAGATGAGGAAACTGAGACAAAGTGTCACAAAGCCAGACCCAATTTAGCCCCTGAACCTGCAAAAGTTTAAGCAAGTGAATACCAAGGTTTAAACTGGGAATTGAACCCAGATTTCCTGATGCCCAGTCTTCATTTCTTACCACTAGATCATGCTGACTCACTAGAGATGCAAAGCCATACTAGCTGCAGCCTGCTGTATTCCAGAGCCTATCAGTGGTTAGCAGACTGAGCTGCTAAACTACAGGCATTCATTAATCTGTCACAAAACTCGGTGCTTTTCAGGAAGAAGTGATAGAGCCAATCTCATGTAAATACCATAGACCAGCCTCACTTGTTCTTGATGATTTATTTTGGCTTAATATATTGTGAATGCTTTTAAAAACAAGGCCTCTCACTTTGCCCTACGTGTATGCACATTAACACATGAATGAAATATACTAAATAATCCAATAACAAGATAGGAACTCCCCTCACCCAGAACTGACTTTCCATATCAAGATTAATAAACCACCATTAATAAATACCACCTTCTCTCATCCATCCCCTTCTTGAAAGCTTGTGTAAAGAGAGTGAGGTCTTGCAGCATGACCTGGAAAGTCAACAGATTAGTGGCTATGCAGATTATTTGTTTATCATGATTTATTGTTCAAAAAGAGCCTAATCAGGTTGCCTTGTTTTTCTTCAGAGCAGTTAAAATATTAAATCGTATGAAAAAATAAAAAATATACAAATAGGAAAGAATCTAATCAGCCCAACTGACAATAAACTTGACCAACCTGCCAAATATATGTCTGAGAGGGCTCAATCCTGCAAGGTGCTGAACACCATCAGTCCCTGCTGACTTCAGTAGAAGGCTCAGGATCCCAACACCCTGCAGGATCAAGCTCCAAATGTCCCAACCGCACTCAATATTTCATCTTCCCCAAGCTCTCAACCCTCCCCAATATCCATGAAAACAGATGGGCGAGACTAAACTATCAGGAGCTATAGAGGTTTGGAGCTATAGACAGGTTCCCCAGTATTCCAAGAAAATTAACAATTTATTTAAACAGCTCTGTCAAATACAATTTTCTTTGCTTCCCTTTGTCCCCTGCTACTGCTGTCTCGCACAGGTTTGCCTGCACATACATTCAGTGAGCGATTAATACTTGAGCTGGAAAGAAATCTTCGTCATGAGATATACACTCTATGGCTGCAATACACAAATGTGTCTGCATAGACCTAATAATAAACCCCCAGAAAATCACCTATTATTATCACTGTTTGTTTTCTAATGCCAGGTGTTCTCTAGTTTGTGGCTGCTGAAACAGACTCTCATCTTCTAAATTGCTATAAAAAGTAAGCTGCACACCCATCTATACCACTATGGACTGAAGGAATACCTGACTTGAGAACCGACAGGGACCATTCCAGTTCTTCACTCTGCAAAACCAGCTCCCCCAATGCTGTTCTCATCTCTTTCATGACCAATGAATCAACCGTCTGGCCTGGTAGAAAATGACTCATAAGTGTTCACACAATGAAAAGGTGTTTATGTAGCTCTTAAGAATGTTGCACTTTATTGACTTTTGCAGCAGGGAAACTGTTCTCTGAAATGGGAGGCGAAAGCAGCAAGCAAGTTCCGAAAGCTGGTTGTCAAGGCACCCTCACCTCTGCACCAATGAGGGTCAACAAGAACATGGAATGATCAGCCACATGGCTGGGTGTTGTTGGTGGGGCAATATTTCTCTCTCCTCTTGGAGCTCACTGCCAATCTGTGTATTGTGCTTCACAGATCTCATTTGGGTACTTCATTCATTTGAGATGATCAGTTTTCTCCCTTTAAATCCAGTGCTGGAGAATGACACATGAGGGTTCTCATGTGTAGACCAGTTAGACAACTGCATTCCCAGTTCATCGTAGGCAGATTCCACCAGCAGGAATCAGCCGCCTTGACAAAACAGAACTTTGTTCCATACACAGAAATATACCCCTCCAGACCAATCATTGGAATGACCGGCACAGAGAGCCACTCCCAATCCCTGCTTGCTTTCACTGTGGGCCATGTTTCATCATGAACTGGAAAGCTGTGTTTTCTTACAATGTACTTCCATGTTCCTAGCTTATATTCAAAGATCTAGAATTTAGTACCAGTAAATTGTCTTAAATTTCTGAAATAAATCTTTCTGAAAAATAGGCGAAACATTTAATTCATTTCTTTAGGTTGAAGCAATGATCATACAAAAAAGTTCTAGGCACCCAAACAATGAATTTAAAACTACAACAACACAGTAATGACCATTCAGCAGCATTAAATACTAATATACAAATGCCTGGGAAGGCGATGCCATCCACATCCTATAATTGGCCAACAGAGCACAATGTAGACTAACTCTGTAACCAACACCTTTAAGTATATCTGGAAGCAGACTGTGAAGTGCATGGAATGTCATGTGAAAATGACAATTGCAGAAAGAATCACTTTATTCTATTACTCTACAAGGAACTTCATTAGAATAAGGAAAACAGTATTACCGCTAACGCTGCTTGCTTGTGTTCTGTCTCTCTCTCTTTCACGTCAGAGCTTCTGCCTAGAATCTTCTCCAACCCCCTGTTGTTGGCTTCCTGCTAGAGCTTAAAGGAAACATCCTCATATCGAAAATAGGCATTATTGTTTGTGTTTTAGCCATGTTGGTCCTAGGATGTTAGAGAGACAAGGTGGGTGAGGTAATATCTTTGTACTGGACCAACTTCTGTTGGTGAAAGAGACAAGCTTTCAAGCCACACAGTGCTCTTCATCAGGTATAACAGGCCATAGGCATTTTGGCATTTCTACTCCTTTTCAACTCCATTTGATATCACACAAGGAAAAGTTAATGTTCTTAACATTTACTTAAATGTGCACTTCTTTTTAGATTCCCTCCACCTCACAACTCAGAGAAGACTCATTCCAAGAAAGCTGAACTTTCCAGAAATTTGTTCTTACGATTTTCCTGGATTAAATATGGTTTTCATATGTAAGCGCCTAAATACTGTGGTATGGGAATAAGGCAGTTGTCCAGTATAGGAAGCAGGGAAAAAACGGTTTTATTATCTCAGTGGGACAAAAACAAAATTAGGAGCCTGTGATGTAAAAACAGTAACATTTTTCTCTAATAGCTCTTCCATTACGTTCCCCCCCCCCAGTGAACAGCCATCACTAGTGCTAATAATTTATGGTAAATTATATCAAAAGTCATTGGATTTCTTAGTCATTCTGCACTGCCTTGCATCTTGTGTCGCATTATAAACTTGTGGAAAGTGAATGTAAAATGCTGCTAAATCTGAATTTTCCACTCAGTTACCCTGCCTCCCCCATGTACACACACACACACTTCACACAGCTGTAAATTACTACGCTGGCTGCTAGCAGTGGAGACTCTGACCTAAAATCTGCTCTTGGGTAAAAATCACGAACGTACAAGAGTCACTGATTATATTATTTTAAATCAAGTATCTTCTTTTTGCAACAGTTTAAACACAGTGAGCAACCATGTCATAACTTGAACCTGTTCAAACCCATGTGGCAGTTTAGTCCTTCAACAGCAGAAGTGGAGGAAAACAGGCAGTCGAGAGTCATAGTTGCCTCTGTTTCAGTACTACTTTTCCGGAAAAGGCAGCAAATAAAACCATGCTGCGCAGATGCATCTTGAACCAGCTACATAAGCTACCTGGGCCTCATTCTTATTTTAACCAAGATCCCTTTGCACCACTCTAGTAGTGTACAAGGACATTAGAGGGGTTAAATCCATTTCTAGACTCTTTGCTCTGCCAGAGTGGTGTAAAGCGGCTTTAGTATAATTGACGATCAGGCACCATCACGTTTTTTCCTCACCCAAAATTCAGAGAAATCAAAGACTTTATGATCTCATTCTTTACCTGTGTGACAAACTACTCACCCTGATTTAAGACATCTTTTACTCTTTCTTAGCCTCTCAGGCAGCCCTGGTTTAAAGTGTGCAGTGCTCAATGATCTGTGAAATTGATGCAGCTGTTTACTATAACATTCACCTTCCCTTATGTAAACATGCTTAAATGTCAGCATTCATGGATATTTTCTTTAAAAAACAAAAGATTATCAAGCTCCATGACAACTATGGCAAGAACAAAAAAAAAGATGAAGGAGAAGCATGCTTAACCATCACAGTCTTTTCTCCTACATTCAAGAAGGAAACAAAATGGCATTCAGTGTAATAATTGACCAGACTGAGCTAAATCAGTTGTATCCCCTTGTCTGTCTACAGCAAATCCTTACTATGGTGAAAACAAAAATGGCTACCCTGATATGCAAAGTTTCTGATCAAGGCCAAAGCCTTCCAAAGATGGTGTGGTATAGGTCTCTGATATTTTCTAATGAATACCATCAATAATGGGCATGTAGACAGAATACAAATTATCCTTCATGTATATTAAAGGACAAGAAAATGAAAGAACAATGGATGGGTGCCTTTTGGTAGCCTCCTTGTTTTGTTTCTCCCCATCCTACTACCACCACCCCACTTTTCTCACTCTCTTCCCCCCTACCCCTGAAATGTGTATATTTAAACCATGTGTACTGGAGGATCCAGGACATTACAGAGAATGATGGTGAGATGAGAGAATTATTCTTGTTGACAGGATGGTAAAATGCATATGAAATGGAGAAGGCTTTTGTATGAATCCAAGATCTTACCTTCTGTTGTGTATCTCTTTTTTTAACCTCCCCTTTTTGTAGAAAGAGCAGCAGCTAAGTATGAATAACTAGGATCCTATTCTCTGAAGTACCAGCATAGTGGCTAATATATTCCATCCTACTTAGGGGATTTGGCTGCATAGTTCCAATTACTGTTAATGGAAACTGAGAATTAAAATCACTTAGGTGGCTTTGAAAATCACAACAGGCATATTCAGCACCCACATCAAGCTGCTTTTAACTGATGGGTAGGGCCTGGGACCTCTTGAGGGTACACAGCCCTCATAGGTCTTGAAATAGAAGAGAAATCATTGATGATAAGGATTTGCACGGTCAAATCAGGATACTGGATATCTTTTAAAGGCATGCTACTTGGAGATGATTTACATTTAGCTCTTGGTAGAAATGCCTTTGGCTAATAAACTTTAATCTCTAAAGATTCAAAATTTTGTTTGAAGGAAAACTTGAAAGAGATCTTTCTTTAACTGTGCACCATTGGGAGAGATGGGTTTGACTCCAGCATTTGGACATTAATGAATGGATAAAAATTCTGGAAGCTTAGTTTCTAGGGGTCAACAGAAAAAGTGAAGACAGGACTAGAATTCTCCCATGTAGGAATACAACTACTGAGAATGGTAAAGACTGTAAAGCAGTGAAAAATGTAATTGGTGACACAGAAACCAGGTCAGATTTGGAAATGTCTAATCAGTAGGAACTCCTAAAGCATGCAGACCAGAGCAAATGAGATTATTTTTTTGTCATGCAATATGAAGGAGATGAATGAAGGGTAAGTTTGATCCTGCTCTATAGTATATCATGGTGTGTTTTTGTAGGCCTGGCAAGGTCAATCCTGTCATATTCTATATGGTTCTTGCAGAATGGGCAATTATTGGAAAAAAGTAAAACTATTTAGTAGAACATCAATTTGAGATGATATCCAGTTATCACTCTACAAAGGAAGTCACCATGACATTAATACAAAATTAATTTGGAATTGAAGTAAGGAGTTGGTTGTGTTCCTCAGGAAAGGCACTGTGACCTAGTCTATACCTAAAAATTAGGCTGAGATAGGTACATCACTCAGAACTGTGAAAAATTTCATGCCCCGAGTAACATTTAGTTAAATCGACCTAACCCCCACTGCAGATGTAGCTAGGTTGCCACAAGAGTTCTTACATTGACCTAGCTACTGAGTAGGCGGCTTTACTTCAATAACAGAAAAACCCATTATATCACTGTAATAAGTGCCTACACTACAGCAGGGTAGCTGCAGCTGTGGCACTGTAGTACTTGTAGTGTAGACCTACCGTACCTTTTTGAAATCTGGAAGGGCCTTTGTGATGTCTGTATTTTATATTGGTAGACTATTCACATGCTCTATGGTGTAGTAAAATGAGATGTTGTACTGAACAAAAAAATAGTAGTAGAAAATGTTAAAAATAATAATAATTAATAATCATAGACAGACCAGTCACTTCAGTCCCAGGTTGTTGAGAAATTTAGAATTATACACAGATTCTGCCTTTCCTGAAGATGATGTCAAAAAATTTAGTGGGCCAAATTTTTAAATGAGAGTTCCTCCAAAAAAACACGATGATTTGAAAGAGGACTGTTTCAAGGACAGCAGTTGTTTAGTCAGGTCCTACACTTCAAAGTGAAAATTCAGTATATGACCACCTCCTCCCCCACTTGCCTAGACAGCTTTGCCATCCCAGCAGGGTGGGAAATGAGGGGGTGTGAGGAGGCCATAGAAAATATGTGCAGAAGTAGTTGTTTATAGAGAGATTTAGGGGAATAGTGGATAGAAGTTTAGTATTAAAACAGGCACGGGAACTTGTGATGTGCCTTGGCTAAACCTGATGTGCCAGGAGGAACATCCTGATTCCCTTAGGACTCAAGTTATCACTACAAAGCTCTGATTCAGCATGGATCAATTGATGCACCACACAATGTGACACTGGAGCATGAGCAGGAAACTTTGCATTTCAAAAAGTGATTGGAAGGGGACCTTATTGATTTGGGTTCCCCTGTGACTATTATTTTGGCGAAATGGTCTTAATTGGCTCCAACATCTTTATAAAACAAAAACAAAAAACCCTGCATTTGAATGCACTGATAGGAATTTATACATGAATCAGGGAATTATGTAATAAAGGCATGACACAGAGGAATTCTGAATTCTTCTCCTGGCCTTGTTACATAACCTGGGTCAGGATTATAAAAGTTTACACATGACAGGTGGGTGTGGATCCATTGATTCTACTGGTTAAAGCAACAAAGTGTACTAATTTTCCCACACAAATATCATGTATTTTAGGGACAATTGGTAAACACTCAGTTTTTTCATTTTAATTTAGTGTGTTTGTCTTAGTAAATATGGCCCTAAAGATCAGACATCTATTGATAACGCTGGGAAGAAGTTTCTCGATAGATGTCAGCACTAGTATGATAGAGACATGCCCACTGGCTTTGACCAATATCAGAAGACAGGATACTGGGCTAAATGGACCATTGGTCTGACCCAATATGGCTATTCGTATGTTCTTATGGCACAGTTTGAGAGATTTTCAGGAAGATTTTATGAAAGGAGGGACAGAGTTGAATACTAAATGTCGATCTGCCTCACCACAGAGAATTGCCACATCAGTTACAAACATATTTTATTAAATGTGTTAATAAAAGGTATCAACCAACATGCAAGAATGCTATTACAGTTACTGATCTATAAACTTCACACTTATTTCTCAATTATGTATTCCCTATACTCTTACTGGTTGAGGTCTTATTTGCATAATGAATATACAATTGCATCTCTGAAATTGTACAAAAATCTCTGTAGTCTGATTGGCTAAACAATCAGCATATATGACGCCAGTCCTGCATTTACTGTCTCCAACTGTAGGCTTGTGTGTTCACAAACACAAAAGAACCCCAAGAAAAATCTCTGATTAGGGGACCCCCTGCTAAAAGACAATAGTCTATAGCTATATCAAAGAAAAACAACGGGCACAAGATGTTATCCATTATGAAGGAGACATTCTGCCTGTGGGAGTGTGTCATGAAAGGTGCATCCCAGCCTTCTGGACTGTCAAGCACAGTAAGGACTGAATATTGGCTGAGAAATACCTTATTAGACAGGAAAATAACTTGTTAATAAGTATAGGCTCTAGATTGTGTTTGTTTTCCTTTTATTTGTAATCTTATGTTTCCAAATCCCTTTTTACTTGCTTTTATTCCTATCCGTAACTCAAGCTTTGTTACATAATCTTCAGTTTTGTTTTATTGTAGACATGTCTAATTTCCTTGTGCTAAGGAGAATATTGAGCTGAGGGGAAACCTGTGAACTGGGGTGCACTGCTTCCATGGAGGCAGCCAATTGGTGTACATTGTGGCAGTCCAGAAGACAAAGGTCTAGGCATCCAAGTGTAACAGAGTGGGATGTGTAAATTGCTAGCATGCACTGGAAAAGAGCAGGGCAGATGGCGCCCGGAGTGGCGCTCTTGTGTTACCATGCTGGAGAGGGTTACCCCTGGTGGACACAGAAAGCTCTTTTATGCTATAAGCAGGTGGTAGCAATTCACCCTGAACACTCCAGGTAACCCCCAAAAAGTCATAGATGAAGAACGTATTTCAGTGTAATAATAATAAATCATAGCTTAACAATGCTCGAATTTAAAATCTCAAACAGAGAATATTTTTTACTTCCTTACAAGTTATTTACTGTTTAGTTTGTAATATGACAAGTAACTTTGTTTTTTCCCATCCGTGATTTTTAACCTCAAAGGTTGAAAATGTTGACCTAGTTCCTGGAAGCAAACAAAACACAGAAAGAAGCAACATTTGAAATGGATGAAATGCCCCTTAATGTGACTAGAAAAGGTTTGATATATTTTACCTCTGAATTTAAAACGTCTTACAGTATTTTAATCAGAAAAATCCATGCTTCAAAAGGGAACCGTTCAGAAAGGAGTATGACAACATACGTGGGAAAAGTCTGTACATTTTAATTGTCGGAGGGGGCAGGAATGGTTCCACAGGTCCTAACACAGAGTTTATTCCCTAATCAGGTCTGGGAACATATACAAAATACCAGATCAGGCTCTCTGTTTTGCTTCATCCCTAACCACTCCCCTGCATTTGCCTATAATCCCTGGCCATATGTGGCACGTGGCTTTTAGACAGAATGCCCAGAGACTGCACCAAGCATGGGGATTGTGACACTGTGCACCATAGGATATTTATACTGCGAAAATGTCTCTGAGGCCTCTTTGTCCATTCTCTAGGTCACTGAATTGAAGCTATTCATCCTCAGTTTTAGACGACAAAGATATGCAGCTTTCAACCTTTAGGTGTATTCACCAATAATTCATGGGAAACCATTACTGTCTTAATAGCATATTCCACTTAAAGGAACATTATCAATTAATTTAGTTCCATAATTCACCTACTTTACAATATTTGGCCAAGATTTTCAAAAAATATGAGCCTAGCTTTTGGGTCCTAAATCCATAATTAGGCAACTGAATAAATAGCAGTTTTTAAAAAATGCTGAGTACTCAACAGCTCCCGTTCAGGTCAAGGATCAGGGTCCCATTATGCAAAGTGCTGTAGACATGCAGTGCATATTTCCTGCCCCTAAGTCTCACGATCTATTGGTTTAATGAATTTTATAAGTTAATAAACCCTAGTCATTTTATAAAATGAGTAGAGTTATTGTAATATATTTTGTAGATATGGAGTAAGTAGTAGAGTATCTATAGGTCTTGCTCATTTGAGAGATGAGTTCTTTTGTACATATATTAATATGTGGCACAATCTTTTATTAATACATTTTAAACTGGTCAGATGCCTCCACCTCTCATTCTGCTCCTGTAGAATAGTCCACATAGTCTTTCTCTGAAAACCGCATTAGAACATGGAGATTCCTTTACTGTATTTTCAAAATATAATTTCCTTGTAAAGAGCCTGAAGCTTCCCAAGAAAGAGAAGAAGGAGCCCAGTTGCATGTCAGTTGCAGAGCTGAAAGTCAGGCTATGCTTTTATCACATTGTAAGCCTTTTATTTGTGTTGAAACCTTAGAAAATGACCCTCAAAATATCAAGATATTGATGTCCTCTTCATTTAATAGAAGGTGTTATTGGCAGGTGAGCAGTTGTGAAATTTTTAGACTGTTTTCAATCTTCTGGCTTAATTGTTACATGTTTTCCTATGAGCAAGTCAAAAGAAATTCATTTAGGCAAGTTCTACTACTTAAGGGGAAAGAGCCCAGATCCAGTGAAAATAGACAGGTTTGTGACTTTGTCATCTTTCTTTTCTGCTGTACTGCCTTTCTTCAAGCAAGCAAAAAGTAATCTCCATCTAGAAAATTAAAATGGAGGGAGAGAGGAGTTACATTTAAATAATATTAAGGGTGAAACTTCAATTCACAAAAGCAAAGAAATTCTGAACCATGTCATAACCTCCCCTGTATATTACATAGCAATATATAAGATCCCTATAATATTATCTATTCCAAAGAAATGGATGACAAAGGGAGTTATGCCCTACCAATCCTTATTTGGTCAGACTTAGGCCTGGTCTACACTTACCTTCGGGATTCGGCGGCAGTCAACGGGAGATACGCAAGTGATGTAAATCACTTGCATATCTCCCGTTGACTTTGCTGCGTCTCTTCCGCGCGCTGTCCACACTGCGCTGATATGCTGTTCCCTTCAACGCAGCGCTATGCCACTTACCAGGGTGGTTTTCCTGCATCGATTGCTGGATCGACAGAGCAGGTCTATACAGACCACTCAGTCGATCCAGAGCAATTGATCTGGCAGCGGCAAATTTGCCGCCGTCAGTGTAGACTCAACCTTAGAGTGAAAGATTCATGTAATCTAGGCCACCATTCTCTTTCCACTGAAGCTAATGGGAGTTTTGTTTTGTCATCAGTGGGAGAAGTTTTGGACCCCTAGTTTCTTTTTCAAGTATCGATACACAGACACACAACATATGGCCAAATGGGTAAAAAGGACATGGATAATTTCCACCTCAATGATACAATTTCAAATAACCAGATACTGGGTGTAACAGAATCTTGCCAAGAGAATTGTAACCAAAGCACCCATCTTGCTATGAGCTCTGCTTGGGTGGATTCTGACTCCCACATGGAGCTCCATTGGCATCAGCTTCATAGGCCCCAAA
The DNA here is from genome assembly GCA_007922155.1 of Mesoclemmys tuberculata. Taxonomy (NCBI): domain Eukaryota; kingdom Metazoa; phylum Chordata; order Testudines; family Chelidae; genus Mesoclemmys; species Mesoclemmys tuberculata. The sequence goes on from ML675646.1 coordinate 19,734,944, forward strand.
ATGTATTCCCTCCAACCTGCCACCCCTGGACAAAGAGGTAGATGAGTCTACTCACAAGTTTAACAATAACCATGTGCATAAGTACCTTGCCAAATCAAGGCTCAGATCACCATTTTGACCCAGAGACAAATATTTTCTTTCTACAGTGGCACAGTGTACTACAACAAATGCAAACTGCATGCCGTCTTCCATTGACTGACGTGATTCATCCTCAATGGACAATGAAAATGGTTACACGCTCATAGCTATATTTATTTAAGGATGTGGCATTTTTACTTACTGCACTGAGAAATTCCCTTGGAAATTTAGTTATAAAAAATTTCTTCCAGAGACCTTTTAGTGCATTGACCTTGTTTCAAGGTTTGTTTTGTTTTTTTCTCTCAAATGCTGCAGGGGATTTCTGTCAGGTTTCCTTAACACTTTACCTCAGTTCCTCTCCAGCTTTCCAGCCTAGACAATTTTCATTTGAAACTAGCCAGCATCATTACATAGCTCTCTCGGCATTGTCTCAATATTATTCTTTTATTAATCTCAAATCTAACTTATTTTCAGGTAAAACATATATAAAAGGATATACATATAAAACTACCTGAAAGACGACATATGTGGATGGGTGTCGAAACATGTCTTATCTCATATATATATTTTCAGGAACTGCATGGATTATATCCATAGAATACCATATGCATTCACTGTCTGGCAAAAGCCATTGAAGGCAGTCATACCTCTAAGGACTCTCATCCCTGCAAAGGAAAGGGGGAGAGAGTACAGTGCTCCAAAGTTACTTTCCAAAGCATAAAGCCTCTTGGCAATGGAGGAGCAGGTTGGGAAGGAAGAGGTGTGGCCAGTACCATGATAGCCCGAAAGGAAAGAAGTCATTGCTTTTGCCCTTACCCCACTCAGACATGCTACTTGTCGATCACTAGTGCTGCCAGCACCATTACCTACACTTGCCCCTGCATTTCCAACTGCCTACAGGTGCATTCTGGCTCCCTGTGCTCTCTTACCCCTCACGTGTGCCAACACGGGAGTAGCATAATTTAGACACAAGGGCCCAGATTTTTAAAGGTATTTAGGCGTTGCTGAAGTCAGTGAGGCAACACCTGACTGATTTAGGAGCCTGCATATCATTTTCAAAAGGGAATCATGTATTTAAGAGATGGGATTTAGACTCCTCGGTAGCTAAATCCCTTTTGAAAATGAGATGTGGGCTCCTAAATCATGGTATGAGTTGTAACACCAAGCACGGCAATGCCTAAATACTTTTAAAAACTGGGGCCTAGTTTCTTAGGTAGCAGCCTGAGTCTGATTCCATTTCACCTGGAAAATTCAGTGGTTGCGTCCAATATCCTTAATAGCTCCTGGTCCTAAAGAAAAATAAGCAATTGTCCTGAACTGATGACCAAGCTCCCTCCCTCCACTCTATCCCATCCAACCCTAACTTTCCATCATTTTCTGAATAGAGAAATTCTGCCCGTGTTACTGCATTACATCCATAATTGTTACTGTGCCATATTATGTGCTTTTGTTTTCCACTGAGCTTTACAGCAAAAACTTACAGATTTAAGGATCAATGTTGGTTTGAACTGGAATCAGAGTCTTAGAGATTAAGGCCAGAAGGGACTACTAGATCATCTAGTCTGACCTCCTGTATATCACAGGCCACCAACACCACCCAGCACCCGCATGCTAATCCAGCAACCAAAATGAGACCAAAGTATCACAACGCACAGCACACTAAACATTATGTGCCACAGGCAGAGAATAGGCACCAGTTCCCCAGGCCTCCACAATGGCAGGGCAATGATTAAGCAAATTATATCCAATTAATCCTGGCAAGTGACCCTTGCCAACATGCTCCAAAGGAAAGAGAAAACCCTCCAAGCTCACTGACAATCTGTATAAGGATTACACACTGCCCGATCTCCAGCCCTATTCCTCAGACCTCAGCTACTGCTCATCAGTTTCATGCAAGAGAGCAGGACAAGGCAGGCAAAGTTTTAGGATGAGGGTAGATGCAAAATGCTATGCTTCATGGCATCTTTGTGGGCTGTCCAGCCCTCTTGGTTCCCTCTAGAGAAGACTTCACATTCTTTGCACCTTCTACATTGGTGCTGCTAGACCCTGTCCAGACAGTGGCCTGGGTTTTTTGGGGTTAATTTGCACAAGAGTTCAGTGTCAGCTTGGCGTAACGGGGGCATTGCAAAGGGTCAGCTAAATAGGTACAGCTGATGCTTCTTTCTGTTAGTACCTTAAAGAGAAGCTGGGTTACTCCACTTGGAGTGTTAGAGCTGACCAAAAAACGGAGGGTCTTTTAGGGAAACAAAATGAGTTATTTGCTTTGGCTTGTATTTTTCAGAATAAAAAAATATCAAATCCTTCCTCTTTGTGTTGTGGAATAGAGGGAAGGGAAGCATAAAGATACTAGCTGTCCATTGGTGTGAGAAAGGCCAATCAAACTCCAAAATATGGCATTTGCATTCACTGTGAGCCAATTAACTGGGAAACAATGTCCGGAGACTCCCCTATGATACAGCCCTTCCTGAAGGCAAGATATGTGTGCTAAAATTGTAAGAATGCCCCTTACAATGGGGAAGTGTTCACCATGTTGGCTGGAATAAGGGCTATTATCATGCATGTCTATGTGTAATTTTCGTCACTCTCTCAAGGTGCACTGCACTGGGTCTTATCCAAATGTATGTGGCACCGTCTGTCTAACATTAAAAGGAAACACGTTCCTGGCTTCAGTTTTGGAAAGACCGCAATGAGGAATGGTTAATTTTAGGTGAGATTTTCTCTTATTTTGATTATAAAATATAAATTAACCAAGCATGGAATTGACTGACACACAGGTTGGTTCTCTCATTAAATTAGAGAACTGAAAGCCATGACTTGAGAGTGTTGCTCTTGGCTTTGCCACATTCTTGCTGTGTGACCTCTCTGAGCCTCAGTTTCTTCATCTGTAAAACTGAGATATTTTCCTATCTAATCAGGCAGCTGGTAAGCTTAATTCATGAGCAGTAAACCACTCAGAGATACCCAAATGGAAGGTGCAATAAAAGTGTAAAGTATTAAAAAGTCCATTACAGTTTTATTTAGCTTTGTTCAAATTGGTCCTTTGGTACGTGCAGCTAGACAGCTACTAATATTATATTGATGTACAAAGCACTTTTTGTGTGAGGTTTGACTCACAGTAAAATGCCAGTTAGAATTTTTTTCCTCAGGAACTCACTGGAGCTTGGCTTACAAAATCTGAAAATGAAATCAACCAAAATAGGTCAAACATGGAGCTATACGTCCTTAAGTATCCTTTTGTCCTCTTTTAGCAGTACTGAACATAGTTGTTTTTTCCCCATAAAGTTTAATCCTGTTCTGTTTCTTAAATGTATCTGACTGTATCTTGTTTATATGCTGAATACCTGCACATATACAAGATTTCATTTCCTATTAAATATAGTTCAGAATGATGTGCTCATTTGTCAGTGATCCAAAAATAATGTGCTGGATACATGAACAGCTGATGCTACTAAACATGGCATAAAAATGCATGGTGGTGTTACACCTTTTTTCAATAGCCTTTATTACTGGGATATTTTGAACTTTAACAACCTCACAAACAGGAATAAAACATTTCATGTGTAATCAGAGGTTAATATAATCTTCAGTTTGGCCATTTTTCCACTGTAGCTAATTCTTTAAAAATTCCCCCTTTGAAATTGATGTGTTTGTCCGGTCCCATTTCACACCTCGTTTCCCAGCTTTTATAGAGGAGATGAAGGGTGCCATTTACTGGTTTCTTAAGTATTGTGCTTTTCGGAATTGGTTGTTCATGCCAGTCACAACAAAATGAATCAACCTGTTAATATTTGACATAAGAAAAGAGGTTAAAAAGGGAAATCACCCAAAGCCGTCAGAGCCACTTACACAGCTGTATCATATTATAATTTATTTAAACTCAATCAATACTTAATCTGGAATTTAAATTCTGCTAGATATTTGCAACATGGCTCAGCGCAGCCAACGCCAGAGAATAAAATTTTCTTCAGGCTGTGACTGTGATGAATTTATAATATGCTCTAAGAGTGATGCATTGACCTAAATTCACGGAAGCGCCGCTACTTATATTTACTATTATGAAAGATGTCCTCGCTACAATTTTGCACTTGTAAGTGGCCTTATTAAGAGGATGATGGGTTAGATAGGGGCTAATGGGGAGGAAGGAGATGCCTGTACTTTGCATGGCCTGCGTAACGGAGGCCTAGGTTTCTGCTCTCGTGCCTGAAGGAGAACTGGGACTGTTGCCATGTTGGTCCCCATCTGGAGAGCAACCCCCTGGAAAGGCGGGGGAGGCAGAGAGTAGGCAGAGTCTGATCTTCAACCCCTTACAGGCCTCCGCGTCCATAGCCAGATGCTGTGAAGCTATTTAAGAAAAACAGAGATCTGAACTCCAAGTTCTTACCTAATGGACCACTCGCTGGTTTAATATAGAGATGGGCTGGAGTTGCAAAGTTGCAGGACCAGATCTGAAGTTCTTCAGAGTTTGGTGGCAAGAGAGTGCTTGGATCTAGACTTCAGTTCAGCTCCTTATAAAGTAGTTCAAAGTTCAGGGATTTGGGTTTAGGTCTACCATTCTTGTAACATATTCACGTGCTGTAATACTATTAAAAGTAGATGGATATGTTCTAACAAGTCCAAGGGCCAAATTCACCCCCAGGTGTAAATCCGCTGTCTACATGTCATGGAGTGACACCAGCCATGGATTTGGGTCACAGCCTTTAATGATTATTGGTGAAATGATATATCCTGGACACATGCTGCCTCACAGTAACCCTAAAATTAAACAGCCTTTGAAATGATTAAAGAAACTAGAAAGAAAATCAGAGCAATTACACCTTGCTCATCCTCATGAGGGGCATGTTATTCTAACTGTCTAACATACCTACATGTTATAGACCATGAAAAAGTTTGGTGTTAATGTTTTTTGTACTTTTATTGAAGTGCAATAGATTTCTTACATTTTGAAAAACACTTATGTTTATTATAATTATTTTTAAATGTCTATTAGTGTGCAGAGGCACATCAGGCCAGGATCCCATTGTTCTAGGGGCTGTACAAACATATAGAAAATGACTGCCCCTGCCACTGAAAACTTCCAATTGATAAGACATAATGGATGGATGACACAATAAAGCAGACCAGGACTGGGGGAGACAAGGTGGGGGAAAAAACAGGGAATGCACTGTTCTTAGCTAAGCAGGAAAAGTACTTGCAACTTAACAGTTGCCTCAGCTTTATCAGATACCAGCTTTCTCTCTGCATTACAGAAAAGGTGAGTTTTGTGGAAGTGATTTGAAGGAGGGTTTTTTTCACCTTTTCCTGTCTTCATCAAGCAGGTTTGCTGGTACAAACTTTTTTTTTTTTGACTATTTGGAAGTTCCCAACATTGTACCATAATTTGTTTTCCCTTCCCTCAGGGCCATTAAGAACAAACAAACAAAAAACGAAATAAAATAATCCAGTTTGGTTTCAGTTCATGTGTGAAACTTTTTGCACAGCAACAGTGGTTTCTAGTGACCAGTAGGAAAGACTATGTATTCTGAGCATTCCAGGAAGTATATAAATAGACCGGTATCCTTGCTAAAGCTATGAAGTCTCTTTATTACATATATTTATATAATATATTTTAATTATAAATATATTATACTTTAAAATATATTTAATATATGTATTTTCACTCTTCAGGCTCTCTTTTAGCTAGGCAAAAATCAAGCTGAATAGAATATTTGAAAATTTTAGCAATCAGTTTCCACTTTATCTTTTATAATACAGGCTGGTATTATAATACAATGAAAATTGTTACTTGGTGTCTCCCACGCCCCAAGCTGGAGCTGACTCATGTCTCCAGGCTGGGTAGAAACTGATCACAGTGCTTATAAAGCAGAGTCTGCAGGCCAATCCACAATGTGACAGTGGTGTTTACATAAAGAAAGTCCCATATCCTCCTCCCCCAACACAGGAAAGATGTAAGGAGGGTCAGAATTGCCTGAAAGCAAGTGGCCTTAGGCTGAAGGAGTAGGTAACTGTCTGTGTATGATCAAGAGAGAGCCTCTTCAAGCCAAAAACATTAAAACCCAAATTGTCCTTGGATACTACAAAATAGCCATTCTCATCCTTTGATCTCTATTTGAATCTGAACATGTGTTAATAAGGCACATATATTGGCCATTGAGGTCATCTTCTTCTGAACAAGAGTACACATAGCATTTGTCTCTGTAAAAATATATTTCAATAGCTGGGAAGAAAGTGGAGATTCATTATTTTTGCAGTTGTAGAAGACATTTAGCAGCTGTGTTTATACTGGCAGACAATTTGAATATTAGGTGGCAGGACTCAGAACTGCAGATGCACAATATTGTTCAGACGTGCACTTACAGCCCATTTCCAGGGCAACATGTTATTTTATATTTCCTGTGGTGTCATTAATCACATTTCATGATGTATCTCACTCACTATTTCAACTTGTTCTCCTAGACTCATTCGTTTTGTAGCCTTGTTTATTTAGTAGCTATTTGAATTCTCTTTCAACAAATACCAAGTCTACCACAGATAATAGTTTCTTCTGCTTTCAGGGAAAAAATTAGGATGGCCTGTGTACTAAGACTCTCAGTAATAACCCAAATGTACATGACATTAGAAGGGTACATTACATTAGCTTGCAGTTGGCCAAAAAGACGTTCATATTGCTATTGACTGTTTAGAAAAGAAATTCATTTCCTTGGAGAACAAACAAGGATTTTACCATGACCAAGCAAAGAAAAACAACTGCTTTCCGCTGCTCTTTAAATTCTGCCGTCTCTCAACAGGTTTTCTTTCAGTTTTACAGATGAGCCCAGCAGAGGCAGTGGTGACCGTCAGCCCATTGACTCTCAGCACACTTCTCCCAATGGGACTACCTAACAAATCTTTCTTTGGTGAGTGGCAAACCTGGGGAGTCTCAGGTCCTCCATGCACAAACACACCTGCCCTTTCAATGGGAGTTCTGTGAGCAGAAGAGCTGGAGGATTGTATTTTCATTGTTTCTGTGGGTTTGGCTTTGGACTAAATATGCAGGGGCATTTTGTGGCAGTTGATTACTGGCTGTGTTGGGAGCCGTGCAGAGCCCCATTGCTCCAGCAGGAGCTCCAAGCCGCATGGGGTTCCTCCTGTAGTTCCACAATACAGGAAGGAACATTCTTGATGTACCACCCTTTAGGAGAAGGAAGCATAACTTTCTAGAGCTCTGCTGGGTTAGCAAATAGGAGATGAGGCAGTGCTACGTCTCTGCTTCCTCCTCACCCCTTGTGAGGTGGCTTGCGCTCAAAGCGAGGGGGTGCTCAGTGGAGTGCGGGGATGACACCTATGACAGGTGCTGCATGGCAAGTGCAAAGGATCCTCTCTGCGGTGGAATCTGCCTTGTGCATTCTGTCACGGGCTAACCCAAATCGGCACCCCATTAGTTAGTTTTCCTTGTTGGAAACCAATGGAGAAGCATTTTACTGACCTCTAAAAAGAAGCAAAGCCAACGAGCTCACCGTGCAATGAAATGACTCTGAATGAGGGGTGATTTACCCAAAAGGAGTGATCAGGGATTGCTTTAGGAAGCCACACTGTCTGGTGCTCCTTTCCATGATTTGCTTGTAATTCTATAAATAAACACAAGCTCTTTTTGGTATGGCTTAGTGGAGAGCAAAGAGAAAATCCAGTTCTGTTTATGATACATGGCTGGGCCACACATAAAGAATCTGTTTATTTTTTACCTTTTTACTTTAGGAGTTGCCTGATTGTGACCACGGTAGTGAAGGATGCAACCTAGTTTGTTACAAATTCTCATTCTCTTATATTTGCATAATGTGCTGTGCTCTTGTGAAAAACTGCCATTAATCTTGCTCTAAATTAGATCTGAGCGGGTTTGAAACTCTGACCCCAGTCATGGGCACTCAGCTCTTTTGAGAATATGGCCTGTAATCTCAGAGAGATGCCTACTGAGCGTGCTCAGAAATTTTGCTTGGTGGGGGAAGGAGGTGTTGTTTTTAAAGAAATGCTGAGAGATTAAGTGACTTTTGCAAGGTAATACAGGAGGCTTGTGGCAGAGCAGGAAAGTAACTCAGATCTCCAGGGTCTGAAACCAGTGCCTTAAACACAGGATCATCCTTCCTAACCAAAAAAGGGAGAAAATCACTGTCATGAAAACATTACTGACCCCACAGTTTTTAACAGCTCTCTAGAATTTTTGCTTTTTCTTGAATTATTTTGCAAATAGTAAGCTTTTACTTCAATTAAGTTTCTGTTTTATTGACCAGACACAACTATTGCAACATAAATAAATGAACTGCTGCTTTGACCCAGCCTTGTGAACACCATCTCCAGGCAAGAAATAGCCGCAGCACAGTTCAGAAATATTATCACCCACCAGCACACACTCCAAGATAGAACTTATAAGGGGAATGAATTCTGCCCCTGCTCTCTCTGTCTCAGTAATGTGTTAAATTCATAGCTTAATTGGGAGCATTTAACTGTTAGCATTATCAAGCATATACTTTTTTTAAAAAATAAATCTAGGTAATAACTAGGTTAATACATTTGATTTTAGCCAAAAGGCCAAGAAATCAAAAAATACAAAACTTAAGATTCCTACTAGAAGAGAAAGTTGCCTAAAGTGTGCAGGCTATATATTTTATGATAGGAATAAGATTAAGCTATGCATTTAACCAGAAAAGCAGGAATAGAAAAGATGGCATATATGTAATGTATTTGAGTTAATATTGTCATAAGAACCTAAATATATTAATGTCATGCATACTTATTTTTTCTTATTTTAACTGTGAAACTGTAATATAATTGTTTTCATGTAATTAATATAAAATGCATGGGCTAGGCCCTCAGGACTGGTTTTTCTGTGCCTGTTTGGGGACAGACCTGTTTGGGGAAGAGGGTATAGGGAGTGAACACAAAGGACTGATCCAGTGCCTCAATCTAGAGTAACATCGGGGATGATCTAATTTACATTTGCTGGTAATGGCCTCCAAATATTGCAACAGTTGCAGATTATCTGGATATAGAAGCTCTCCAGCCATGCTCTTTATTATGAGAGCCAAGATATTGTAGTGTTGGAGCCACTATGCCACCTTGGACTCCCCCAGGCTGAGAGAATCTCCAATAGGCATTAAAGATAATCTTCTTTCTGCTTAGCAGGAATTTAAAAAGCAGCCAAAGCAGGGGAACCCAATTGAGCTTTATAGCTGTTGTCTCATTGACATTGCCTCTTGGACTGTTTGACAGCAACCTTAAATTCCCACCCCTAGCCCACTAGCACAAAATACATAAAAGCCAGAGCAAAAAGAAGTCCTGGCACTCTTTCCCTACTCCAGCTATGAAGACTTGCAGCACCGGGGGGGAAGGAGGAGGCATAGTTATGGCCCTTTTACATCAGACTGAGGGTTAGTACTGGTGCAGTGGGGTGTAAACACGCTCCCTGAAGGGGCATAGCAGTAGATGTCTTCCCTCCCCCATGGCAGCGAGCTGTCTGAGCTCCCCCAGGAAGGCCTGGCTTCCCTCTGCTCTGAAGGCTTTTACTGTGGCACAAATGTGTAACACTGATTCTATATTAAACAAAAATCAAAGTGTATCCTTTGACAGGCCCAGGGCTTGTAGATAGATGTGAAATAAAATCTATCGGCTTAATCCCTCATAATATAATGCAAATACGCTCTTTGATATTTTTCATCTGGAGTTCATAAAGTGACACCAAAGCCAGGTTGTAAATCTACTGTACTCATCACCCAGTTCTGCCACAGTTACTCACGTGGGTAGCACCTTGCTGTACCGACTGCCCACTCATTTAACATTACTAACCATGGCAGAGCCATGCCCTTGATTTTATTCCAGCCAAACCATTAATTGTCTAAGACATTTAAGAAAGGGATGCTTTCACACATACCGTTTTAATTGGCTTCTTGGTGACATGATGTAATTAGCTATAATTCCAGGTCACCATTAGAGTATGGCGTTATTTCACACATGCCATTTATCCATGACACAATAGGGAATTTATGTTCACAGCATACACACAAAGTGTTAGGAAAGAACCAAAAATACTCTTCCTGAATGACTGCAACATAATCCTACTTTATTTCTTGGAGCCCAGATCTTTAACCTGCAACAAACAAATACAGAGAGAGGCACAGCAGACTCTTCCCTGAGGCAGAGAAGCACAATTCAACCCATTTTGCTCCAGTCTGGCTCTTTTGCAGACTGACAGTGGAGGACCCAGATTGCACACTTTCCTCTGAGTCTCCTAGCCTGCAAACAGGACCAGGAGACCCCTTGCAATCTAAAATGATAGCCTGTAATTTTAACACAGTTTTCAATACACTACAGAAATAATGTTTTACTAAAGATTTTAGGAAAACGTTAATAGTTTTTGGTAGAAATTGGCTCAGGAAGTTAAATTTGGGCCTGTATTTTGAAACCTCAAATTCACTTTTCTCCCATGGAAGCGCTCTGCTATACAGTGGTGAAGAGGGAAGAAATCCTGTTATGTTCCTTTAGAGCTGCAGAATATTTCTTCCTATCTAACAGTTCCCATGCTACTAATTTGTGGTCTGAGCAGAGGATGTATACACAACCCCCGACATAGGATCTGGTGCATAGACATGCTGAGTGCAGACGCACAGGCCTTGTTCCCCATCCGTGGGCAAAACACCCATTTCACCCCTTATACCATTGTAGAATGCCTGCTACAATAATGCTTCATCCGTGCCACCAAGACTCTGTTATGAGGATGGTCTTGTGGTCAAGGCACTGGACTTGGACTCTATATAGATTCAATTTCCCATTTCTGCCCAAGATGCCTTGTGTTGCTGTAGGAAAATCTTTTTGTCTATCTTTGCCTTAGTCCCCCACCCATCAAATGGGGATTGTAATATTTCTTTCTTTCCACTCTTTGCCTATTTAGATCGTAAGCTCTTTTGGGAAGGAAGAATCCCTTATCAGAGTAACTGTACAATTTTTCTGCTTTAGGGGCCTGCTCCTGTTCCACCTGAAGCCAATGATTAATCAAACTACATAAAAACTAATCCTGATTTCAGTCTTTATTGAAACACATAGAATCCCTTTCTTTACCATATGTGGGAAGATCCTTATTTCTGCTATAACCCTGGAAAAAAAAATAGCATCCAGGATTGTTTCCTTGCTACTAGACCATGAGTAATTGACACGGTCTCATCCTGAATAATATACAGAATGAAATTTAATATTAATCCTGCTGTAATATTTAATTCCAGCAACATACGCAGAAGCAGATATTAATGCATGAAAACTGATGAACTGATCTAAACTATTTTTATTAAACATGTTAGCAGTGTAAAATATCAAAATTTAAATTTACAAAACATTTTTAAAAAGCAATGAGCCATTTCTGGATGCTACAATGTTCTGTGGGGAGCAGTCATGCAGTTTCCATTCGTGTTGTCTTCACTTACCTTCCACAGGTTTAAAGTTTTCTGGAATCACAGCCATTTTGGAGAAATCAGATGAAAAAGGGTAAAAGGCTTTTATGTTATGCATTTAGCTACTCTAATAGGAAGTGACTAATTAAGTGACTTTTATAAGGCCCTTTTCCTATTGGTTTCTTATTTTTTTACATATTTTCCTCCCAGAGATGAAACGATAAAGCACTTTCAGTTGTTGCTATAACTAAACCAAAGAAACTTCAAAGACTCTGGGTACATCTAAACATGTCTGATGCAAATATTCTAAATGAAATCCAAATGTTAGGATGGAAAATGTGGAGCTGGTAGTTGGTTTTTTTTTTTAATGGTTTTAAGCAGCTAAGAGTTTCCCATCTCATTTAGAAAATCTGTCTGTGAGAAGCAATTTTCCAAATGATCTGTCCATTCAACCCCTAGATTGACAAAAGCTTGGTACCTAGACATGATACCGCGACATTTGTATGCACCCTTCTCAATTGTAGCCTGCAGTATTGTTTGAGTTGGTAAGGCAAAGCCAGGGGCTACCTTAATAAATCTGAGTTTTAACTGAAAAGAGGCATTTTTCTTTACTAAAAAGAGTAGTTCATAGCACAGCTACTTGAAACATTGTAAAAAGTTAGATGACACCACTACCCTGTGACAAATCTGTGCAAATATATGCAGCTTCTCTCTGATCACCATTCAAAACATTTCACCTAAACATTTGAAAACTTCACAAATCCATGCTGGAATGCAGCCCCTATGACCTTAACTCACATGTGTTGTCAACTTCCAATTATTTAATTAGTGTCTTAGTAACTGCATCCTTTAGTAAACACACATACCAAATTCCAATTAATGAAATGAACTTCAATTAATGAGCTACTAAATCCAATTTAACAAACTTCATGCATTCAATTAAAAAAAAGTATGCAGTTAATGAAAGTATAATTAGCATAAATTCTAATTCCAAATAAGGTATGAAAGGTTTCTTAGTCTTTTTAAAATACAACAATAAACATTAACTGAAATACTTACAACTGCGTCCAAATATTCAATTAGTTCGGTAGATATAGATCCACAAACACAAAACATGAAAAACTGGATTGCTATAGATTTAGACAATGTACCTCACCTAACTTAAACATGAAGGTAAACAGAGATGTTTAATAACAGAGGTGGATGGGACTATAATATGTTTATGCCAAGTACCCTTCACCAAATTATGACTTTGTCTAGCGGTGTATTTTCTCTTTACATATTGGTGGACTGGCATGCTCTTTGCAAATTGATCCCATCTGCTCATATAGACTTGTTGCCTGTGATACCTTCTCTTATTATTTAGACATCTATTGCCCATCTTTCACTGCTATCTCATCTGCCCCGCTACCATTCATGAAAACTCCCATTTATGCTAGTGAAAGCTGAGCACAAGTATGGAAGAGAAAATATACTCATTGGACTCAGATGACAATGGTGTTACTCTCTCATCTTTCAGATTTTTCTTCATCTGCCTGTGCTATATAATAATTCTTCTAGGCTGATAGTAGGCAGATGCAGGTCTTTAAAGATTTTACCATTTGGTTTGATTTTTCTGCCACCCTTTTTGATTGAAGGCTTCCTTCAAGTACACTCCAGTCTTTAGTTTCCCATTTTGCAGTTTCTCACAAAGGTGTTGCTCAGCTGAAGTAACGAGTGATTTAATGGCCTTCCTCAGAAGATGGAATCAGCAACTCTCCGTGGTTTATCAATGTTGAGTAAGTATGGCTGGCATGCTTTGACAGATCTACTCAGTACTGCTCCTGACATCTGACGGCAATTTCTCCTAGAAGATGTACACAGTAGGTCTGATCTGGTCGTAGTATAATAAGCACTTGTGCTGCCTGTTAACTTAGTAGTAAGAATATCCCGGAGAAATAAAAATCTTGGCCTTTAGTCTGCCAGTTGACTTAGCCTAGGATGAAAACAGCTTGTAAACAAGAAAACTCCTCAGGTTATCACTGAATTGTTTTGCATTTGTGACATACGTCCTGGGAATCCTGTTTGCAGGAGGGACTGTCCTAGTTGAGCTTTGATTGGAATAGTGTTTCCCAGTTCCAAAAGCTGTTTTGGGTCAGCGCATTTTGTACATTTTCTTTTGTCAGAAGACTCTTTTGGGGAAAAATACCATGGCCTTTAATATTTTTATTTCTGTTTTTCTGTAGGGTTTTTTAACGGTCATATGCAGTTAGAATTCTATGGGCTGGTTGAAACTTCTATTAGAAGATTAGCATGTTCTGTTCATTCTGATAGGCTTCTAGAGACTTAGCGTAGTGTCCACCTGGTTTAATTCTATTCAACCTATAGGACTTTTCCAAAAGTGTTTGTAGAAATGGAAGAAACCATAGCACTTGCCTGACAGTCCCTGAGACCTCTACTATGAAGGAGCAGCAAATGTTAAGAGGGCATTTGGAGTCGAGGGCTCCATTTGGGGGCTTGACTTCAGCTCTGTCCTGTGTCCATGAAGATATGTAAGGGTGGGTAGTGCTGAGAGTGGAGGGAATTTATGGGAAATGGAAGCTGTGACCTAGGGAAAGGCCAGCACCTGATAACATCCTTCTTAGACATTCAGGTTTATGTAGAGCTCCAGATTCCAAAAATTAGAATTATACCAGGGATGAATTTGGCCATTATAGCTAGCAATGATGTTAAACTCAATAGGAATGTTTCAGTGGAGCATTTTAGCTGTATAATATATCCTGTTGTGAGGCAACTCACTACCATCTGTCCTTGGTATAAAGAAACCTTGTCTGTGTCTGCCAACGAGTCAGCTCTCTGACTTGCCCAGCCACAGGCAATTCAAGCACTCTCCTCTCAGCCTATGCAGGCTCTGCCCTCCCCTTGCGGATTAGCGGTAGCCGCACTCCAATCCCTGAGTTCTCTGAGCATCCTCCTGGCAGGTCCAGCCCCAGAGTTCACAGATCGGCTATTTCCAAAGGAATTGTACATGCCAGCTTGTTATTTAACTGCACTGCTTAACGTACAGCACTTAGACATGTGTATAGTGAAAACAAGAAAAGGTTTATTTAACAAAGAATATAGATTTGAGAAGAACCAAGTAGGATTAATGGAAAGAAAGGGTAACCTATAAAATAAAATCATAACACCCATTCTAGAGCTGAACCTTAACTAACAAGGTGCCTTTTTGTCCAACAAGGTACTGCTTACCCAAAGGCCTTCTCACAGCATTTTTAACTTGGATGGCTGAGACTCTCCTTTCATAAGACCAAGCCCATTGGCAGCTTGTCTCCCCAGATGAAGGATGTCAGGACATCTCTCTACACTCCTAGATATATTAGACAAACCCTTTGTTCTTTACTTGTAAACTGAGATCTGCACGCTTCTCCCCCATACCCTGCCCCTTGGACCTCGTTCTGTTAATTTCTTTTCCTGAAGTCCCCACAATCTCTTCATTAGCATTTGACTCAGCATGAAAATAGACTTCCATTGTAAAATACACAGTGGTCATCCAGAGAGATAAGTATCTCTCATCTCCTATCTGGTGGAACCTGTCTTAAGGCTTGTTACCTCTGCGTGACCTACCTTTAACTTCAAGGCTTTAAGAAGATTTTTTCTAAGACATATACACATATCTCCGTATGTATTATCTGCACATACAAAGATTATGAGGACCAGTGTGACACAGGCCTTCAATAGGGCCATGACATGACATTCTTGTATGAACTAGTAGATAGATGCCAGACCCAAGGGATCCCTGTAACCATTCTGCACCCTGTGCCCTCAGCCAGTTGGCATCAGGAGATCCTTTGGTACAGTTGTTATTGCTGATGAGATGATTGCCATTAATAACCAGCCATATACCACTCTCTACTTGCAGTTCTGTGTATTCCTGTAAACATACGTTTCAACCTGCCAAATACAGGACACACTGTGTGACAAAAGCCCAAAAAGAGGGACAGTGACTGGATGCACAAACTCCGCATTGGAAAAGAAGAGACTAAAAGCGACCTTGTGCCCAGGCAGTCCTTCCCCACCATCCCTGCAGAGCACACGTGTGCTGAAGGAGGAGCTTAGCAGGTGACTAGAGCAGCTCGGGAGCAGGCACCTCATGGAGGTAAGCAGACCTCTACTCTTCCTTCACCAGAGAGAGCACTGTGAGAGATCTAGATGCCCAGGACACCTGATCTCTGAGAATCTACCCAGCCTGCTCAAAGGAAAAGGATTCTGTACACATGCAAGCTCTGGGATTTATCATTGAGTTATTTTGTTTATAGATCTTCTCTCTGCCTTTTTGCATCACAAAAATGGTAGGAAACAGTCCCAGGGAGCAGCAGCACAGCACCTCTTGGGGGTGCAGAAACTCACTGCCCACCACAGGGCCCAACAGGAACCAGGCGAAAGGTGCATCCACACAGTGAGCAGCAGTGTGTCTCAGAGCCTGGGTCAACAGACATAGGATCACAGGGCTCAGGCTAGGGCACGAAAAATAGCAGTGCTGATGTTGGAGCTCAGGTTCTGAAGTCCACCCCCTCCCTCGACTGCACAGCTTGAGCTCCAGCCAAGCCTGAATGATTACACTGAATGGCTGAGCGTATGAGGAGGGCACGGGCACAGGACAAGCTAGGACAATCCTTTAACCCTCTCCAGACTGGTTGCTATAACCCTACCTTTCAAATGGGTGTGTAATCTTGAGAAAGGGAGGGAAAGACCCACACCCTAGTTAAAGGGAGCTCACTTTGGCCTTTGGCAGTAAGAGGGCCAATGCAGAGAGAAGAAAAAGGAAAGAGACCTGAACCCTGATTACAAGGCAGTCACCCTCTCTTTATAAAAACACTCCTCTTTTCAACGAGCGGGGGAAAGTCCCCGATGGGAAAAGATCTGGAAATGAACAGGGAAAGGAGGAATCCTGCTGAGTCTCCCATTACCTTTCAATGCTCCATTCCTCAGCAATACCCTTCCTGACTTACCTTCTACCCCACCAAGAAAATTGCAACTTTGCACCCCCTAACCTTGACCAAAAACGACACAGTCCTGTTAATAGGATTAGGTGCGTCCACGTGCAGGATCTGAATATCACCACATGTACCTATGCCACCTGAGAATTACCACATTTCAGAAAGGACAGCCACAGCAATCCTTTCAAACATAGCCCTAGGAACGGCCTCGGCCTATCACCAAAGACACAAAAGGCCTGAAATTCAGACACAACTTATGCAGCTCTCCGGATCTATACAATTCACACTAATACCTCCAGCAGAGTCCTCCTTGTGCAGAATAAAAGAAAGTGTTAAAGCTGAGGTTGGTTAGGCAGTGTAAACTGGGCAGGGCAAGACACAATGAGGAAGGATTACATGGGCAGTGGGGATCTGAGAGGAGCCCCTCAACTCACATGTTCATTTCCAGTCTTTGTGACACTTGGATTGTTGGGTGATTTTTTTGGCTTTTTTGAAAAAAAGGTTGAATTTTTTCACAGCCTCCACCATCCCCTTAAAGCCGCCCCTTCACCATTCCATATGCCATCTGACCGGACAGGAAATACACAGGTCACAAATAAGATTTCACTTCAGATCTCAAAAAAGCCAAGGAGAAATCATTGTTGGGGAATTTACGGTGCCTAATAGCAATAAAATCTCAACCCATCTTAAAGGAGGGGGGTCACTCAGCCACAGGCAGAAAAAGGCTTCTCTAGTTTAAGAATGAGAGGGGTAAGACCTTACATCCTCGCTGAAAGGCAGTCATTTTGCCTGGCATGTCAGAGTGACCTGTGGCTGAATCAGCATGGCAAAGGAAACCCAAACCCTCCTTAAGCCAGGGGCATTACAATGGGCCAGAGCAAAAAGCACAGGAAAGGACAGACTTCATTCCCTCAGTAGAGGGTGGTCTCTTTGCCCAGCAAATGCCAGCGGCCTGAGACAAGCTAGATAGAAGAGACCTGCACCCTCTTTTCAGGCTATAGGCTGAGCCCATTGATCTGGGTTGTGAGACTCACTGTGTGGGAGCACTCACAGAGTTTAAGGCCAGAAGGAAGCACCAGATCATCTACTCTGACCTCCTGTATATCAGAGGCGACCAACACCCGCACACTTAAACCCAGTCATTGAAATGAGATCCAAGTATTACAGCCCACAGAAGGCTAGAATATTATGAGATACAGGCAGAGAATGCCCAGATAATCCTGGTGAATGACTCGCACACGCTGCAGAGAAAGGTGTAAAAAAACCCAAGGTCACTGCCAATCTGACCCAGAGAAAAATTCCTGCCTGACTGCACTTATGGTGATCAGTTAGACCCTGAGCATGTGAGCACGAACCAATCAGCCAAGCACCTGAGAGAGAGAATGCTCGATGCCATCTCAGAGCACAGGTCCACCCTATCCAATGTCCCGGCTCCAGCTGTGGTCATCCTTGATGCTTCAGTGGAAGGAGATTGGGGAGGAAATCACCAAAACAACCAAGTATAGTTTGTGAGTCGGGAAGGAGAGAAGGTGAGTGACTGAAACCCTAAAGCATGAGCTTTTAGGAACATAAGACAAAAACCAGAAGTGAGCCCCAGGGATGATGAGCAATGCCCCCTGCCATCACAAGCAGTGCCGTCAAACAGTTGCACTCATAAATTTGTCCAGCTCTCTCTCAAAACTAATTAAGTTGTTTGCCCCCCACAACTCCTATTGGGAGGCTGTTCCAGAACGTCACCGCTCTGGTGGTTAGAAAACTTCTGAATTTGTTCATGGATAGTTTATATTCATTGGTTTTGTGCTAACATTGTCCTTTTGCTTAGGTAGCTCTTCACCCGCTGTCATATCTATCCCTCTGATATATTTATAGAGAGTAACCATATCCCCTCTAGGCATTCTTTCTGCTAGACTAAACATGCCAAGCTCTTCTAGTCCCCTCTCATAAAATAGGCTCACCACTCTCCTAATCAGCCTAATAGCTCTTGTCTGCACCTGTTCCATCTTGAGAGGGTACCCACGTTCCTCCGTGAATCTCTGGATGGGGCTAGAAGGTCATCACACTAGGACCCTGGCCCAGTGAGGCTTGCAACCCCTTGCCTGACAGTAGAACTATCCTTCATTGGACTCTTTGTATACTCTGAAAGGGATGGACAGCTCATGGCCTGGCTAGAGGGCTGAGATATGGAAGGGGCAGATCAATACAGAGCCGGAGTGGCTGACAATGGGCTTTCAGAAAAGAAGAGAGCCTGCTATTCCCTTGCCTGATTACTAGGCAACATCTGAAGTGAGTGACCCCCTTCACTGGGACACAAAATAGTTATTTCTGCAGGATGTTGGATAATAGATGTTCTCAGATCTTATGAAAGAATAAAAACCCAAAGGCATCTTTAAGGTAATTGAGCCATCCAACATAATATTACATTTCTCCTATTTGCCATTTTCTCTGACTAAAGATGCTTTCCCCAAATTTGATTTACTGATTTGGGCCTGATCCCGCTCATGCTAAAATCAATGGGAATTATGCCATTATCTTCAGCAGAAATAGGGTTTGGGCCTTCAGTGTCTTATTCATCTCTCCCTAGAAGGATACTTGGAAAGTGACAAACTGATGCCACAGGTAACCAACTGTAATGTCACATGTCATCATTTAAATATCAAACTTACATTCACTGAATTCCTAATGTTTCTCTCTTTTTTGGTTGTTCCTGCAGAGATTCATATGAAGATAGAATTTTCTTTACCTTCCCAATACTAAAAAAAAGGTCTTGGTTGACTTGTTTATTGGAACAATGGGCTAAATTTGCTGCTGGTGCAAATTGGCACAGCTCCATCAGCCAATAACATCTTTTTAGCTCAAAACAGGAATGTCAGAATTTAAAATGTTGATTTTTCTTTCCACTGGAACATACGTGGCAATGTCAACTCCAGGGGTAGTAAAAGGAATGGGACCTGTATGTTGTCCTAGTCTCAGGTTAACTGAACAAAGGAAATATCATAAGGGAACCTAATAAATAAACATTTTTATATTTGTGCTCCAAGCTAACATATGGTGAACAACCAGTGTTTTCCAGACTCTTCTATATCCATCTAATCTTGTCTGAAAATTATAATTTTCAGGACTGCCCATCTTGTTTTGTTGCTCCATAAATGTTTGGTCTGCTGATGCTTCTATTGTTCTTACTGTAGGCAAAGGTCTGTCTTTCAAGATTCATATTGCAATATGAAGGGTTATTTCTATCAGATTTTTAGTCTGACCTCTGGAATATAGTACAAAATTTGAGAACTCTGATCTTTTGTATGGTCTTTTGTCTGCTGATAGGTACAATCCCAGGCTTAGCTGTGTTTGTTTCAACCGCTAGGTTCTGCTTGCTAGTCCACATTCTTATGTAGCACGACAATTCCCAATACAAACAATTTATTCAGCATAAGCCGAACTTCCCTTATTACAATTTTGAGGAATCTTTGGCTGCCAGTAAAATTCTGTCTGTGACTGACGTCATAAACTTCCATGTATGTAGCTGGAGCTATCTATAAATAAATTAATCTCTCATATGCTCTTCAGATATTTCCTCTCTATACAACGTACTGTTTTGTATGCATTCAATATATTTCTAGACAGCACCGTGACCAAAATAAACAATTTCTTATAAAATTCATAACAGATTTCAAGACATGGGTTGCTGGTTTTGCATGTCACTTCACTGAAATACTGAGGCTCAGGGTACTGTAGTTTGGTACTGTACAGCGTGTTCAGAATCCAGGCTTGGGAAAAACAAAATATGCAGTGGTGACTGAATCACAGCCAGATTTAAAAATAGACTAAACAGCAGCAGCAAAAACATGCCATCTACTGTAACTCGTCTCCTCCTCCTAGCCTTTTTTCGATCATTTCAGGTATCATAAATCATAATTAAATTACTATAAAATCTATTGCCTGAGTACTTAATTAGATTATGAATCTCACCAGTAACCATATGGCATGTATCACATACCAAGCTTGTTGAACTAAGGATTGAAATTATCTGCAAATAAATTGCGTGGAAGTTTTCCATAGTTTCCTTATGTGACCCTGTGTAGGGTTTTGAATATTTGAGGGCAGAGGGAACACAAATATTCATTTCTAAATGACTCACTGTGGATACTCCACTGGATAAATTATAGAATAATTCTAGTTAACCCACAATGAAAACATTCTGGACATTGATGATTAGCGTTTAACACACTGGTTTGGCCAAGTAGTTTTTTCTGATATTTGTTTCAGTGTGAAAAAGCTTTGCTCAGACTGCCCCCTACAGAAAATAACATGGTATTTATTTAATATTTATGGTTTATAGTTATTGAAAACAGAGAATTCAAAAATATATCAGAATAGTCATTTATCTGGATTCTGTTTGATTTTTACAGTTCTGATGATAGCATGGCTGCTCAGTAGGATGTGTAGCCTGCAGCTACATGTAAAAAAGAGTGTCAAAATATTAATTTAATATTAGTATCAGAAATGGAGTTGATTAAACATCTCATTTATGGCAACAATCATATTTGCCTGTAAGGGCACTCCCTATGAGAGAATTCCCTTGAAATACTAGCACCGTGCTCTTGTTTCTACTGGTCCCCATGGGAAATGGGGAATGGCTGTTCACCCCTGGCTGTAAAACTAGAATGAGTGTTCTGTAGGCCACTCTCATTTCCATTCTTTCTCATTTAACAGCACTTTTGATCATAATCCATTCCCAACCAAATGGGATATGGAGTTCCTAGCCTATCCAGTACCAGATTATCAGCCAATGTAAATCAGCACTTGGTTACAATAAGCGTCTCTAAGGTTTAATATGTACTGCAGTTTAAGCCGCTATATTTATTAGCTGATTACCCAAGCCAATCCAAAGGTTCTGCTTAAGGTTCTTGAAGGTCTCCAGAGACTAGATCTCACCTTTTCCCCAGATAAGTGCACTAGTAAATCTTCTCTGATTTTATGTTTTGGCTGTCTGATTTATCATTTGGCTGGTCTGTGTACCTGAAAGGAAGCTTTCTATGGGCGTGTCTATACTACAAATGTAAGCCGACTTCTAATGGGTAGATTTACAGCCACTGCCGTAATTACGGCAGTGGGACATGTCCACACTGCCTTCTTTGGGTCGGTGGTGTGCACCCTCACCAGGAGCATTTCCACTCATTCTCTCAGCTCCACTGCAGCTCCCTTCTGGGACCCCGGCTGCCCCACAGGCTCCAGGGCTCCCAGCAGGCTCCTTCCACCCCTCCATCTCCTGTTCCCACCTGAGGAGTGGGGTCCAGATGCCCCGGTGGCTCCTCCCTCCCCCCTCTCCCTCCCCCCGGCACCCACTACCTACCAGGAGTGGGCTCTGGCTGCTCAGGCTTCTTGCCCCAGCTCCCAGTCAGGATCAGGGTCCTGCTGCCCAGCTCTCCAGAGGAGAGGGGGGCATCTGGCCTCTAGCTGCCCAGCTTTCTTGTCAAGTTCCAAGTTGACAAGAATGACAGCCAACAGCCGATGCTGCCCTAACTGCACCAACATAAGCCCTACACCTCTCGTGGAGGTGGTGTTGTTATGTTGGTGTGGTAGGACACTTACATCGGCAGGAGCAAGGCTGTAGGGTAGACACTGACATAAGTAGTGTAGACCAGGCCTAAGATTCGCACAACCAAAAGTGGAGGATTCAGTTCAACTACAACCAGAATTGCCTTTGGGGAGTCAGGAAATTTTTTGTCATCAGACAGAATCAGGGAGTGATGTAAGTCCCGTTTGGAAGGGTTTTCCTTTTTTGGAGGTGGGAGGTGCCTAGACACACAAAGTCCATTGGCATGTTATTTTGGTCAAGTGGAGGCTAATATTTATAATACTTATTCAAGTGTTGGCCCTCAAGTATCCATAACAAACATGACATTTGTCCCAGTATCCAGCCCTATTAACATGCTCAGACTGTATCAAAGTTATACTTTTCACTTTGTGGGGATAAATATTTGAAAATGTATATATTCCTGATTTTTTTTTGTGGGAATCTGGGAATTTGTGGAAAAGAAAAATTGCCACAGTTAACAGAGAACACAATTTTTCATGGTGATTGTGGCTAAGCTAGGAAATGTTTTTTAGAAAAAAAAGAGAGAATTTTAAATTTAATGGACCAGGAATTTAAAATAAGCCTACCACTTTTTCAGTTAACTAACCCCATTTCCTCTTGCCCACACTGCTCTCCCCAGTAATTTGAAGTAAGGTCATTGACTGTAATGAACTTCTTCCCAGAAAGACATCTGCTAAAAGGAACCTGCAGGACATACCACTGGATTCAAGTCCTCCAGGTTAACAAGAGACATGACATCGCTCAGAGATCGCTAACTTTCAGAATTTCTTTGTCCCCACAGCTTATATAGTTTACAAGGCATACCAGATCCTGGCCTTACATGGAAACATTTAGTATTTTCATCAAAAAATTGGCACCCTTACAAATATTTCAAAATGTGACTTGGAGGAGGGAAAAAAATTGTGGTTTTCTGCATTTTTGCACACAAAAGGAAGTCCTCAGTGGTGGAAACTGAATTTCCACAATGTGTGAATTCTCATGAGATCACGGATTTAAACAAAATGAACTGAGGTTGACCGCACTCCTAGGAGCTGTAGGCAACTCTTTCCTGGACAGCCCACAAGCCAAGAGGGTACCCATGAGCCTACCAGGGTCATGAGATTTCTGAAGTTTGGATCTGGATGTGTGTAAGGCTTCCTAGAAGTATTTGCATTAATACTTTTCTTCAAAATCAAGCTTGAGACTCATAAAGTGTCCTCATGCCCTTTTCAGTCAAGTGGAAATGCAATACAATAAAGAAAAAACAACAAAACAAAATATCCTCCATTTTCTTTCCCTCCAGAAATAGAGATGACCATATAAAATGCTTCACTGTGGGAACTGAAACAGGAATAAGATCATGGAAAGCCTCCCTATTTGATGGTATCAGAGATGTTAAAGAGAATACAATCTTTAAAGTGAAGATCATGAGTCTTTGGTAATTCGCACACACTGTAGAAGCACTAAAGAGCTACATTTCTTCCAGTTCCTTGTCACACATTATGGCAATTGTACCTATATTTCCACCTCAAGGGCAATGACTCTAGGCTCCTGGCTCCTCAGCTGTCATTTCTCTTGGGCAGAGACCCACTTCTTTCTCTTTCCTGATTGGGTTTTTTCTGGGATGCACAGTTCCTGCAAATACTGCCACATTCTCAGCAAGCCAGATTGCCTAAACAGGCCAGCGTCTGTACTTTGCTTTCTCTCCAAAGACTAATGAACAATGTAATTGCTAGCAGTTATAAAGCTCTTTATAAACTAATGTCTTTCTTAAGGGGAAAAGTACATTACAGAGAAAACATACAAAATGCAATAAAAGTTTGTGTATGCATGTTACAAGCTTACCAGGAATCACCCAACAGTGTTATGGGGCCTCAGCAGGCCAAAGGTCCTGTCCATTTGCTGGATCAGAAAGAAGCCCCTGCGTCAGTTGAAACTCAGGCTGTTTATCCAAAAGTCCTTTCTTTGTTTGGTCTCTGGAAATCCAGTTTGGACCAGTCTATGTGAGGGTCTCCAGGTGGTAAGATTTCTCTAGAGTATTACAACCCGAGTGAATTTGCCTAATTGCCTCTGGAGTAGCTGTAGTCACCCTCCACCATGAAATTACATGTCATCCCTGGACCACAATGATACAGAAACCTAATACAGTAAAATCTCCCAAAGATATTGCGGGAGATTGCCTAATCTGTCACACTCCTAATGAAGTGCCCAATCCAGCAAGGTGCTTAACACCCTCCAGTCCCATTCAAATTGATGGGAATTGAAGCCATTTGGCAACCCACGGAACTGGGGCCAAAGTGACAAAGAGGCCATGCAGCAACTGAATGATCATTCATTTGACTAGCACTTTGATGGTGAGAATGGGACATGCTTTTCCTTATGCTTATATATTTATCTTATGTGAAAAATTTTCCATCTTATTTGCTTACTCCAAATCGGGTTGAATATGTAAATATGCTGGAGATATTATAACTAAAATCTGTGTCAAGGACTTATACCGGGGCTTAACCTGTATTTTCTTTAAATGTTGCTTTATTTTTGAAATTCAGAGAAGTGAAGAGGGATTTTGGTATGTGGAAGGTTGTGTTCTTTCTACTAATATTTCACAGCAGTATTCCTAGGTGTGGACCCATTTCTCCATCCTTGTGCCAGCAAGGCAGAGTGGAGATTTGCTTTGTAATCAGCACCTTGATCAAAACGTGGAAAGACACACTTAAACATACAGTATGGAAGGTTCTATTGTTCTTAAAATGTACGTTTCAGTAAGAAATGATATTATGGAACTGGGCCAAATGCTTTCCTGTGTTTAGGTCTTTCGATTTTAGCTAAATTAAATAGTTACACATTTTTAATGGTATCCCAAGCAAGATTTTGCCCTTTCTCCTCCTCGCCCCCACCCCCATTCCTTTTCTGATATAGTAACTTTACTGTATGGAAGTTTTATTTCATGAATGTGGTTTCTTTCTGTCATTCTAGTAAGAGTAGGTCATGACTACTCATGAAATGGAGTAGTCTTGGAGACTAGACTTACATCTAATATCCTTGACTCTGCTGTTATCCACCCAAACCTATACCAATAGTATAAAGGCAGCAAGTGTAAATCAAAAGATTATTCTTAGCCATTTCCTTTCATTTCTTCCATATTAGACAGAGTTCACTTTTTGAATAAAATAATAAAATGAGTGAAATTCATATTGGGGCCATCTTTGTCTCCTTTTTGCTTTCTGTTAGCAATAGGCAGAAGATACATTTATATAGACCTTACATATTAGCAATTGGGGCTTAGAAAGTGGCTGTACATGCAAGCTCTGCTCACAGAAGCTGGGGAGGTGGATATTTCTGCTGAAAATATCAGCATGAAATAGCTAACAACATTAGAATAATTATTGTTAGGTTTAAGAGTTAACATTCCATTGAGCTGAAGAGGGGCAATTTGCAGTTCTCTTAGGATCATTAACAGAGTTCTTTGCCTCCTAGTGGGTACACACATGTTGAAAATGTATCTAGATTTTAGAGAGGGACTAAATAATAAATGCCTTTTGCTTGTAGGTGGTTTTAGTCTTTAATCAAAAGTAGCACTGTAAAGAAAAGCAATTCTGTATAGAGCTGGAGTATGTTAAATATAAATATATTTCTGTTTTTTGCATGGAAGTGTGAACACTTGCTCCTGACATCAAAATGTTCTCCTTTGTCTTATATGTATATGTTTCCTTTCTGTGCTCCCAAAAAACAACAGTCACAAAGCTTGACTCTGAAGACTTGGCATTTTCTTTAATTCAAATTAAATTTAAAATAATATATAATTAGATTTATGTTTGTCTTGTAAATGAAAGTTATATTCTTGGCAGCAGGAACCAAGAAGCTGGCTGGTGGAGAGAAAAAACAACTTCTTCCTTCCCTTGTTTTGTCCGAGCTCCTTCCTTCCTCTGCCAACAATCACAATTCTTTCTTCAAAGGGAACACACAGTGAGTCAGAGACAGCCTCACTTTTCAGTTCTTATTTTATGTTCTACGAGCTGAAGCAAATTCAGCAGTTCAACTTCAGGTCCCTGCCTACTAGTCTCCTCAGGCAAATGACATTGTCTATGACGTGTGCCAAAATGGCTCCTTCTGTAACATCTTCATCAAATTAAGCAAAATAGGAAACATGAAAGCAAGTATTTCTCTCAGTATTTCAAACTGGGAAACTCAAGAGATTCACTGTTCTTCTTGCATAAATTCATATAAAAGACAGCATCTTTATCTTTTCCCCTTACTGTACAATCTTCTGTTCTAACTCACCACATACATATTTGGACCCCAATCCTGCAAATACTTCCCAGTTCCCAGATGCTCTAAAGTGCAAAATGTATTTGCGGGACTGGCACGTTAGAGTCTTTCTCTAGGACAATACATCACAACTAGAGTAACCAGTTAGCAAGTATGAAAAATTGGGGGGTAATAGGTGCCTGCATAAGACAAAGCCCCAAATATCAAGACTGTACCGATAAAATTGGGACATCTATTCATCCTAATCACAAGTATAATACTATGTGGTGCATAATCTTTATTTTTGGCTCTCATCTGTGTATCTCACTATTGCTTTTGTTGTTACTAACTTGTAACTTAGGTAAATACCTCTTTGAAAATTTGAGTCTCCAGCCTGTGGCAGAAAGTTTTTTCTCCTTCTGTTGCAACTTGTATAATACTGTAAGTTACCAGGCTATGGTCTGTTTAAAATGAGATTGGCTGTTGCTTTTTCCTAAAATAAGCATCAGTCTGCCTTAGGTATTAGTGACTTTAAAATATCACTCTACAGAAAGGAAGTCTGAACTGTAGCTATCAAAACTTTGGGGATTTCTCTTTTGCAGTCATTCAAAGGAGTCTGAGAAATCCTTCAAGCCCCAAGCATAGGATCAGGCCACTAGTCCCACTGGGACTAGGTAACCTTCAGCTGCCTCCACCACATAAAACATTTTTCAGGATTGATGGGATAGTAGTTACCAACCAACTCCCAAAGGCAGATAGATGGAACTCCCTAGAGATCCAAGAAAGGTTCCAGCAAAATTTAATCCATAAACATGAGAAGAAATGGTGCTGAAGCCTCCAGAAGTTTTCTTCAAAGATAAGGGGGGACATGACCTGTTGAGTGGAGGGTGGAAAGTTGGGGTTCAGAAAGGTATTTTGAGACAGGCCTATTGAACCTTGGTTGCGTTTCAGGTTCATAATATGACTTGAAAAATGGTGATTTTTGCCTAGTATGAGACTTTCTTGTACAGCCTTAGAATTTTCAGTTATTTATGGAATGCCTGGTATTTGAGGCAGAGAACTGCAGAGGCCAGAATCTACATTACATTTGTTCAGGGTTATATTGAATTGCTCACATAAAATGTCTAGTGAGATGCTTTCCAAGCCAGGCTGGGCAAAGCATTCCTGAGGAAAATAGGGTCAACAGTTCATATCTAAACTTGACAGGCCTGTGATCACACAAGCAAATTGTGTATGGTGGCTCAGGTCTCTTCTGAGAGGCTGTTGTGTCTCTGTTGCTGGGGCCAATATCTTTCTTCTTGACATGAGGTTCTAGATGTAATGACTCAATGGCTTCCCACCTGAATTGTAGTAGTGACCATGATAATCACTGTCATTTCTATGGCAAGAGTCCCTGTTATGTTCGTAGGATGATTTGTGCCTTTTTACTAAAGAGCTGGTCTTGCATACATTAAATAAAAAGAGAAATGTTAAGCCTATTGTTGGGCACACACTCATGTATGCACCCATTTTATCCCCCATGGGGAAAGGACTGACTCATCATTTTTGGCTTTTGGGCCAAAGCTTTTGGGAAACTGCGCAAAGGGTGTTGCCTTTGGGCTGCTAAAGCTGTTGCTGTGGAATGAGCAAATAACTACAGAAACTAGTTTATTCAGCTGGGTCATCATTTTGGGTTACTACAATTTTTTTTTTTTGATGCTATTAAAGTTGCAGTCTGTTGCCATGAACCAAATATACTGGCGTGTAGTGTCATGTTTATTCTCTCAGTCCCTGGTGGCGATGACTCAGAACCAAATCCTCCCTCTGCAAGAATTACCTATGAAGGGAACTGGAAACTCCATAGAGTTACCCTGGCATAGTTCCCTGCCAGATGGTGCCTCCGGAACTCCCTTAAAGGGGCTTCCACAGTGCAGCAGTACAGGAAGTGCTTAAGTAATTGTTGCTTCAAGCAGTTTGAATTACTTTGGGGTGCATGAGAGGATAACATGCTGCTCCTCAGGCTTTGCCCATTCCCACCCTTGACCTACCCCATCTCAGGTACAGATCCATATCACCATGGAACCCCCATGGATCCTGGGGACTTGGGAAAGGGAGGGGGAAGTATGCCACAAAGGCTGCCCTTCACATTTCCCTGGCCTCCCAGCAGGGATCATTTTCATTCCCCCTCCTTACCCCCAATTGCAGAAGGACTAATGTTCTCTTCCTTTAATTTTTATCAGGATTCTAGCATACATTTCAGTTCCCCTGAACTCCTCTAAGTGCTCATCAGAGCCACAACTCAGGATCTTGGTCTCTGACTCCCTGCCCTGTGTTCATGAATTGTAAGGCACAATGTTTGTTAATTCCACAGCAGCAGCCCTTAAATTCATCTTAAACATTAATTTGTTCTATCACCATGAAATACCCTTCATTCTCTCTCTCTCTCTCTCATACATATTGATGGGAGAAGACCACACTGTTCCAAGAGTTTTGTCATTTAATTTGAACAAAATATTTTCCAGGGCTGCGATGATGAGAATTGATTTGGGATCTTTGGAATGGGCATGCCATTTTTACATCATCCTTTTCACTCTAGTTTCTGAAAACACAGGACTTTATGAATTGTGACAGTGCTTAAAGCATTGGAAACCAGACATTTGGTGTGCTCTTACAAATTAAGTCTGGGATTTTTCAAAAGGCCCTGAGGAAGCTAGATGCCCAAGTCCCATTGACAGCCAGGGCCCCTTTCAAAATCCCGGCCTAAATATACATATGGAGGGTTTTTTTCCTAAATTCAAATATAAAATAAAATCACTCCCAGACTGGTTTCTTCTTTGCCAAGTTTCAAAATAAAATAGATTTTTGTATCCAAATTAGAAAGCTCTGAAAATAAGTGTTTATATGGAAATGCTGATACAGCCTTAGCAGTGTTAATGGCACCGATACAATGATTTGATGCTATATGCTGTTAATCCTAAAGAAACCTTTCTTGGAAAGAATAGAGCTTCAGAGCTCCATGGGATCTCAGAGGAAGTTGGACTGAAAAATAAGAAAAGCCTTTTTTTTGTCCAATGTAAATCAATCACAATTGCTTTCTCATTTGAGAGACTTAGAATGCAAAAACTAAGAGCTTTTGAACAGGAAAGTGGTCACCCCTAAAACATTTAAAAGAGCTTGTGATCTATATATATTTTGGGATTTCTAAATAATAATTGTGTTTTGAAACCTTGAAAAGGTTCTGAAGATGTTTTGGTGGGTTAACTGAAGAAGACACCCTACAATTTACCTGTGTTCACCAATCTTATAGTGAGCTTCAGGTTGTGGAGTATTGAATACAAATATAGTTCTGTAAGAACTGACCCTTGGAAAAATTGCAAGAGGAATTGCAATGATGAAGAGTTAAGTGAATCTTAAAAGAGTGCCAAGAGAGTAGCATAGCCTGGAAGGTTTGAAGATTTTAAGTGGAGGGGCCTTTAAGATGGGAAATGTAGTAGGCCAGATTCCCAGGAAAGCATGTCAGAGTATGGTTTTGCAAACTTTCCAGACTTCTAATGTCTCTAATGCATTTCCTGTCACAAAAAATGAGGAATGTTTGGAAACACAGAGCTAAATTCTGCTCCCTGTTATACCAGTGTAAATCCAAAATAACTCAACTGAAGTCCTCCTGAATTACTCCAGTTTTAAACCAGCATAAATGGAGTAGAATTTGGACTATAAAGAATAAAACCTCACTTATTAACTACAACTAGATTTTCTGTTGCTGATCACTTTATTAAAAAAGGTCTTTCAGTGACTACATCCTGGTTTAACAAAGCTTGGGAAATGTTGATGATGGAAAAGATAACCCATGGATTAAAACAACAAACCTGGAAGTATTTTGAAATAAATTACTCATCATCAATTAAGGCCACCCACTTAGGCTCATGATTACTAATTAATGACAGATAACAATTGTTTTGTCTTGTTTAAAGCATTTTCTTCATTTTGTATTGTTGCTTGCTATTTGTATTTATATGAGAATTTCAAGAATTAAACAAACAAAAAATAAGGGAGGTAAAAATGAGCAATGCTTCAAAAGAAATATGATGAAGTCTTCCAGATAAATGAATACGGGGTTCCTTGCAAAACAGTGATTGTGGAATAGTTAGACAAAAGCGACTGGAGATTTTGGATATCAGAATGCAGTTAGGGCAAATGCTGTGCCTTTACCAAAAATGTAATGTTGTGAATGCTCATTTGATTTTTAATACCTGGACATAGCTCATTAACATGCAAAAGAAAAGATTAGAGTATATATCCTCGAAGAACTTTCTCTGAACTTCTAGAAATACCACTTCTTTATATGCAAATAAAACATTTGTTTCCTGATCACATTTACTTTCCTCGACTATAGCATAATGCATGAAAAAAGTGAAGTAATCTAATTCAAGAATTTAACAAAGAAGAAAAAATAGAATTTAAAAGACTGTGGTAGAAACAGATAACATCAGGACACCATATATTCTGCAGTTCCAGACCCACAGAATTTGCTGCAGAATTTATCCCTTGCTGAAGAATTGTGCGTAATCGCCCAGCAGTATCTCAGCATTTCATTTCTTTAAAGTTGTGTTTGTACTCTCAGCTCCTGGCTCCCCGCTCTGCAGTCCAATTAACTCCCGCCCGTGGAGATAGCCTTGGAAACATAAGATGAGTATAAACTGATGCAGCAATGCCTGCCTGAGTCTGTAGAAAGCCTGAAACGATGGCTCTGAGAGATATGAACAGCCTCATTCATCTCAATTAGTGCTTCATGTGCTAGTGATTTCACAGTGTTGGAATGTGGCCCTTTTCCCAAGACTTTAGAGAATTCAGCATTTTTGCCACAGAACGTGTCATTTTCCAGAAGCCTCATATTTCGTTTTGTTGCCCTGCCACTAGCTGCTTGCACCTTTCCCCATAAGAGAGCATTAATTAGCATTAATTAATTAATTAATTAATTAATTAACCCTTCCACTGACCCAGGCAGCAGGGAGGTGAGGGCTAAAAGCAGGACCATCTGACACTGGCTACAAATTTGCCTCCTCCCAGGTATGTAAGGGGAAGAAGGTTCTAAGCCACGCCACCTGGAAAAGCATTGTGGGAGCTGAGGCCCAGGGAGTACAGCTAGACCACCTGCAGATCATTGGGGGGGGGAGAAATAATCACTATCAAAAGTAATTATTAACTATATGTCAGTGGGTATTATCAGCTAAGAGCCATAGTGTTGTGTGCATGGGGGGGCGGTATTTCATGGTGATAGAACAAATGAATGTTTAAGAGGAACTGAAGGGCTGCTGCAGTGGAATTAACAAACACTGAGTGTTCGAGTTCATGAACCAGGGCAGGGAGTCCGAGAGCAAGTCCTGAGTTGTGGCTCTGAAGGGCACTTACTAGAGCTCAGGGGCGTGGAGAGCAAAGGTAGCTGGTTGAGTTTTTCTCGATGGAACATTTCCCATAAGAATACAGCTTTAGCTAAATCTAAACGATTTGTGAAAATGTCCATTTTGACAAAATTTTGGTCAGGAAAAAGTCAAAATGAATAATTTCAATTCTTTCCTTTCATATCGATGACATTAAAACATTTGGTTTGGTTTTGTTTTGACTCTCATTTCAATGCATTTAGTTTTGACTTTTATGTTAACATAATTTGAATAGTGTGTATTATATGACCCATTTTAATATTTCATATTTGACGGTATTGAAACAAAATGTTTGACCTATTCAAAATTAAACATTTCTTTTATGCCAAATCAAATTTTTTCTGCATTGTAATTCCATGGGAAGTTTTGAAATTTCAGCTTTTTTTTCAAACAGCTTTTTGTTAAAACAAAAAACCCTATTTTGGAACGTCATGGAACGGAAACCCTGTTTTGCAGCCAGCTGTTGCTGTAAGCTACCTTTATGCTCCCCTTCACCTAGGGCTACTGTGTGCCAAGCCAGTCCCACGGTGCAATTTAGAGCAGCTTGAGGGTCCCAGCATGCTGGGAGACAGGGATGACCCACATGCCTTCTTTCCACCAATCACTCGCCCAGCAATGGCATCAGACAGGGAGGGTTGCAGAAAATGATTACAATGACTGCCTCACCTGAAAATCCCCTAAGTAAGGGAATCCTTCAGTGACCAGATAAGCTGGTTTTAGGGCATCTTTGCATCAAGAGAATAGGGCAAAGCAGCCCTAAAGTAGCATATGATCTGGCCTAGAAATACTCATGATTCCAAAGACTTCTTGTGAGTCCCCTTCGGTTTTTGTTTTGGTTTTTTGGGGCAGGTTTTTTTTTTTTTTTTTTTGGTGCTTCTATGACAGTTTCTCCAGCAGCAAAATGAGGATAATAAAACTTGTCTACTTTTAAAGCATTCAGATAGAAAGATTGAGAGCCCTAAGATAGAAAGTGTTATATCTGTGCATTACCATTATGAGAGAGACACAGTAGCAGAGGTAATCGCTGTTATTGGACCAACTTCTGCTGACAAAACAGTCAAGCTTTCAAACTACACAGAGCTCTTCTTCAGGTCATGACAACAAGGCGGATATTACCATTATTAACGTTCTCCCCAGATGTCCTGTTCCTGCATGTGGTTCTTTGGAGAACTTAGATACATTCTCTACAAAGCTGATTTATTGATCCCAGAGCATTATTCCCTTCAGTCTCAAAAGTGGGAACTTCAGAGAATCCTACCACAGTGCACCCATGAGAATGTAAGTGTTTGGGGCACACTGATGGCCAGAAAGCATTCCCATCTAAATTCAATCTGTATTTCACGTTTATATTTTCGTAAATGTGTTAATCTAATCTCTTGTTTGGAGACATTTTTCCATGATGGTTTATGCATAATCAGTTCAAATAAAGTGCCAGTTTCTACAAATTACAAAACCAAAGTGCAGTTCAAACACTCACAACTCGTTCCTATCTGTACACTAATATATTTTCATTATTCCCCACCATTATTTTTGTTCTAATTGGCTTGCCCATTAATACTGACACATGAGGTGCCATAATTAGCAAATCAAAACAGAAAAGCATGTACTTGTTTACTATTAAATGACCTTCCATATAACACAGAGAGTATTTATTGATAAACAAGTGAGCTTGGACCAATATTATGTGGTGGTGTTTGTACTTCAGATTTATTTGAAGGGTTTGGAATTACATTCAAGCTACATGCTCATTGCTCTGCAGCTTTCCAAAGCTCTGCATTTCTGTTTCTAATTTTATTGTGCACCACAGGCTAGTTTGCATTAGGGTTTGAATGCCACAGTGTGCTCAGTGTCTGAAAATCTGGCTTCTGTACTAACCCATGCCAAGAAACCATTTCAGAAGCATGTTTCCCTCCTCCTCCCCTCCCCGCCAGAAATGTTCATTTTGTGCCATTCCTTTGTTTCCCAGTAGATAAAATCACCACATAGCACACGCCTTTCAACCATCTGCCATGAAAAGAAGAACCAATGCTGGGACAAATCAGGGGGGGAAACCCTGCCAAGAATGGCTTCTTGAAAATGGAATTAAGGCACAAATATATGAGAGAAAAGAAAAGAAAAATTAAAAATATAAAAGAGAGGGAGAAGTTTTTCTTTTTTAAATTTTTTTTAAGCAGTTTCCTGTAAAGCTGTTGTGATTTTTCTATTTTGTAAATTCCATTCCATACAAAGAGAATTGAAACAATAAAGGAAATATAGACGCAAACTAAAGTTTGCGCAAAGACGCAAACAACCATCAAAGTAAGAAAATGTTAGAAATATGTAATGTTACAGGCCTAATCCTGCAAACAGTTATGTACTTTACCCATCCAAATCAATGTTTGAAGGATTGGATTCTAAAGAGTTTAATTTGTCTGAGAGAAACTACATTTGATTTTTTTACTCACTTAAAATCTTTTTGGTTGATTGATTTTTGTTTTATTAAAATAGGAAAGGCATTTCTGGCAGGGAAAAGATAACCTTGAACTAAAAATTGAAATATGCCTATATCTTGTTTTGTTGACAGCACTAAAGAAAGTAAAACTGTTACGAAATCTCTTCTCTAGCTAATGATGGACAGTGCACAGGGTACTTCTGTTTAATGTCTTGGTTTATTTCTTTGTCAAATGAGACACATACAATACAGTCAATCCCACTAAGGTGGCTTGGTTTCCAGCCCTGAAATAATGTCTAATACTGTCTTACACCAGCTTTCACCAAAATAAATATATTTTTGACATTCTGTTTGCAACAAAGTTTCTGTGAGTAATATTTCTAGTGACCTTTGTACTGAGAGAAGAGATGCTAAAAGTTATATGAGAGCATACTAAATTGAATACAACAGAGACCATTTGAATTTCTCTGTTGTGATTTTTTTTTCCCCCTCAGAGAAACGCAATAGCATAATACCCAGCTGTATGATAATATTGGCAAGCAAGGCCATGAATTTCTACTGCAAACTCCAAACACTGAGAGTGCTGTGTTTTTAAAGAAATCCCCTTTTGTATGCGATATGTAATGCCCTTTTGTGCCAGAATGGTTTGCATAATAATGGTTTTCTTTAGTTATTTGTTGTCACGTGGTGGAGCTGCTAAGTGAGCTAGGCACTAACAACATAAAAGACAATTTTCCATTTGCCCTAAATCTTTTGTATGCGTGTGTCTTTAAGAATGTAAAAACTTTTATGTGTTTGGAAAAAATACCCAGTTATTAACATTTCAGGTCTAATTGTTACTTTTCCTAATCTCTACCTTCTCGGTTGAGCATTTCTTCAACAGAAAAAGAAGAAAAGAAGTAGCATTTTTTCTTTCCCACTCCTGGGTAACCTCAAACATCTTAAAATAATGGACTAGATGCTCAGATAATGAAATCAGCATAGCTCCATTCAAATCAATGGTGTTATGTTGACTTGCACTTGTGGATAGAACCCCTGATATAGAGGCTGAATGAAATTAATATTAATTGAGCAAGCTGTTCAATGTACATGTACATTACATTATGCCGTGGTGAAGAAGGCCACTGAATGATAAAAGAGGACTTTCAAAAGTAACTGCTGCAAGAGAAAAATTCTTTGACAGCCTCATTCAAAGGATTCTTAAAAATATATTTTAAAGTTTAGTTCTTTCATATCTTATGGTATAGAATGATGGTAAGGAATATTCTCAAATGAGCTATAATTACACTAAAATGGGGCTTAATCCTGTATCTAATAATAGCAGGATTGAATGCTAAGGGCCAGTATTTCAGCTAGCGTAAACCAGTGTAGCTCTGTTACTGTAAATATTTTGAGATCGTTGATGCTACCATAAGAATTTTCCATTGATGTTAATAAAGCTATGCCAATTTACATCAGTTGAAGTTCCGGTCATTAAATTGTAGTGTTTCAGGAAAGACCATCTGAAGCAATGATGTAAATCTATTTAGTGAACATATTCTAATGGAGCAAAGAATATCCCCACAAAATTAGACCCAGAAGGAAAAAACGTAGAGTCCTAAAACGTGCCTTTCTTTAGTTTTGTGTGCCAATATGAGGGGGGCATTATATACAACCAACCCACAAAATTCACATGAAAAATTCCATAAATATTATCTATGTATCAACTACATATTACTGCCAACTGTATATGTATTTCTATGCTCTTTGTTATGTAGAGCACCAAGAAATCATCACAGCCTCATGTAGTTAACCTACTATCAATTAACACCAGAGAGAGAGAGACTATCGCTACAAGCATAAAACAAATTCTGGAATGAAGGTAAAAAAGGATTAACAAAATTATTCATTAATTTCTTTTAATCTGAAATCTCAGAATGAAACTGCAGGGTGCTATGGTTGTAAAAAAATCCAGACTTGCTCATGTTGGTTGAAGAGCTTCAGATGCGTTGAAGTTTTCATTCACACATTGAAATTAGAGCTAAATGTTTCTAGTATAAGAAAGCCTTTTCAAATATGTAATATTAATGTAAATACTTCAGAGTAACGCAGGTGGTCAAAATATAGGGGCAATAAATCACTGAGCTGTGGGGGGGAATATGGTTTTTTCCCTGAAACAGCCGGTTTTTCATAGCCCTAAACGTAATGGACTATAGATACCAATGGCAAAAAAACCACCTGCTCTTAGTAAAAACGCTAATAACACACATGAAAAGATTCACCATGTCCCATCCCCATACTGCATACTATATGTGATTTATCTTGTATTATAATAAAGGCAAAAAATGCAATTGATACAAATGTAAAGAGAACTAGACATTTTTATTTATTATACGGAGAATGGAATGGGATTACAGGGCTAAACCCAGCTCCTGAGCTCTTAGGCTTAGCACAAATGGGTTCTGTGGCCGAAGCCTCTGATATAAGTATATAAAATATATTTTCCTTCCCTGAAAAGAGAGTTTTATATTCAAGTTCCTGTACAGTAAGAGGGATCCACACTAGAGTTCAATTACCTTATAAAATGTATCTAACTATAAAGTATAGAAAACCTCCTTTATACTTTCAAGCATAATCTAATAATCAAGAGGAAACTTCCGCCATATATTATAATTCATGAATCCAAACACTCTATGGAAAAGTTGGTTCTGGATCCAAGAATTGTGCCTCAGTTTTATCTCATTGATGATTATCTGCCTTCCTCTGAAATGTTTGTGACTGATTGCTCAGAGAAAGAGGATATCAAATTAGATGGGCTACTGGTGTGTTCCGGTATGGCAATTCCTATGATACATCCACTGCAGCAAGAAGGTGATGTAATAAATTTTTAACATACCTTTCACTGCAGCAGAAAAATGTTTTCATGTGCATTTCAAGTTCAAAAATCCTTTTTTTTTTTTTTTGGTCCAGCATAAAGCTGCAAATAGGTTAGCCAGACTTTACCTAGCAGAGACATTTGTATTATGTGTAAGATGATCTATATGGAGAAAAATCCCTCTTCTTCCTATAAAATTTTGTAACTCTCAAGCAAATTATTTAGAACATCTTCTGTGGGGCAATACAAGAGACCAGAAAAGTATGAACTATACCACTGAGCTTGTTCACAGGGAAGCTCTATAGTTCCTGTAAATTATCATTGATCTCCTCAATTATTTTGCACAAACCATACACATCTAATGTATTCAGAACTGGCCTGGTCTCATACCACCAGAAATACATTGTGTGGCATTAGACATAATTTAAACATACCACACATAGGGCATATGTGATTTACGTCATACTTGCATTTCCTAGACAATCACTCCCATATACTTTATACTTTCTGTATACGCCATACAGAGGAAGAGTTGTGTTGAGAAGGGGGCTTGGGTTCTTGCTTTTTGGAAAGGGAGGGTTGGTTGGTTGGTTGGGGTTTTTTCTTTGCTTTGTTTTAGATTTGTTTTGTTTTTACTGTTAACTTGATCACTTGATCACTAAGGAACTTGATCACTAAGGAACATCAAGGAATGAATAAAGATACTTTCTTGAAGTCAATAGAGTAAACTTAACTGGGCTTGATTCAATTCCTAGCATGGAAACTGCTGTGTTTCGTAATCACACAAAGTGCTTGCAAGAGCTCTGCTTATCTTGAGTCCAGTTCAGACTGACCCTGCTGAGCACTAACAGCAGCTTCATCCACCCCCTTTTGTCTGAGAAGCTCAGCCCTTAAAGGCACATATCCAAACACCACAGAACAGCAGATAAAGTGCCACTCCCTGTACAACGAAAGCTGAGCAAAGGTGCAAAGGGTAAGTAGGCCCCTATCAAGTGAATGGTGATGTCGGCATTTGTGAACAGGTCCCCTCTTTCTGCTCCATATCAATAGATGGCTTAGCGCTCTTGCTGTGCTGCTTACGCTTGAACTGGTAGTGTCATCTGGAAAGCAGTTTTTCTCTACTGCTGCTCCTGCTCCTCCACTTCCTTTCAGGGGCTCTTCTTTCTAATCCTCATGCTCCAGGAGGCCCCTCCCTCCCATGGAAGCCCCTGATTTTCCTGTGGCGCTGCCAGGGAAGAGACGTCGTCGTTGCTGCTATGAGACCTCCCCAACCCTGAAGGAGTGATGTGGGAAGTCCAGTCCCTCAGCATCACACCCACTACTTCTGGAGCAACTGCAGGGAAAAAGGGGCGAGAGAACCCGGATACGTGGGGCCTGGGATCTCCAGAAAAGGAAGGTGAGCTGGGCTGTGAGCCCACCCAAAGGAAGGGGGTTGAGAACCTGATAGCCACAACTCGGTAACTGTGACCCATGACAGCCCTGATCTACATTTTCCAGGCGGTTCGGTGGCAGTCGATGGAAGTTACATCAGCTACTTTACGTAGCTGGTATAATTCCCGTCAACTGCTGTGCTTCCCTTCCACGCGGTGCCTTGACCGCACTGAGCCAGTTCCCATCGACACAGCGCTATGGGGTGGTTTTACTGCATCGACTTCTGGATCGACTGAGCAGGTCTTCACTGACCACTCAGTCGATTCAGAGAGGTCAATCTGATGGCGGCGACTTTGCCGCAGTCATTGTAGACAGACCCTCAGATGCTGGGGGTGAGGATATAAAGAGGTGTCATAGCTTTATTCTAATAGCAAAGGAACAGGAAAAGGAGAGAAGGAAAGTCCAAGGCAAAGAACAGAGAAGCAGGTACAATGAATGGGAAAGGTCTGACTGGATGGGGGGAGATGATATCAGGGCTCTATCCTGCCCTTTCTCACTTCAGGGCATCCAGTGGTAGCAGCATTTGTGCTCACTGCTGTGATTGTGGTTGACATCTACACAAAGGTCCAAGGTGGGGGAAAGCATCTTATCTCCCTACACAACCCCAGCCCGAATCAAGCTCTATCTAGGAAAATAAAAAAGCAGTGTCCAATATTTTAAAAAGCCTCATTAAGGCCTTTTACCCTTCTGGATTGGGCCCAAGACAGGAA
The DNA here is from genome assembly GCA_007922155.1 of Mesoclemmys tuberculata. Classification (NCBI taxonomy): domain Eukaryota; kingdom Metazoa; phylum Chordata; order Testudines; family Chelidae; genus Mesoclemmys; species Mesoclemmys tuberculata. The sequence goes on from ML675646.1 coordinate 19,774,069, forward strand.
AAAGAAACATTAGGCGCAGCATGCCTACCCTGATTCTAACTGGAGTAGAGTGATCTGATTACACTAGAAGTACAGACCAGGATAGATGTATTTCCATTCCCTTGCTATGACAATTTTACAAGTGTGGGACTCAGTTTCAAGCAAGCTGAGCCCTTTCCTTGCTCTAAACATGAAAATGCAAAATTCATCCAAAATAGATTCCTAGAGAATTTTAAGATCTGGGATAAGATGGGATTCCAGTCCCTGAGAAAGCTTTTCAAAACAGCCGAATCCTGAGTCTTGATGAATAAAAAGGAATAACATATAAAATGTTCTTTAGCTATATATGTTTTAAAACAAAAGGTTTATTCTTATATGTTTTGCATATCTTTATTGGCGCCATTTATTTTTATTGCAGTAAAAGCATGACTGCTTTCATGCCACTGTATTTGATTGTATAAGACCATTGCTTTAAGTTTACAGGAATCTCTTGTTCATGAGGGGAAAAAAAATCTGTAGAGTGTTTAGTTAGCTCCCTGTTGAAGTTAAGCAACAGATACCTTGGAAAACTCTTAAAGGATTATTCCTAATGGTGCCAGTGGGACCCTTGCCTTGATTGTAAAAATATGTGTGTCACTAGAAGCCACAAAGATACAATTGTCTCAGAATGACCGCAGGAAGAATTATCAACTTTATTTCAGATGACGTATATGGATATTGATTGCAGCATACACCAATTTTCTCTGAAGGGGGTTGGTGTTTGCGTTGGGTTTCAGACAATGTGAGTCCTGATTCCATTATGATTTATGGTGGTCAGGAATAATTCACCTGAAGTCAAGTAATTCCACTGATTTAGTGGAATTAATCCTGAGTTATTCTGGGGTAAGTCATAGAACAATCAGACCGTGGACAGAAAAGTTCATCTGACACTTGATAGCTTGTTCCAGGTATGAACAACAGTATGTTTGGAGTCTTAAAAGTCTGTTGTCACCCATAGTTTCTCTGAGTATGATCCCACAAAATGTAGCTTCCCTTTTTAAAGTAAACTTTATCTCAGTTTAACAGAAGAATGGTGTACATCAGCTTTCGCTTTCTACTAGACCAGTATCTTTTTCTACTGTGTCTCAAGAGAAAAGATAGTTTTCTCAGAGAGATTTTATGCAAGATCCTTATAGAGTTGAAGAAACTTTTTGAAAACCAAAATATGCATCCCTATGTTATAAGAAAAGACTATCTGAACAGGAGCTGTCTCAGATGTTCTTTTTAATTATCAGTTATTTCTCTTTACTCCCTCCCCCACCACACACACACTATATTGTTTCATTAAGTTCCCATTCTCTTAGAGACGTGAGGGGCCAAGCAGCAAAACTCAGACCTTGATCTAGATTTTTAACGTTTTCAGTCCATTGACATCTAGGGATATTCAAATCTGGGATTCTAGTTTGGGCCCATCTTTGACTTTCTCTCCAAACTACTGATGACCTCATAGGTGAATTACTGTAACAGCGTCTCCCCTGCCAATCAAGTGCTTGCCAAAGAGATTTCTTCTCATTGTCTACATACTGTTGCTAGGAAAAACAGCTGATTAGGGGAGCGGCGTAGTTGCCAGTTGATGTCATATGCACTTGATAGAAGTCTTATCTGAAGCTCACACACTCATATGAAGGCTCATGATTAGAGTAGCTTTATCAATATGAAAAGAGACCCATTCTGTCTTCATTTCATTACCTGTTGGAAGCAATCTTTTCTGAGCTAAGTTTTAAAGCTTCAAAGCAATACTGCCTGTCACCCCTCGCTACTTATGCCCATCTCACCATGACAAAGAGATGCAGCAAAGGAAATGCCAGGTGGTATCGTGTTTTCTTCCTCCATTCTGCTTCAATGACATGAGTAAGTTAGAGCACTTCGAGCTTCTTTGTTTTGCTGCACACACAAAGGCAGAGTCCTTGGAAGGCCTTTCAGATGCTATCTGCAATTAAACACATCACCCGGATATTGAGGGTGAAGAGCAAATGGATTCAGGCAAATAAATCACAACAGAAGAAGTGACGTGAGGACAAGACTTACCAGTAATGCTGAACTGTAATTATGTCCTCTTGGATGGCATGATTGATCTGGGCTTCAGCAAGAAGCTGCATGCAAGATTTTTATACTCATTCCTTACTAGACACAGCTTTTCCTTAGTGACACTTAAAGATTCTGAAAACAAAGACAATCCTTTCATTTTTTAAAAACTCCTACTTTAATTCTTATTAATTACATCTCTTTGTCACTTGTTCAGCTCCTGTCATGGCAGACTGTTCCTATCAATCAAAAATACACATTTCTCTAGTTTATGCAAAATGACTATTTTAATTCTGCTTCTCCAGTAAAGACTACCAAAAGAGAGTCCTTTAATCTTAGAGAAAAGCTAGGAATCATATAAAAAGATGATAGGGTACAATAATATTTCAAAGATCTTTTTCTTTGCCTCATAAAGCCAAACCTTGACCCTGGCTCCAACTGTTTTGCTGTATGCAGCTATAAAGCCGGCAGATTAGCTTCCAAAATATTTCTTCTACTGAAGGCAATCATCAAGTGGGGGACTCTCTGGGACAAAACAAGTGTGGTTGAGGTGTCCATTGTACACCTTGGCAACCCTTGGCTGTTGTAAAGGCCTCTAAAGACCATGGGCCGCTCAAGGTTTATACCACTCCCAAAACCAGGGAAGCATTGAGTCAGTCCAGCTGGAATGAAGGACATAGGCGACGTAATTTAATTTTTTTATGTAATTTGAATGATAATATGATAAATCTTTTTACAAGGATAGAAAAGATGTGTCAAGGAGGGAAGGATATGTTAATTTTCCCTCAAATAAATTATTCTCTGACTTTGCTTTCTCTTCTTTTTTAAATAAATTGTATAAAGATGACTATACGCTATTGCTTTGGAAAATCACGAGGAATTAATTTAATTTGACTGTAACAGAAATTAACATATTAGCACTGGGGATCTGTTGGTGGCAGCTTTACTCATATGAATAACCTCACTGATGTCAGTAGGACTCCTTTCCTCAGTAAACGCTTGCAGGATTATGCCTATGGTTTGTAGGTGTGGGATTGATGCCCTGAGATTAATTTAAGAGGTATTGGAAATTGAGAGATTTATCCTTTCCCTGGTTTTTTGACCAGCAAGGTTCTTCTGTGTCCCTTAAGATAAAAGGCAATGTGAAACCCAAAATGGCAAAGTTGTGATTTTTATTTGCATGCTTTTGCGTTTAATTAAATGAATGTGTTTAAATCCTGCCAAGAAGGGTGTGGCAAGTCAGGAAAAATGAAGGTATGCATTTGATGAAAGGCGCTTTGTGGTATAGTAGCAGCGCTCACTTTTACTTGCTTCAGTCCACTAGTCCAGCTATGCACTATGCAGCCTTGGACACATTTTATTCTGCACGGGCTCCTCAGCACATTATAGTAATCTGGACTGGTGGCGCTGAAGCTGGGAACATAGTACAACCACACACAGTGCAGGTATGGAGTCTTAAAGCAGGGAAAGCATTGTATTAAAAAGCACAAAGAACCCAATTCAAAGCAGCTTCACATATGGCTTTGACATCTCTTTGGGGAGGTATGCTCACTAGGGACTGCTCCTACTATTGCCCCTGTTTCTGCAACCCCTGGCCATGGACAGTGTGGTTCACTGTATAGCTCTGGGGGGGTGTCAAGATTTAGGGTTCAGCAGTGGAGCTGTGGGGATAGTGGATTTTTGGTTTGCTGGGAGTTACAAAAAATATGAAAAATACTGTTTTGTGCAGAACAATATTTTGCTTCAATTTCCAGTTTAAATTTTTTAAGCTTAAATTTGAATGAAATTTCTAAATCAAAAGTCATTTCAAATAGAAAAATTGGAGCATTTAATTTAGAAAATATCAAAACAAAACATTTTTAAATTTTTGAGATTTTTTTTCCCCAACACAAACAATTTTGCAAAACAGACAAATTTGCAAAGCACTTCAGTGTCAACAAATTTTGCATTTTTCAGCCAAAAAGAAGTTCCAGCCAAAATATTTGTCCAGCTCCTATTCTGAATGTCTTCAACTCCCAAACACTCCCAGGCTTATAACACAAGTGGCAAACTATATTCACTAGGACAGAAAATGACTCCCCCACATATTATTAGCAAAACATTTTTTCTCTGTGGATTTCTTTGGAGATCAACAGAAGTCAGTCTGCTCAATAAGCAACCTCAAGAGGTATGCTAAAGAGAAAACATTTTGGAAAGTTTCAAAAGCCTTTTGTCTACTGTTCCCACTGGTACCGAGTCCATAAATTAATGAAATTCTTAGAGGTAAGCACAGCAGCAGAAAATCAGAGAGAGCTCACAACTGTATAGCCCCTCAGTATAACAAGTGATTGTTCACAAAGATTTCTTCTCCACTGCTTTTCTTTTGACAGGCTGAGGTAAGCTCAGCTTTGTGGTTAGTTGTCGAGATTTCTTTCTTATCTGTAATGGGGTTGTTATTTTTCAGGAATTCCATAAAATTGATCTGGCCAGTGGCTAAAGTAGATTGCAATGCTTTTCCGAAGAGTTATTTTCCTTATAGACCAAGATATAGGGCTGGATGTTGCACCAGTGCACAAAGGTCTCCTGGAGCTTTCCTGCCACTCCACTCCCCCACCCAGAAGATGACCACAGTTGAAGGCCCTGCACCTTGCTGAGTATAGAGGATACTCCAGCGCAATGCGTGGGGTGCAAGCCATGTGAAAAGGGATTAGAGATAGTGAGACATTGCTCTTTTCCCTTTGTCTGTACTTGGGAGCTGGTTGACACATAGGTGAGCATAAGATCCACCTCTCCCCAGGCTACAGAAATTAGCATCCTTCCTTTGCACGCTTAGGAATTCCAGGAGACATTGGGTATGTCTACACAGCAAAGGCTGTGCATGGGCTAGCCATCCCAAGTTAGCTTGCATCCAGCCAATGCATGTAACGATAGCAATGAAGAGAGCACAGCGCAGACTTCAGAGTGGGTAGCACAAACCCGGCAGAGAGCATGGCTATGTACCTGGCTGGGTCGCTAGCATTTTGACTCCAGTGCCCTGCTGGGACAAGCGATGCTGCCCCACCCCAGTGCAGGGCTTTGCCTGAAAGCTCAGTTAGATGCCTTAATAAGACTAATTTGTTTTAGCACTAAACTGTTTTGTTTAAAGAAAGCAACCTCAGGGAAGCATGACCAGCTGAGTGGACAGAGCCTTTTACCCCTTCTAAATCACCCACAACATTCTAGCCCCAGCCAGTACTGATGAAAAGTCATCAATGCCCCCAGCAGCCCTGGTGGTCTCTATGAAATGAGCTGATGACATCAGGCCTTAGCAGACAAGCATCCACATCATAAAAACCAAGACTTTATACTGATTTGCAACCTTGCAGATGGTCTTAACAGAAGGACCAAGGCCTGAATGAGAATGGAGAATCGACTCCTTTCTTACCCCTGGACTAGAACAGGCTGTCCCACCAAAACAGGGTTTAAATGTATTGCCAGGTGACTAAAGAAATTGCACTGCCACTGTGCACATTGCCTCCTGCTGTGAATAATTAAAGGATATGAATGCCTGAGACTGTCGGTATGGCAGCTTCCATAAGCACGAAATTTTATTTTTGTAAATCTTCCTAGGGATTACTTAGCCTGAATGGAAATTTAATTTAAGAGAAAGACTCCCTATTGACCTCAGTAGGTGTTGGATGGAACCCTTATATGGTATATCCTCAGTCACATGAAAATGCTAATCTGAGGGACTTGCATCATAAACTAGTACATTTGTACAGTGCCGTCAGTCCTAAACTACAATTATGATATTATACAATTGTGTTGTACAAAGGCTGCACTGATTCCTTCCACCCCAACAATAAGTCTGATTGTCCATTGTCCTTAACCAGTGCTGCTTCAATCAGCAATTTTTTTCAGGCCCTTGATCAGCTAACACGACTTGCTGTTTATTTGTATTTGTATGGGAGAATTTGTCTAGGAACATGCTGAACTATCCACCAAAGTCTTTCTTCCCTAAAGAAATTGGAGTATTTTTAACAGGAACTCTGTGTTATTCAGTGGAATTCCCCCTGCAAACAAAGGCAAGAGAAATAGTAGGTTAGAGCTATAGTGGTATCTAATGTATGTATGTATATTTAAAGCACCCACCACCATGATATCTGAGTACAATTTCTACTGCAGTATATGAACTTATATAACAATTGAAAAGTATGGCCTGCAAGCAAAGCAAGATATTCTATGCAGCTCATTAGACCTAAATTGTCAGAGAGTACCTCCATTGATATGGCACTTCCCCCCAAGCCTTCCCCCTAAACATTCCCCCAAACCTAAAATTCTTCTTTCCTCCTGTAATAGCAATATTGTCTACCAAGCCATTATAACTGCCTCCAGGGATGGAGGACATTTTAACCTGAGAAGCACTTCAGAAACTGAATGTGTATTGCATGTATTCAAATGCTGGTAAGCATTATGGGGCAAATTATTACTGACATCTGCCTGGAGAGGAAGGCTGTGCTGATCCAAGGATAGGGGAATTAACTAGAACAATACAATAATCATAAATAACACTTAAGATTCTACAATTTCCTGCTTATTTTTTTGAAGAGCCATGTGTACAATAGAAGCCAGCTTGCAATTCCATACCCATGTTGGATGTGCATTGTTAACCACCGCAAAAAATATTTTTTTCATTAATAAAGTGAGCAGACGTTGGTCAAAGGCATAGCGATATGCTGAGTAAGCAGGTTCTACTTTACATAGGCACTTTTCTGGCCATAGCCACAATTTAGTATATGATAAATCAATTCTTCACTGGTAAGCTAGACAGAATGTCAGAGAAGAATAATCATAGAAGATTAGTGTTGGAAGGGACCTCAGGAGGTCATCTAGTCATCTGCTCAAAGCAGGCCTAACCCCAACTAAATCATCCCACCCAGAGTTTGTCAAACCTCACCTTAAAAACCTCTGAGAAAGAAGATTCCACCACCTCCCTCAGTAACCCATTCCAGTGCTTCACCACTTTACCAGTGAAAAAGTTCTTCCTAATATCCAACCTAGACCTTCCCACTGCAACTTGAAACCATTGCTCCAAGTTCTGTCATCTACTACCACTGAGAACAGCCTAGCTCCATTCTCCCTAAAACCCCTTTTCAGTTAGTTAAAGGCTACTATCAAATCCCCCCTCATTCTTCTCTTCTGAAGACTAAACAAGCCTAGTTCCCTCAGCCTTTCCTCATAAGTCTTGTGCTCCAGCTGACTAATCATTTTGCCCTTTGCTGGATTCCCTCCAATTTGTCCACATCCTTTCTAGAGTAGGGGGCCCAAAACTGGACACAGTACTCCAAATGTGGCCTCTCCAGTGCTGAATAGAAGGAAATAATCACTTCCTTTGATCTGCTGGAAATGCTCCTACTAATGCAGCCCAATATGCCATTAGCCTTCTTGGCAATAAGAACACACTCTTGACTGATATCCAGCTTTTTGTCCAGGGTAATCCTCCCAGGTCCTTTTCTGCAGAACTGCTGCCTAGCCAGTCAGTTCCCAGCCTTTAGCAGTGAATGGGATTCATCCTAAGTGCATGACTCTTGTCCTTGTTGAATCTCATCAGATTTTTTTTGGCCCAATCCTCCAATTTGTCTAGGTCACTCTGTATCCGATCCCTACTCTCCAGGCTGTTTACCACTTCCCCCAGCTTTGTGTCATCTGCAAACTTGCTGAGGGTGCAATCCACCCCATCTTCCAGGTCACTAATGAAGATGTTGAACAGAATTGGCCCCAGCACCAACCCTTGGCGCATTCTGCTTGTTACCAGCTGCCAACTAGATATCAAGACATCGATCACTACCTGTTGAGCCCAATGATCTAGCCAGCTTTCTATCCATCTTATAGTCCATTAATCCAACCCATACTACTTTAACTTGCTGATAAGAATACCATGGGAGACCATATCAAAAACTTTGCTAAAGTGATATAAGTGATATCACGTCCACCACTTTCCCGCAGCCCCAGAGCCAGTCATCTCATCATAGAAGGCAACCAGGTTGGTCAGTCATGACTTGCCCTTGGTGAATCCATGATGACTGTTCTTGATCACCTTCCTTTCTTCCAAGTACCTCAAAATGGATTCCTTGAGGACCTGCTCCATGATTTTTCCGGGGACTGAGGTGAGGCTGACTGGTCTGTAGTTCTCCAGATCTTCCTCCTTCCCCTTTTTTGAAGATGTGCACTATATTTGCCTGTGACTGAATTGTAATGGAAGTTAAGTTGAGGAGGCTTATGAGTAGATACAAAACAACCACTATGTACGTAAGTATGTACAAAAGAGAAATCTGTAATAGCCACGTTACAGTAAAAAATTTGGATTTTTGATTTCCATCTGTCTACAGCTCCCATTACTTCAGCATCTCTGAAAGTCAAGCTGGTTATTTTGATGCATAAGGGTCTGCTCCAAAGCTCATTGGAGTTATTCAGTGGGTTTTGGTTCTAAGCCCTAAATATGGAATCAGATACCTAAATGCAATTGCACAAGTTTGAAAATGTTGGTCTTAACCACTCTCTGCCTCTGTTTCTCTATCAGTAAAGCAGGGATAACAAAAGTGACCCTTGATTATATGGGCTGAGATCTACTGACGAAAAATATGCTATATCATTGCTAAATATTATTTAGTCAGGTGTTCTGTTTTTTTGATTGACTGTTTTATCTTCCCATCAAACCATTTCAATATTAGCTTATTCAATTTCATAGTGAATTTTTAGAAAATACTTTTACCATATGTATGATATTGTTTAAATTTGTTTTAAAATTTTGCACTACAATGAAAAACACAGTCAAGATCTCCAGATGTACCATGTAACAACTAGAACACTTTTAATTGGCAGACATTCTTACTGTACATCCCAAGCCCAGGACGTTTCAATATCATTTATATTGCCTCATTGTCCCAAGGCAAGGAATTTGATTTGTTCAGCAACGTTAGTCATATAAAAATACAGAACCACATATAAATGTATGGAAATACATCAGTTCTTTTCTCCTTTGTTTCTTTTCTTTTTTTATACATGGGATTTATACTATCAGAATTTAACATTAAACAGATTCCTTATTTTTACTTAGCTTTCAGATTTGGATGAAAATAAACACTGGAGTGAATGAAATTAAATGTTTCTTTTGGACAGCAAACTGACAAAGAAAAGGAAATCCCTTGCTGTAGGATATTGCAGTTATGGGTCATGAACATTTAAGCAGGAGTTACTGCCATCCAGAGGCAGAAAGTCATAAAGTGTCATATTCTATTATTGTTTTAACCACAGAAAGGTAAATCCAAATGAATGAGTTGGTTGGTTCAGATCATTTCACATTAAGGTATCGAAGAACAGATACATCTGACCATAGGTTTCAGTGGTCGATTTTATTATATGTATGCATTAATGATACAAAGTTTTGTGCAAAATCAGAGACAATAGTATAGTTTACAGACCCAGAGAGAAAGCAGCACATGTTAATAAACTTGGTCTGCTTTCCTCTCTCCACTCTGGGATGTTCCATTTCAATGAGGATTCCAGGATTATCGTAGTGGGATCCAAGGGTGGGTATGAGTCAGTGGGGTCAAGGAGCAGAGTGGGGGGAGGGGGAAGGAATTCATGTCTGTTCTCTTTATTTCTTGCAGATCTCTACAGATCTGCAGGCGAAGGGACCCCTGGCTACTTCCACGTGACAGGCAAACCACCAGTAGGGAAATGAGCAGGCTATTCTGTGGGGTAAAAATCATAGACTTTCCTTTCCACCTTGTGGATTATTCCCAAGTATGGATCTTTAATTCTCAAGTCAGTGGGAGATGTGTTGGAGAAAAGAGTTCAGAATCAGGCTGTAGCTTATTAAATAAAAAAGTTAGACAACCAAGTCATCTAGTGTTGGTATTACAGTAAACTGGCAACATGTTAAATGTTTTATTCTCTTTATCAGAGTGAAGAAGATGAACTTCTGGTAAGGGTAACCCAATTAGTACATTTTTCTTATTCTTGATAGTGATCAAACTTCCCCCACCCCATATACATGTCAAAAATAGAACAGAAATTAAGGAATTAAAGAAGAACTGGGACAAATAATAAGAAAAGGAAGAACCTTGATTAAGTTTCCTGCCCATTATGTCCACTGCATTCAATAAAAACAAAAGCTCTCGATTTGGGAAGAGAGGGAATCAAAGGTAAACCAGAAAACCAAATCACTGATAAAAGCATAAAGATGGCTTTCAAACATCCCACCCTCTGCCACAGTCATGTTAGGAATTCAAGACTGGAAATTCACTTTTCTCAGGACAACAGTTAATGGTCACCCTCTGAAAAATCAACGAGGGTCCTGTAGCACCTTAAAAACTAACAAATTTATGTGGGCATAAGCTTTCATGGTTTGCAACCCACTTCTTCAGAAGGAGTCTGCATCTGACAAAGTGGGTTGCAGTCCACAAAAGCTTATGCCCACAGAAATTTGTTAGTCTTTAAGGCGCTACAGGTCTCTTGTTGTTTTTGCTGTATACAGACTAACATGGCTACCCTTCTGGAACTCCTCAGAAAAATACTTCAAAGGTCATTCTAAATCTACAGCTACAGATCCAGCTAAATCACCCAGCACAAGATATTACTTGCTTAAATATTTTTGCTTTCTGAGTAGCTGGTTTCTGTTTTGTGCATGCCTCCTTACATTTATTATGAGCATGAACAAAATAACATCCATTATAAATATTGTCGGTTTTACATGGATAAATACAGTGCCACCACTTTTCCAGTATGAAATCTATTCCCTTAACACTGGAAATATTTTGCTTCTGTGTCCATTTAAAAAAAAGGTTTCATGTCTTTCATTATTGTTAATTATCAGAATGCTGGGTTTCTTATTTCAAGCCATTTCCACTGGAGTGAATCTCTCCACTACCAAACTTTCATATAATTGTTACAGCAGGTTTAATGATGCCCTCTACTGGCTTCAGAGCTGAAATGACAAGAAATATCAGGTGATCAAATAGGGAACTCAGTTAAAATCAAGAAACCCACCCTGGTTGAATTGAATGGTCAGTTACTATTAGTTCCTTACAGCGAAGTTCATATTTGTGTTTTGTCCAGTCTTCGTGGGTCCAAATCATTAGGTTACACCCATCAAATAGCACTACTGCAGTTAGTGGAAGCATTTTGCTCTAAACAGTTAAATAAAATATCCTCTTAAACATTAGCCATGTTAAAAGTTACCAAGAAGGCGGCTGTTCAGGTTTCAGACCTTTAAGACACTAGCAAATTGTTTCACAATAACTTAGTTATATTTACGGTAACAAGTTAGGTGCTGATCCTGCAGATGGATCCAGGTGCGTGATCCTTTGCCCCTGTGCAGAGGAGCCACATGGACTTGATTGGAAATCTGAATGGACAGATGGGTCTGCACATGTAGATTTGATAGCAGAACCATAGCCTTGGTTGTAGTATTAGCGTGAGAGAGAGAGAGACAAAAGTACGAAGATGCCAGTCAAAAAGTATCTGAACTCCACCTTGCCAGCTGCAAAGCACACTATGCTGTTTCTGATATAAAGATTGTTGATGCAGCTGAGAAGCCCTAGTACTTTTTAATGGATGGCACTGCTCAACAGCGCAACAAATCTGAAGATGTTTAAGAATAATATTTGTAAATACAGTGCAATGTCCTTTGAATATGAAGCCTAATTATTATTGTGGGTTTATTGGTACTACCAAACCCCTCATGAGCCCTAGTCATGGACCAGGACCCCATGTGTCGAACAGTTGCCTTATTTTTCCAAAAGGTCAGTGTAACAATGATAATTGTAAACTTAAAGACAAATTCTTGTAACAACACTAATCAGTTCCTCCGCGTCTGTGACATTTTATAGCAGTGCATTTGTCACACAGTATATTTAGTTTATGATGACCGATTTCCAAGGTTGTAGCAATTCCTCTGATAAGGAGTAAGGCTTAGATTTTAAAGGCATTTAGGCATTGCTGCGCAAAGTCTCAAAATCCCTAACTGATTTATAGCCTAAATCGCATTTTTAAAAGGGACTTAGGCACTGAGCAACCTAATTCCCACTGACAGTCGATGGCATTGAGAATCCTAAGTGCCCGAATCCATTTGGACAATTGGATGTAGGCTCCTAAATCAGTTAGGCAGTGTGACATTGAGCACAGCAATGCCTAAATAGCTTTTAAAATCTAGGTGTAAGCTACTTATAGGTGACTCCGAATCATAATGTTAATAATATCAGACCAGGTGTGGACAAACCTGGTGATTGGAAGTGAACCCACCCCTGCAGGTTACGCGGAAGGTTTCAGTTAGTGAGGCCCTCATCTCTAGTGGAACCCTTAGCAGTCACCTGACCTTTTCTCCAATGAGCAGCAGGACCTCCCACTCCCTGTTCTTACCTTACGTGTCTTCAGAAAGGTAGTGGACCTTTCGGGGAGAGAGTTGGCTATTGCTGGGGAGGCGTGAGGGAGCCAGCTTCCCAGGAGTTTGGACCACTGCAGTTCATGGCTGCTTAACTTTCACAAGCAGTGCTGATCTTCATAAACGCACCAAGCCTGTAACCCAAGAAAAATCCTTTGGCTTCAAGTGCATGCATATACTCCATATACACACACATTTGGCAAGTCCTTTAGTAATTCTGTACCTTTCAAATTAGCTAATGAATTATAATTCTATCCACAGAGACCTCAGCAATGGAGAAATTTCCAGAACAGCTCTAATCTTCCTGTGAACCTTTGAGCCAATGGTATGCCTGCCCCATTTGGAGATTTATTTGTTAAGGTAACAGAGAGGTCAAAGGCAATGAGCCTTCCATTTCTATAAGTTATGCGTCTGGTGACCTGCTTTAGGAATTACAATTGATCTCAGCTTATAACTCCTGTGAGCTGTTCCTTTTGTACCTGCAGCCCAGAGCTCTGGATATGAGAATCAGTAGCCCTAACAGACTTAAAAGAAACAAAGAAGTGCCTTTACTTGTGCACAAACCTGCTTTGTAGCAAAATACCTGTCTACTTATTATTTAGATAATTTCCAGTGGCAGAGAAAAAACTGAAATCTTGTTTGTAGACCTGTGAGGTATATTCATGTTAAACGGTATTTTTTTTAAAACAGGATCCTTCCTCTTCTCCCCATCACATACTGAATCTTAAGGAAAGTATTTGTAAATGTTCAACTTACCTTTACTGTATCATTCACTTTGGTAAACAGGAACGTCACCATTGTATATAACATGTCACTGTCAGTTAAAAAAATCCAGCAGAATATCCTATTGATTTCTTTCAACTACCTACCACAAAGAAATTTAATGAAGTTGGTAGTGAGCGAGCACAAGCCACATGTTTTTTGCCACTGTACCAATATTTCCACTATAACATTATGTCATCTCTACCTCCATCATGGGATGATCTATTTTAGGAGCACGTGAGAAGCAATTAATCTTACAGGTAACAGATGACCCTAAAGCAGCAACATGCTGGAAAAGCAGGACAGAAATCTCCAGCTATTGTTTCCAACAGAAAGCAAACAATGGTGAGAGCTACATTTTACCTGGCCAAAGTAACATTTTGCTCCATGTGAGAGACTTGTAATATTAAAACCAAACAAAACCAAACCTAACCAGCAGACTTTAGGATGGAAGGGTGATAGTGTTAATATGTAAGGTAGGGTGACCAGATGTCCTTATTTTATAGGGACAGTCCCAGTATTCGGGGCTTTGTCTTATATAGACGCCTATGACCCCCACCCCGACCCGATTTTTCGCACCTGTTATCAGGTCACCCTAATGTAAGGGGATGCATGGGCCAGTTGTCACAACATTGGATATAATTTTCCACCACATTTGGCCCACCAAATACACACAAACTCTCGTGAGTTTTGCAAGATGCACAGTATTTTTTCTATTGACATACTAATGGTAGGAATCTCAGAATGGATGAAATCATTGTGGTAGAATGTGTTTGTATATTTTAAAAGAATTGGGAATCAAGACTATATTCTGAAGGCTATTTATGGTAGTAATTTCATGCATGTTTCTCTCTTGCCTATTCCATGAAGCTGCCCTCATCTGGCTTCCTAAATGGATAAATTCCAATGCAAACTGTAATTATTAGGGGCTACTAAGAGAAATTGTCACTTAGTGCAGTCCCTCTCCCAAAGCGCACACCATATGGGCAGGCTCCATTAGGTAAACATAATGGATTAACTGTTAGAGCCGGAAGTGATGGTGAAATTTAACTCTTTATTTTATCTTCTAAATGCAACAGTGTAGGTCTATTGGCAGCAGAAAGACACTTTCCGTTTATTAAGCAATATTGGGCAAATCTCAACAAGATGCCAAAGCTGAGGAGACCTCAGTCTGCAGGAGAGCTGATGTAGGTAAGATGTTCATGGTAACATCTAAGATGTACAGCAACTGCAGGGACCCGCATGACCCTTATGGAACAGCCCAATCAAAATTCCATAGGGTTTAATAAAGAATATCATCCCTGCTTTCAATTTTTAATGAGTGGTTCAAAGAAAACCTATAAAACATCACATTTTCCACATTCTTTAAAATAATTTCTCTAGAACCCCATTAAATTCTGCTGGACTATTCCATAAGGATGATGTCCACCCCATCATGCCCCAAAACCCAGCTTTGCAGAGGTTCCTGCCCTGATGACATATAGGAGGTGGTTTGTAGCGATGGGCGTGTGCAAGGGCAACTGCACAGTGTCACTGTCCTTTTTTCTCTCTCCACCCAAGCATCATATGGGACACACAGCCTGCCGACTGGCCGGCTCCCTCTCATGGTGCACGCCGACAGGACCAGCAATGACGAATTGCCTGGGAGATGAAGGAGGAAGTACTGGGTGCTCAGCAGCACTTGGGACAGCAATGTCTGTTGGCCGTTGTAGGACCTGCACCCAAAAAAATTTCAGTCTCTGCTACCTAAGACAGAGGCCCAAATCTGTGTACTGTTGGCAAGTCGGTATATTTGAAACTTATATCTCAATGAGAAATTATGGAAGCTCCTGTTTTGGAGAATTTAATGTCTCCATCTGGGGATAGTTCAAGTACTCGGAGCCACCGGATCTCTCCAAGACAAGTGAGTTCAAGTTTACGGGAACAGGATTCCTTTCAAACGTTTGCTTCCGTTAAAGAATGTGTGTGTGAGATCAGAAGGCCCTAAATGAAGGAGAAACATATTGCAAATTGGTGGCACTGAGCTGAAGTACTGCTTCTGGTAAAATACCTCCTAAAGTCATTCAAAGGTAAGCTAGAATTAATTCAGCTGAAATGTTACTATCTCATTAAGTTTGCCGTGAAGCCTGCCTCGTGATGACATGCAAGACTAATAAAAGTCAGGAATAGAGGTGGTAATAAAGGTGGATGAGGATGATGCCCAGTGCATTTGGGATACTTTAAGGCAGTCTTTGACGACAGGAGGGTGCCTGAAAAGGACAGTGTTTTGTACAGGATTCACCGTATTTATCCTTAAATCCTCACTAAACAGCCTAATTTACTGGCTGACTTACTTGTGCAAAGTTCAATTTAAAATTGAAACATGAGATCCTAACGTTCCTACCTATAACTAACCAAATACCTTTCGTAAAGTTGGTTCCTGGTGATCAATCCCACTTAGCTTCAATCTTCCATGGTGGGTTCATTCCGTGCTAGAAAACACGGTCAAGGGTGCAAAAGCCACTCACAGAGCTGTCAGACTGCTGATGTACCAACCTCCAGCATCCTCGCATGTCTGACAGCCCAGGAAGTGTTCTAGTATTTTCAGTGTCTTTTGAGAAGGGACTTTGAAAATCAGTCAAACTACAAGCATGATAGTCTGTGGAATGGAAGATGATAAAAAGCTTTGAGATCTTCTAGCATCTCCTATTAGCTTGTCAGAAGCCACTATCAAAACTCCAAATTATTTTAAGAATCTCAGTTATTTAAAAAAAGGCAGGAGGGAGCTGTAATTCGTTCTGTTGTAGAACTTATTTAAAGATCTGGATAGTTCAACTATTTCAGCAGAAGCCATCATCAAGCATACAGATTACATGGGATCAGCAATTTGAAAAGGAATTTAAATGCTGGAACCCTTCCTTGGCAATTAGACATTTGAGAAAATTGGAAGCGAATAGTCCCAGACTATCAGCCATGTGTGCGCTTTCTCCAGTCTTTTTTTTTTTTTTTTTGGAATGAAATGAGGAGACCCCAAAGGGAATTTGGACTTGACTAGGAGAAATCAACTAAATTTGGCTTCCCTAAAGGCAGTCCATCATTTAAAGAAGTGTTCATTATTGTTGTTGTTGCAACTTTACACTGAACTTTTCTTCATTCACAGGAGCAATGATCCGTTTGCTTTTTTCATAGAGATATTAAAGAAACTGGGTAAAGTTTCAAATTAGTATGAGGTGTTTTGGCCAACCAATCCTGACGAATGGGAACTGCACAGCTAAACCCCAGCACACTGATTTGAACAGTTAGTGGCTTGGCAACTCTATTCCTTCACTATTCAACTGAGATACTTTAAATAAATTATCTTTTTACAAATTTTTTTTTATGGTTTGTAAAGCAAAATTGAATTCAGAAGAAAAAATCTTACTAGGCCAGAATTATTTTTTATTTGTTTAGGTATTTTTTACATGTTGTATATCAGAATGTAGTACTTTTATAGTATTTAGTACTGATCTGCTTGATATGTGAAAGTATTATCAGTTCCACTGGATGGAAATATGAGGTGAAAGTTCCTGGATTATGCATGAACAATGCAAGAATCAGTTATCCAAGGTTTAATTCCAGGATCATGCTTAGTTAAGAAGGTATTCCTTGTAGTTTTGCTTGTATGGGCATATATGTATGACAACTATCAAAGATCCACCTTTAACTTATATATACATTCTCTGAAGCAGGATGATAAACTCTATGCCAGCTACTACAATGAAAAGACAGGATAGTGACAGGCATGAAGTGTAAGTGATCATAGATTTGTTCCACTATTCATTTTTTATTGCACAGAATTTTGCAGTTTTGCTTTATAATCCTCATGTATAAAAACACTTTGTCCTTCGTAAGAATGTTCACAATGGAGAGCAGGGCTGGTTACCCATTCAATAAAAACATTATAACTAGACTTTGTAGTTCTATTATTATTAGTATTGTGTATTGTGGTAATCTCTAGGAGACCTTCTCATTGACCAAGGCCCCATTGTTCTGGATGCGGTACAATCACAGTTCTAGTGGTTATTTGGCCATGGATTTCTTCAGTATGAGCTCTGCAAAACTGTGAAGCAACATTTTCCACTATGTGCAATTTTGTTTACACCCTTTAGCCAATTTCCAATTAAGCAATAGGGTCATATTTTGCACGTGGGTTTGGCCCTGGTTCTCCCTTTCTCTGTACTTGATCAGTCAAGTAATGCTGACTTAAGACATTTGCACATAAAGTGGAATCCTTTGGCTGCTCACTGGTTTATTTAGCTGGTTTGCTGGTATTATAAAACAGTTCCTAACAGTTAAACTGTCAGGCTACACTTTATATCCTCTCAAATGTCTGAGATTCTTCTGACCAAAGAGCTTCCATTTAACCTCTAGAATTTGGGTTACTTATCAAAATATGTTGATGTCTTATTTGTATTAGAATAGTGCCTAGGGACCCTGCCCAATCCCAGGATCCCATTTTGCTAGGCGTTGTACAAATACCGTACATAGTAAGAGAGTCCTTGCCTTGAAGAGCTTACAATTTCTTCCTCCCTTACATGTCCCAGACTGTGCTCTCCTTCCCCATAGTCCAGTCACCAATTTATCCTTTGCCAGATCTCTTATGCCTGGTTCTGCTTGACAAAGCTCCCTTGAAGTCAGTGGGAGCAAGTGCAGATCCTCAGCCCTTCTCTTCCCACATGCCACTTTCTTCAAACCTGCTACTCTTCCTCCCTCTTTATGCATAGAAGGGGGAGGGGGCTGATTTCCCAGATACTCCAGTTAAGTCAGAAATGTGACATCTTATAGTACAATTTTTACATTTGATTTCCTTTCTTGGACCAATGGTTGGAAATAAAGCAATTGTAAAGTGCCATTACCACGATTTTTTTTCAATATCTTTCCTTAGCAATTCAATAGTAATATAGCTTCTATCATCTTTGGGTCAGCTAGGAAGGATCCATTCAGATGTCAGGGTATTTTGTCATTTTCCATGTTCACTCAGGATAAACCGACTTCTATTTTTCACACCTGTTGACCCTCTGACTTGTTAGGGGCCTGATCCCTCCTGGTGTTGAGTCATCATTGTGAGGTGCAGAGTGTCAATTACGTTATTGAGGATGCTCAGCACCTGATTCATAAAATTCTCTTGAACAGCTTCCTCCTGTGGGAAAACCCAAACCCCACAGCTTCCAGGCTAGGGCAATCTACATGATACACATAGGACCTCCAGACTTGGACCCTGGCAGCTTCCCCAACCTCACTCACAGGCAGTGCCAGTCCTCTGGGTCCTACTTAAGGGTTGAATTCCCTGCTCTGAAGAGGAGTACTGAAGCTAAATATAGTCTCTAGCTGTACACACATCCACACTGACTTCTGAAGGGGTCTAATGTGTAACCCCACCAGCCTCAAACCACCTGTCCTCACTGTGCACTCCTTCCTGTACACATGCCCCAGATCTCCAGAGCATTATCTGTGGGGTCAAAGGAAGGGCATGATGATGTTACCATAAAGGCCTTTTCCTTTCAGGAGTTGGAGATTCTCACATGGAAGGCCCATTCCATACATGGATCTCAGGGACAAACTTAGTCCCCTGCTACTTTGTAGTAGGTCTCCCAGATGTTGGTGTAATCAAAAGCCTTGCTTCAGCATGATTCTGAGTACCCTCTTCCATTGGCTTCAGCAGGTACTGAGAGCGCTCAGCACTGCACAGGAACTGGCCCCTAATTAGATCCTAGTGCAGTTAGAACTATACATGGTTCATTTTGTTTTTAAACTGAGGAGTTGATTGTATTGAACCCATCAATTCATATAAACAAGTGGGCTACCTCCTTGCCATCTCCAATGTAAACCTACGATGTTACTATGAAATCTTGTTTATTTTAAGTTTTCAATATTTACCAAAGCAAGCCATACAAAAAGTGTATTTTGAAAAAATCCCATATAATTTTTTGGCTGGGTTCTTTGTTAGAAAGACATGTTCTTGTATAATTAAATGTGGCTTGCTTAAACCGTTGCAGTTGGTAGCTTAATGTATTTTTTTGTTGTATTTTGAGTACAAAGGCTATATTATGCTTTTGTTGGCCTCTCCACTAGTCAGTATGCCAACTGCATAATTTTGTTCTCTGTTATGTGTCAAGATTCAAGTGCTGAGGGCTCAACAGGTGGTGCTCGGATAAAATTCTGGCAAATCAAATAGGTAATGTGGTTATTTCTTTTGTCAATTTGTAATTAAAAGCAGAGCTGATTAAAATGAAACTCATAGTTTCCTTATCCAAAGCAAGGTTTAGAATTAAATACAAATCAGTGTCCCTGACAAATGCACGTTACTACTGGACCTGGGTCTATAAATAAACATATAACATCCTAGCTTTGATCTAGAATGATATTGTGTAAAGTCAAAACCTAAACACCACGATATAAATGTTAACAGAACATAGGAAACTCCAGCTAACTTTTATGCTTCTTGAACAAAATTTGCAGGAAATTGCCAAAAGTTTCAACAAAACTTTGGAAAGATTTTAAACCTAAAATTCCAGAGAATTTGGTATAAACTTTTATATTTAACACAACTGTTTAAAATAAAGCGTTTCAATGTGATATTGTTTCCTAACCATTGTTATAACCTTACTTCCAACAGAAAGTGATAAATGTGCTGGAAATGCAAATGATTGTTCTTCGAGTGATGGTCCTTTTGTGTATTCCACACATGGCTGCACATGCACACCAAGCAGTGTACATGAACTCACACATGCAGTGTGGCTCGTTATGCGCCTGACCAAGAGTATTAGGGGTGGTGCAGGTCTGCGTCACTCCAGTTCCTTCTCACTGCCGCATGGCCTGAGGCAGAACCCCTATTCCTCCTTCACTCTTGTATACTCCTATAAACAGAGCTTTAATAGTTTTTATAGCATAGTTTAGTATAGTGTTGTGTAGTGTAATATGGCTAGTATAGACCCTGCCTGTTTGGGGACACAATCCCTTTTTACCCAAGGACTATGCCCAGGGCTTCAAGAACTGCATCTCTTGCCCTCATTGCTATTCCATCAGTGATGAGCATCAACAGTGCCTCTACTGTCTGGGTGAAGTGCATATCCCAGCAAACTGCAGCATCTGTAAGTCCTTCCTGCCCAGAACTGGAGAGGCCTGTGAGCTCTGCCTCTGCAAGACCCTGATGGAAAAGGCTATGAGAGCCTGGACTTATTCTGACCCTGCCCAGGGAGACCCTCTTGTACAGCGGCCTTCACCACCCGACAGTGCCCCTCTAAGCACAAGCTATGGTGTGGAGCTGCTGGCACTGAAGCCCAAGGAAGAACAACACTCCCCCTCGCCCCCGCTCATGTGTGGATCCTGGAACTGGCACTGAAAGCTCCCTGGCTGGAAGGTAGAGCAAAGAAGAAGCAGCATCTGTCAGGACTGCCTGTGACCTCAGTATTGGAACACACGGCGTGCCAGTCTATGAGCGATGCTCTGGATATGCTGTCAGTGCTGCCTCACCAATACACAGACCGCCATCTTCAACCACCAAACCAGGTTCCTCCAGAGTCTCCACAGGCACCCAGTGGAATCTGGGATGTACAGAGACATTCTAGCACCAGAGAAGGTGTCCTGCCTTACCCGTAGTCTCCATTCCTCTCAGGTCCGTCCATTCTCCAGGATGTCCCCATTCCTGAGGACGAGCCATTACTCCTGTTACAGGAGAGACCCCTTCCCCATCCACTGGATTGAGCCCCTCCGGTACCAATGGTCCCGCCACTTCCGACAGAACCATCATCTGACTCAGAGGAACCTCAAGACATAGTACCACCACTGTCACCACCACCACGCAGGAGCCCAGACAGACAGCCAAGGCACCCTTACCAACCCAGCTATGACTCCCTCCAGAGAGTCCTGGTACCACTGCCTATGGGGTCCACCCCACTGGTAGACCCATCATTCTGTCCCTACTGGAGCCCATAGGACCCATATCACAGATATACAGCACTGTCACAGGTGTCTTCTCATTCCTCCCCCACAAGCCAGCCAACTCAATCGCTGTACAAGGAGGAAGACATGGATTCGGTACACCGGTTCCTTTATGCTTGCCTTGGATAATGTTCCTTAATTCCAAAATCATAAACCAGGGTATAAAAATTGCTATAACATAAATGCAGCAAATCATATATACATAATTCCAATTTCAGAAACTGCACATAAATAACCCATCTACTTTAAGTCCACCCACTTTATTATTGTAGCTGGTATTTTTACACTGAAATGCTTTTCTTTGTCTCCAAGGATCTATAAGCAGCTTCTACAATAGTTGTTTTCTTAGTGACTGTTTTCTTTCCTATGAAAAGAAATTTTCTCCCATGTTCATTTCTCTCTCTTTTTATTAACTCTAGTTTGTTCCTTGTCATTTGTGAACCCGTAATCAACTCAGGTATTGGCCTCCGCCTTTGTATTCTTCTTTAAACTATAAACACTTACTTGTCCCACCCAACCTGTCCTTGTATTTCAGTTTAGTTTTCCTGTTTCAGACTCTGGGACTATAACTCATGCTTAATGCCTCACTCCACGAAGTCAAGTCATATTCAGCATGAAGAAGAGGGTCCTAATTTACCCCTAACTTTTACTTGGTGTGCTCCTTAATCACCTCAGTGGCTTTCATTTTGTCCTAAAGGGATATGTGAGAGATTCCTCTTACTTAAGTTTCAATCACAAGTAGATCCAAGCTGAAATGGCACTGTCCCCTAAACATTGGGGATGTTTAGATAAAAAGTTGAAACATGTGGCTCAGACCCATCTTTAGTTGTGAAACATTGTGGGCTATGTTTTCCGAAATAGCCTCTAAATTTACATACCCCAAATTGCTCCGCAAGGTGCTGGAATGTGCAGTTTGAGGCACATAAATCACATCCATTTGCAGTTTTGGCTTTGTACTATCTCTACCTATAGTCAGGCCACCTTTATGTTGCAGTTACCTTGTTTCAGGAGTGAATATGGATCTCCAACTTTGAAATCAGTTCTGGGCAAGAATGAGATGGAAATTGATTCATGAAGAAACCAGTAAACCCTGGAACCTTTATTCTACTGGTCTGTGACTGGTCACAGGGTTAATTTCTTCTCCCTCTTCAGTTTGAAGATATTTAGGAATAAAAATATATTATGAAGAGTTTGGCTATAATTTTATCATACACCAGCTTCTACACACTCCATATTTGGGCTACATCCTATCCTGGATAAGTTGATACAACTTCATTGACTTGATAGAGTTGCTCCCAATTACCTCATGACTGAATTTGACCCCTTAGCTGTGAATGACTGAATCAAAATGTTCATGGTATTGTAGGACTAAAGGGATATTACATCATGTTTCCCTACTCTAGAAATCCTTTATTTAATAATTTATTTAATAAATCCTTATTACTGAGTGGCTAAATTGACTTGGGACACGTCTGATTGATGCCTGCTAATAAATATTCAAAGAATGAGAGAAAGTGTTATGAGTTTTTTTATTTTAAATAAAAATGTTGATTATTTATCTTAAACCCTAAATAGCTATTTGGGAAAGAAACAAATGTGTAGCAGATAATGTGCCCCTTTCATTGACAAAAGATTTATGTCTTGCCTGGCAGGACTTCATACTCACAGAGCTCGTAGTTGACAGAGTCAAACACACATAGCGTGTAGCCCAGTGTTTATCCAGTGGAAATGAAACCATTGTTCCCACCCCTCTTTGTGTGAAATTGAATCGACCACATTTAAACTGGCAAAGATATATAAAAACACGATAAAATTCCTATTCAAATACAAACGGGGGGGGGAGGGACACAACCACGGAATCTGTTTGAATTAATGAATGTTGTGCAAAAAAAAAGTCTAAGATGCAAGAACATTTCTGCTGACCTTCCTTCAGAGCCATCTGTCTAGCTGCAGTGCTCCTTTTCCCCCATGGGAACGGGTGAAGAGTTCAACTACAAAGCTCAGCACCCCTCCCCCACATCTGTCAAAACTATTGTAGTTGGACTTTAGCGTATATATCATTAAATTCCACACCGTGCTAAGAAGAGAAGGGAAATCATATGAAATGTGTATTTAAGCATGTCTTTGTTGCAGATTACGTCCAGTGTAAAGCCACTGTCCATTAGCTCTTGCTTTCCAGGTACTGGAGATGTAAGTCTGTATTTTAGCATCACTTTTTTATAAATCTCAGTGAGGAAGATGGTGTTTTTTTAAAAATCAGGGAACGCTGTCTGAGAACAAAAGGCAGGGTCATCTGCCCAAAATTCACGTACAGGATGGGCCCCTTTTGGGTACATCCTCAGCAGGGCTAAATTGTCATAACTCCATAGACTTCAGAGGAGCTACGACAATTTACACCAGCTGAGGGCAGCTCTCCTTAAATCAGATTTCACTGCTCTGGTGTATAGGGGTGGGTCAGCTCCTTTCTTGGTGCAGTGTCTCTCCCCCAACACCTCCCTCCATCAAAAACCCTGCAAAGAGCTCAACTTGGGGGTCAGGAGTCATGTAAGAGGAAGGGGGATGGAACAGGGTAAGCTGCACAGGGTGAGGGCAGGACACTGAGGGGTGTATAGCGCTCTTCCCCTCCCACCATCACATACCTGCACTAGTCCAGAAGCGATTACAGAGAATTAGGCCACTGAACTTAGTGTGAAGTTAATGTGGCATGTGGGTACTACAGGCAGAATTTGCTCCTAAAGAAATAGATAAAACATACATCAACTTTAAATTCCAATCGCTATATCTAAATAACCATATTTTATTATGATGTTATCTTGTGATTGGAAAAAATAGAAAAGATAGGAAATTCATTTTCTGATATTCAGCATTCTTTCTTGGGTAGCCTTGTGGTAAATGCACAGCACTGGACTGCAAGAGACTTGTGTTGTGTCATGGCTGAGCCACAAATTTTCTGTGTGACATCAGGCAAGTCGCCTAACTTTTCTGCCTCAATCTCCCCACCTGTAAAATGGGAATGAATACATGTAATTTAATACTCCAAGGTGATTGTGAAGGTAAACTTATTAAGATTTGAAATGCACTTTCAGGTCATGAGTGGAAAGGGTTTCTGAAGTCCAAAATATTATTTGTGCTATTATGTTAGAGAAATGTAAAAGATTTCATAGACGGTACCTAGGAACAGAGCATTAGCAGATTTGTTACAGTTTCAGAGATTTTGGTTTCAGAGATTTTCTTTGCTTCTTCACCTACTATATGACTAACAAATGTTAGAAATATAGTACAGAGCTATAGATTTCTTTCAGAAATGGTATGTAGTGTTGTTTTATGTGATACAGTTGTTTCCTATATGTTCTCCTATACATTATTTATTGTTCTTTAATTAAATACAACTATTTTTTAACAAGAAACAAGTCTGTGTGTGTGTCTGTGTATGTGTGTGCATTCGCATGTTTTTATATTGCTTTTTTTAATAAAGTGGGGGGAGAAAATCTTCAGGTTATAAAATAGGTATCATTCCCCCTTTATTCCAGTTCTAGTTTCTCTGGGAAATGCATATTAAGACTTATATTTTCATCTCAACTTGATGTACAAGGTTTTAGCCATTCAAATCCTTTTTTCCATTAGTGGAAGTTAAGCAGCTAACAGCTTGTGTTCTGAGGTTGCCCTAGTTTTGTTGTTTGTACATATGCACATACATATGGCATTACATTCAATGTACCTATTCTTATATGTCAGGTAAATACACACCCACACATATATATATATCCCAGATAGAGAAATTTTGTTCTAGTATATTTCCTGCTCTGCTTGTCCAACCTGTGACATATTGTCTTCTTTACCTCCTTTTCAAACCAGAGAGGTAACATTCAGATCCAGAACTCCTCAGAGTTCAGGAAGTTTGGATCCAATATTTGGATCTGGATGTATTTGTGCTGGTTCCTACACCATTATTCCACGTATTATGCACATGGTACCATGTATTTACTACACTTCCCCATTTTCATTTTCATGGTTCTCACATTTTACATATTATCACAGCTTCTGAATACCTATTCAGCTCCTCCCTTTCTAATTAACATAACCCACTTCCATATTTATTTTCCTTTGCTATAATTTCCTCTCTATTCACATCATTTTGTCTATAAGGTAAAGTCTGAGCTTTTAGGTGGAAAGTTTGGCATGACCCTCATCCCCATTGAATTCAGTAGGCTTGTACAGGTGGGGTATAACAGCAGAATATGGTTCTTAGTGTGTTACATCAACCTACTCCTTTCAGTATTAAGAACTATTTCAAAGTCTAGCATCAAAATACACCCCAAACTGAATGGGAGTAAGATGGAGCTTTGATTTCAGACTTTTCCTATTACAGATGTGCTGAACTGACTCAATAAAGTGCAAGGGAATGTTTGGAAAAGCTTTGAATTTAAAGAGAATTTAAAGATGATGGTGCATCCTAAGACCCTGCATAAGAATGTTCTGAGTCGCCCTAAACTCAGGTGCAAAGACCTTGCATAAGGATGGAGGGTAATATTGCTGTGTCATGCTGGCAGGTGGATCTTGTCACTACAACCAGGCTATAAAGGAATTTGGGGTGGGCATCTGTCTAGAAGGAATTAAGAGTGGGCTAGAGGAAGTTCTGCCGTGGAACTCTGAATAATCAAGCTTTGAGACAAACATGAAGCTGAACCTTTTTATTATCTAAGTAAATGTAAGTCAAACCCCAGGAAGTGGTACCTTTGGACCTTCCCTTTAGTCTTTATACTTCTTATTTGGAGTAGGATGGGAAACCTATTCCTTTTAAATAAGTAATCTCAGTCCCGGTGCTCGCACTATATGAATCTATTTTAATCCATTAATTTGTTGCCAAAATCAATATTGATAAGTGTTACTTTTGATCATACTGTATAGCGGCAGAATATGCTAACAAAGGAATCCTGTTCTAGATTTTAATCCATTACACTTGTGTAAATAGGGAAAAATTCCATTATAAACAATGGAATTTCTCTAGGTTTACACTGGTGTAATGGAAAGCAGAATCTGACCGCCACTTATCGGAAATATGCTGTCCCCACAAATTATAGCATCAACATAATGCTATTTTAGATTTTAATATGTAGCTACCCCAGCTTGTTCTTTAGTTATGGTTGCTTCACGATCAGGAATAAAACAATCATGCACATTTTGCAGTGGTGCTGGGTGAATGCAGATGTCTTCATCGGGCAAGCATTTTGCTAAAATCATTGATAATTCCATTAATGTGATGCTTTGTTACAAAGCAATTTTAATACTAATGCACTGAGGCCAGAGGATCTCCCCTATGGGTGCTGCCAAAGAACAAAGACCATCCTATTTCTCACAACCATTTGAAAAGTTAAAACTAAATTTTACATCTATGACTGTAAACTTCTTGGGTGATAGGGATTGTGTGTTTGTTTGCACAGCATCAAACCAATAGAGTTCTGATCCCCAAAACTAGTCTTTGGGCTTTATCACGATACAAATAATAAAGAATAATTAACAATAGGAGCTCCTGATCCATGCAACCACAGTAACTGCCAGATGCTTTTAGTTACAGCAAACTAAAGAGAGAGATTTCACCACTTACTTCTTCCAGCCTCCTATGTAAAGTAGATCTTTAATGCACTAGCGTGTTCCATGACACTCCATTGGCCATTCCTCTTCCTGAATCTCGCTTTAATGCATACACCTATTCTAAACTACTAGTTTAGCCTCAGGTGACATGAAACTAGATCATAGGTTTATCGAATGTAGTTTATTTTCAAGATTATTGGTACTAGATCAGTAGCTAGTGGGTTGAAGTAAATTGTAGTACACTTGCACAGAGAGGATAGATGATTATATCTAGCTCTCATACAGCATTTTTTATCCATAGATCTCTATGCCCTTTATAAATTAGCTTTTATTACTCCCATTTTACAAATGGGAAAATTGAGGCTCAGGAGGTGATGTGATTTGCCCAAGGTTATCCAGCAGGGCCAGGAAAAGAACCCAAATCTCCCAGTCCAGCATCCTGTCTATTGAGCCAATTGCCTTGCTGAGGTAAGCTGTGGTATATCCCTAACAGGAAAGTGATTGTTCTGCATTGAATCTCTAGGGTATGGAAATGTCAATTTATTGTCCCCGGACTTGCAAGACTGCAATGAATAACCACGTTATGTTTTACATTTCTTTGGGGCTGAAAACATCAGACCATTTTAGGATCAGAGTCTTGGTAACTGCCCAGGGAACAGAGAGATTAAATAGTTTTCAACTATTGTTTTTAAAAATGCTGAGAAATGTGTAATGAAGGTCCTGAAATGTTATGGTTTGTGCAGAAGGGGCAAAACGTAGGCTTGTACATTTTCATCCAGCATCGTGGGGATCAGAGACATTTCTCAGATGTGCCTAGTTTACTGATAAATCCCAGTTCTCTGTTTAAATGGGTACTCACAGAGGGCCAGCTGTGTACTCTTTTCCTTGATAGGGAAATTTGCTGTGTTTGTGCTACAGCACGTCTTATGAAGTTATAACTAACATTTATGTCTTTTTGCCCATATTTGGAGTTGAGGGGAATTCTCTGTATTTTTACTTCAGAAATGTTGTTGCTGACAGTAAGAAAAAGCTTGTATTCTGTGTGAGTTGTGCACATGTCTTGAATGAGCAGCATTTTGGGGCTAACACAGCCTCTGACTATTACATAGTTATAAACTGCATGAATGACTTAGAGAGCGACATAACATGACATCACTGCAATTGCTCATTTCTTGGCATTCAGTGTACAGAGTCTGACCTTGTTAAGCCACAGTATGTCCTGCTTTTACCAGTCTATGGCCAATGCCAAGCGTGAATTTCCTCAAGTCACGTTTCCACTGTACATGTTGTCAATTTTCTTTTGTTCTGTGGGTCAGTAGTCTGCTGCTCTAGCTTTACTGTGCCAATAATACATGTCTGGAGATTATTCATTTTGGATCTGGTGCAGTTATCATTAAGCCTGGCTGAAGCTGTTTGAGAGACTGCTTCCTGTGTGGGCCTGGTTCAGATCTTGGCACAAGAAATCTGATCCTGGCCCCTGCTCCAGCTGCTTTGTGCTGCTGCTGCCAGAAGGAATCTTCAGCATAGGCTAAACGCTGCTATAGTAGTTCTTTCTCCCACTCCTGAGTCTTAATATTCTTCTGCTGTCAGCAGAGATCTGTGAAATGAACTGCCAAAATGTCTCAGCAACCTCTTGTGGTTGATCTACTTAGGGGATAACAGCCTACTACTGCTATCAGTTATTCCATTATCTCTTGCAGTTGGGGCCTGTGCTGTAAGTCTGAACCTGGCTAATGAACCATGTGGTTCAATGTGATGGAATTTCAGGGGGTGGGAGGGATGGTTGGTTTGATTTTTTAAATAACATAGGAAATTACATATACAAAACTGTTGAAAAAACATAGAGGTAGCAAAATTGAGTACTCAAAAGTTAGGAAATGCCTGTTTTAAGGTTAACTAGAGCAATCCCAATACAACCAATACAGATGTTGTAGACACTATAGCTGTGTATGTCTGCTTCATAGGGGCAATTCTTTGTGCCCTCTCTCCTCTACCACTTAGGAATAAAAGGGTTACATAGTAGGAATCAGATTGTGCCTGACTGCTCTTTGGGTACCTATTTGATTATTTTGTACTAACCTTGTACCACATGTAGCCATAGTAAGGGGAGAGTATTAGCTGTATCCTCTGTAGTAATCTTAACTAACCAATAAAGGGATATTTGTTTTTTCATTCTTGGTTTACTTCTGCTCTTTGGACAGGTAAAACACAAGACAAAAAAGAAAGAAAATAAAAGTCAACAAAGGAACAGAAGGGCAGATTCCCAACAAGCAAGACCAAGGACCCAAAGACAGGATATCCCAGTACGTATTTTAAACGTTATTCATCCTTTCATCCACAGCCTAACCCGAGGGCTTTGCAGATGGAAATGACACTTCATAAGATATCATATCCCCTACAGAAAACACACAGGCTGGATTTCCAAAGCTGCCTGGCCACAGTAAAAGGGAGGACAGTATAGTCAGCCACGTTCATTTATGCAGTGATTGTGAGTATCTCTTTATATTTCCTACCTGTGATTTCCATTTCATGCATCTGACGAAGCGGGTTGCAGCCCACAAAAGCTTATGCCCGCAGAAATTTGTTAGTCTTTAAGGTGTTACAGGACTCTCATTGTTTTTGCTGCATACAGACTAACACGGCTATCCCTCTGGGACTTTTTTTTCCCCTGTAACTTTCAAATGAACAATTTTGTAAGAAACCATACATCAAGAGAGTATGTTTTATAAGAAACAGGGACCTTGTTTCCTCAGGAGCAGGTTGTCACACATCACAGCATGGATGTTTCCTTCCCTTTGAATCCCCAGTGTGTGGGCAGTCCTAGAGTTCATCGGACAGCAAAGAATAAATGGGGCTCACACTGCTAGCCACCCCAAGTCCGGGGGGGTGAAGAGGAAGAAGATGGCCCATGCCGTCTGCACCAGTCAGCAGAGAAGAGTGTATGTTGTTTCTCTGTGACACAGTCTTACTGAGACCTCCCACTGAGCCAGAATCGCTCTACTGTGCTCCCAACGCAGGCCAACAGTTTAAGCTCTGAGGCGTTTGTGCTGTTTTATCTTTTTACTGCTACACTTTACTGGACTGGGGTCCTAAATCTTCTCTTCAGGCCTGATCATGGGCCCAGTCAAATAAACAGAAATTTTCCCATTGACTTTATTTGAGATTTGGCTATGATTTCCTATGCTGATTACCATGACCTCTAGTCTGATCGCTGTGTCAATACTAGAATCATTCCTTCTAGAATGACCATATAAATGGAATTTTGGTAGCTGAAGATAGCTGGTGCTGAACATCTCAGAGACTAGTTAGTATTACAAAGAGTATTAGTGCTCTATAACCTATATTGTTAAATATTACTTTGTGGGAAGAATTGGGCTGTATAGCTCAAGCCTGTTTCATATGACAAAGCTTTGCTGACAATCTGTCAGCGGTGAATACAAAAGCTGATCAGCAACTAAGAGAAGAAATCTTAATGGTACGACGCTGTTCAATGCACTTCTATGGAAATTAGCACAGAAAAGAAGGCAAATTCTATAAATGGATACATCTGAGGTAAAATGTTATATGGAAGTTTGGTGCAAAATATATTTTAACTGGGTAATTGCTTAATTAAAAAAATATATTTTCAAAATCCTTATGGTTACACATCTTATTCAGACTCTCATCCTTGGGAAAAATACAGTAACGAAAGGGCAACCTTTATAAAATAGCTCATGAGTAAATGAAATTTAATGGGGTCAGTTATCCGCACATGCTTGCATGCAACTTTCATTAATATTAATGGGAATTAGACATGCGCATTGATGGAATGTAGAATAAACTATCATTGCAGCTACAGTATTTTACAGTACTAAAGTATATTGCATTTCCAATATACAAATAGCTTTTTTTGCTGGCCTAGAAACATGTTGTACTGCATAATACTTTCAAACAGACTGAATAATAGCTAATGGAAGAAAAAAACCCAATAGAGCCAATACCTATTCTCCCCCTGTTAGATATGAAATAAAAGAATTACACGTGAGTGAATCAGGGGTGAATTTTTAGGGTTTGTTATAATTTAGCTTTATATTACATTCATGTCTCCTCTATAAATAATTAATGAAATGGAAATGAATATGTAGCAGGCTGGATTCTTCCCTCTAAGGGTTAAGTTCCATTTCTGCAAATTGGTTTGTGCCCTATTTCTGATCTTCTGTCTCTGTTCATCGAGACATTTTCTTGGCATCTGTAGCTCTTCTGAGATTTAAGGCGATCTTCAGAGATTTGCTAGTAATTGACCTGTTTGGATTGCACATGACTGGCATCTACTAAAAGATAATATAGTCCTGCATTTTGCTGTTAAGTGCCGGTCACGTTATTAACTTGTGGCCAAACCAGAATAAAGACTCATGGGACATCATTTTCCCTTCGACAACTTCATTTTGTTCTTACCGTAATCTCCATTATAAATGAAGCACTTTGGTTGTAGCTTAACGAGTCACAGCTTGTCGGATGCATTTGTCCAATAATGAATCCATGGATTTCTCCGTTCATATTTTTAAAAGTTCCTGTATGCTGAAAGTAAAGGTTCAACATAACGCTGAAGTCAGATGATTTAACCTTCTACCACTTCTTTACCTACTAAAAAGCCCCAGCTACCACTAATCTGGCATTGTAACTCATGTAAATGTTTTCTAAAAAAAAGGGTTATCAGATAAAGCAGGTCACATGTTATAGATCCTTTAGAAAAAAAAAACAATTAATAAGCTTAGATCTGCCTCACTCCAAAGAACTTAGTTTGAATCCGATTTGTTTAATGTTCCTTACATTGCAGAGAAACATCCTTCTCTCAGTTACGATGGTGTAAATCTAGAGAAGCTCTGTTGTCTTCAGACCTGATTCTCTGGCAACTGAAACCAGTTTTACAACTCGCTCAAGTCAGCTGATTTCAGCAGAGTTCCTCCTGATTTACACCTCCTTCAATGTCTGAGAAATTTCAATTTAGAATTTGAACCTAGAAACAAGGAAGTAAAAATAATCAAATAAACACATAGAATTCACTTTACATAGCAAATAATAAAATACTGCTGAGGTTTGTAAGTATCAATGACAGCTCCAAGATGGTGTCTTGGGGCCTGCAATAACCTGAGGCTAATTAGCTGCATATCATATATTAAAATAATAGATTAAATACATTCAGCACAAATCCCTAAAGACCAATACGCATTTTTAGACAGTCTAACTAAATTTCACCCCTGTGGCACTTTGGGGTTCAACCCAGAGCGGCAACGTGTTGTGTCACCACTTGCTCTGACACCTTGGGTGCCTCTGTGCTGTGCAGCTTTGATTCAGCGTCCTGACACCAGCAGCCTGCTCACTGTGCAATGATCTCATACCGGCTTCTACCAGCCTGGCTACTTCTTGAGGGGTGGCCCCAATACCCCAACCTCAGGCCCAAGTTTTCCCCAAACCATCTTATCCAGTAGTGTCCAGTCCTTCTGACTGTAATGTTCTCAGAACCTCGATGCTCCTTTAAAGAGATGGTACACAGCACTGACCTGTTCATTTAGCAGAGGACTCAGACTTCTCTTCAATATACAGCCCTGAGATGGCTTGTAGTAAAACTAAAAATTAAGCTGATTAGCAAAGAACATCAGATTAAGAGATTTCTAGTGGGAGTGAAAGAGATGAAGTTACAAACAATGCACCATTTCTAGGGACTAAATGTAACTACAGCAAGTTACATTCTTGGTCTAAGCAGGTTTCTCACCTATATTCAGTTTCCAAAAACTTTCTGGTTGAAAGGTTCCACTTTTCTCAGCTGTGCCCTAATTCTGCCCTCTTGTATCTGCCCCATAGTGGACGCCTTTCTGGCTTCCTATCCTTGCTTATATCTTCCAAGGTTCAATGACTTTGTGTCAGGAGGCAGCAAGATTTCCTGGAGCTACAGCTTCCATCTGCTGTGGAGAGTGTTAAGTGGCCATCTTCCACATTGGTTTGCCTGACGGCTTTGTCTACCCTTCATGTAAATGTAATTTCATGGTCCTTCCTTGCTCAGTTCATGTTAGGGAAAGATTCAGGCAGGTAGAACCACATACTTGCGTCTAGAACAGTGTGACTTAAGCCTTACCTGCCAAACTCATTTGAAGAACACCGTTCTAGCACATATTTCTTCATATACCACCTTCCCAGTTGCCAGAAAAATAATTTAATCTGCCAGGCATTTTTAACATGGGTCTAAAGATTTGCATTTATCACAATACACTGGGCTAGCTAATGTTAAAACGTTCTGTGTCCAGCTAAAGATGCTGCAGTGTTCCCATTTCTGCAATTTAAGTGATAACAGATCAAAAATGTTGAAAATACTGCAGCTGTCTGCCCATCAGCAAGCAAGCACACACGTGTGAGAGGGTTTGAGTCACATGAGAGTGAGGAGCTGTACAATATTAGCAAACTTACCTATATGTGTTCTCTCTCTAGATACTATATGTGGCTGTTGAAGGGGAGGGTTGTGGAGCGGACTTGCCTTGTGGGGGAGGGGATCAATTTTTTTTGTTTCAAAGGTGGTAACCCTGCGGTGTGTCTCCCCCCTGCAGCTAAGCCCCATGGCTGGGCTCGGGGAGGCAGATGTCTGGGCCAGAGGGCTCCATGGCTGGGCTCTGGGGGTAGGGCGCCCCACAGCTGGGTTTTGTGGGGGAGGGGAATGTGTCTGGCCCCACAGCGGGGCTCTTGGCAGGAGGGAGCAGAGAAACAGGAACTGGGTTGTCGTTGGGATTCCTGGGGGACTCTTTTGCTGTCTGTCTTGTTGCAGACATAGTTGCTGACAGGTATTTTGAAATACACTACCAAAATAATTGAAAGCGGTGTGATTCTATA
Source organism: Mesoclemmys tuberculata (assembly GCA_007922155.1). NCBI lineage: Eukaryota > Metazoa > Chordata > Testudines > Chelidae > Mesoclemmys > Mesoclemmys tuberculata. The sequence continues at coordinate 19,807,685 of ML675646.1, forward strand.
GCGTTATTTTGACAAATAAAATATGCAGAATTTTCAGAACTTTAAAATATCATGGGCGGAATTTCTGCTTCTTTCGGCACAGATTATGACAGTAGTGAGGGGGGCAAGGAGCATGTCAAACCTGATATGAGTTTTGTTATGATGTGCCCGCTGCCAGGTAGTGCGGCGGGACACACAGAGTTGCGCCCCAAAACTCACTGAGCTGTAGTTTAATCATGGCGAGGTGCTGTGTCAGCTTACGACATGGAAGATGCGTGTTTCATGTGTTCTCCTACAATAATTCTTTCTGTTTAATACAAAAGGAGATAGGGCGTGCTAGTATTACGAAAGGCTTCATTTGTCAGTGTAATCAGTGATGCTTTTATGTCTCTGATTGATTATAAGGCTATCCGAAATCTATTTTATGCCAAGCAGTGCTGTAAGACCACCACCTCACCGGCCTTGTCTCTCTCTCCTTAAAACATACATAAAAGCTACTTCTGTGGTCCCTAATTTGCTAAAACAGCAAAGCAAAGCATTCCGAGTGTTTTGTCCCTTTTCAAAGCAAACCCCAATATATACCTAAACTAGCAGTATGCAAGCAAAATGCTGTAAGGCAAGTGCAGGGAAGAGCAGGGAACTCAGCTAGGAGTCACAGACAGGGAAAAATCCTGCTTTGCTCATAAAACGATGGCTCAGTCAATAACTGGGATGTATACAAGTCAGTGTCCAATAAATATAGCAGTCACCCAAAAAAGTCTGTGGTGTGACTGATGAAATGACATATACTAAACTGTCTTTAATCCTTCTTCCGCAGTACCTAGAGAAAGGAAACATGCTTCCCTTCACTAGGTTTTTAAATCAAGTAATGTATTCTGAACAAATGGAATATGAAACAAGGACTTGTGTTAAACATCTGCCTTTAGTGAAAAATATGTTTAAGGGACTGTAGCTTTTCAAATGCTATAGTCCTGGCCCTATGACTTGGCTGATAGGGTAAAGTACCTACTCTGTGACTTATCTAATGTGTTTATGACACGGTTCCTTGGAGGTGAGAGATCCCTTGGTAGCTCTAGAGGTACTTGTGGAGATATAAGGGATATCATTCCTTTGGCGCCAGAGGCTTGCAGCTGGCTGGTTGTCTGATTAGCCCTGCCTGCTGCACCTGAGAAAAGAGCTGGAACTTCATTAGGTGATCCTGATAAAAGAGGGCAGCAGGAAATGGAGGGGGAAATTGCAACACCCCTCAGAAAGATGAGGTGCCAAGATTGTGTTCCCAATAGACTGCTACTGGAGCACCTGCAGAGAAGAATTGCCCCAGGAACCAAATGGGCTGAAAGGAGACTGTGCGAAGTCCTTTATGATTGAAGTTCTGAGGTAAGAGCAAGGAAGATTTTGGTTGCTGGAGTTACAGGTCTGAGGGACAGATTTGGGCAAGGGACTACTCGGCCTGGACAGACTTTTGTGGGAAGTGTCTGTGAAGTTTTGGTTTGTTTTGTTAAGAAGGTTTAAAATAAGCCTGCAGACCCTGCTGGAAACTGCTTCCCTGGGTTCTGTGAGAGAAGTGTGACAGAATTATTCCAGGGAGTGAGCCGGCACAGCAAGAGCAAAATCTGGTCAGATAGGAGGAGGGTGTTATGAGGTAGGGCCCAATCCTTTACAGCACTTTAAAGAGCCTGCTTCTCCTCTCAGCGACAGTAGTTCTACATCACAGTAACACAACCGATTTCAGTGGAATTATTCCTCATTTATAGCATTGTGAGAGGGCAATTGGGCCTTCTGTTTCCCCTTTTATACACACAACTCCCAATAGCATGTATGTGGGTTACAGAGAATGGAGCTCTTTAACAAGTGGTAGGGGCATCTTTATTTGGAGCCTTGTGTTGGTTATTAATACCTAAGTTGTCTTTGTACATGCCAAGCAAAATGGAGCCCTGGCTTCCAGGAACTGCCATAAAACAAATAACAAGAGTAGTAGCTCAACAAAAGACAAAGCCAGATCATTCTGTACAGAGAAACGCTTATTTATAGGGTAGGAAACTTTGTGAGTTTTAATTTGCTGAGATCATCTTCCAATGATGTTTGAAAGAGGTTTGTTTCTACAAGTTCAGTCACCCCTCACTCCTGGCTATGCAACTCCCACAGGAGCTGTACACCTCCTGTTTCCCTTAACTGCATCTGTTCTTATCTTCTGTCCCTCAGACACTGCAAGACTGGAGGAAGAAACTGCATAAGTCTGTGCTGAATGGATGGGAAAATCCATATCACATGGGGAAATCCATGCTAATTTTATAGGGACTATTTTCTACAGAAAGCACCCATTCCCTCTATTGACTCCTCTTGGTCCAGCTATGTGTCCCTTCCCCATCCAGAGCCACATATGCAAATATCCTACTTGGACTGACATTAAGATCTAGGACTCATACAGGCATGAATCTCAGAGACATTGGTTCATTTATTCACAATGCAAGCAGCCATGCAAAACAGATCCATAAAGCTGGATATAGTCCTCACATTGAATTGAACTGCATCCATGTTGTCTTTCTTAACTCTCCCAATGGCCTCAAACATGTTGAACGTGATAGGGGGAAGAAACACACAACTTCAAACCACCTTTCATGTGAGATCCTTTGGGTTGGAGGAATAATTGCTCAGTTCTACCCTCTGGTGTAATCCATACAACACAAAGAGAGGGGAGCCAATCAAAAGAAACTCTATCCACTTCTGTTAGGGACAGCAGAAGAGTCCATTATTCCTGCTAGTCCATAGTATGCTAAGAGATCTAAAAGGTCATGTATCTTCATCCATCACAAGATTGAAATTGTTGACCAATTACACCAGTGCAGTCTATGTCCAATAGGCAGGTCTGAAGCCATTCCAATCAGTTATTTTAGGATTCCAGATAGTGCCAGTCTTGCATCACCACAGCTTCTTCATGCTCTTCCCCCAAATAAGAGGAGATACAGGTGGATTTCACAACTCTGTCAGCATCCCCATCAATGCCTCCTTAAGAACATCTCTCACTTTGTCATTGACTCCCCTTGTGAGGGCCTTAATAAGCCAACATGGACAGGGTCCTAGCCAGTTGGTGGAGATACCACACTCACACATCACCTTCAGTACCTCAGTGAGTGACAACAGCAAAAATTTAAGTACAGAAGAGGGTGTGAAAATCCTTATATCTCTTCAAAATATTGCCCTAAAACCACAGAAACAGGTTGTCTGGCACTGAGAGTCTGAGCAGTTTTTCCACAAAGTGCCTCATAGTGAGAGAGACTCAGTTGTCTCCAAGTAGAGGCAACCTAATTTAACCAGGTTATTTATTTATCCTTGTGAGATTTCTCAGATACTCTGGTTGAGGCAAAGAACTTGTGCTTTGTCTTCCTCACAGCCACAGGCCCATAAGCCCTATAGGCTCATCAAAGACTCAATGCAGTTATTCAAGGGTGAGCAAGCAACGTGTCACTCCAATTTGCAACTATTTTTTTGGTAAAAGAGAACTGGTTACATAAAAACACAAATACATAAGCCCACTATATCTTGAGATGAATAAATTATGGAATCTCAATCTTCATTGTTTACTTAAAGAGTGTGACCATCAGGGCATCTGGCAGTCTGACATCTTCAAGCCTGCTGCCAATGAGATTTAGCCCAAATCTACTGAACAAAAATTAACAGATAATACCACAGCCTATTTTTTCTTGTGCATTTAAGTAGCCATATGGTTCTAAAGTATTTTTGGAAAAGACAAGCTGCATCTCATTAATAAATGAATGATTTTACTAAAAAGAGCTTCTACTGTAGTCAAGAGCTTTCATTAATGACATCCAGATAGTTACATTAAAAAATAAGTATAAGACTTTGGCTTTGTTGCCCTTTAAATCATCAACTACTGTATATTTTCAAGACCTATTGGCTCCAAGCTAAGGGTACTTAAGAGACTGTTTGAGTTACGAAAGGGCCAGGTAAGAGGAAGTAGGGAAAAAAAGAAAAGCTATTGGATATCCATTAGTACTATACCTAATATTACTACAAATCTGAATTCCCATTTCTTTGATTTCTTTCACAGAGAATTAGAGCTAATTGGAGTGAAGTTTCAGGAAGAAAAGTGAAAGGAGAGACAAACCCAGTAAAGGGAGGTTATATTTACAAATATTCAATATCTTTTCAGCATTTTTGTAAATGATTTATGAAGTGCTTTTCAACATTATAGTGCTGCATGAGTTCATTGGAGTGACTGTCAAGATTAGTAATGAACTAATCGCCATAGAACACAGTTTATTACCAGCAGCTTCCAAAAACCCAGGAGTTTGTCTTGTGCTGGCAAAAATGTAATCATGGAGGCAAAATTCTGACTGTGGGAGAACATTTATGATTTTATAATGACAGAAAATAAGGCTAATGTTAACTCTATTGCTACGTTTAAGGGACTAACTGCCTGGTTAAATACTATATATTTTGAAACCAGCTAATTTCCTTACCCTTGTTACTAATTATATATTAGTCTTTTTTTAAATGTTTCCTATTTCAATAATATAATTTTTACTGTTGATGCAGTTTGCATTTCTCTCAGCTTGGACAGTGAAAATAAACTCATTTGGTTTACTTTAGTTTCTGGGGCATTTCATCTTCAGGTTCCCATTCAGTGCTTCAATGTTGAGCTCACATTTGCAAATGAGAACAAATAGAAACAGAAACATCTTTACTGCTCTTGTATTTTGTATACACCTGCTGAATTTTGTTCCTGAATTGATCTGACAACATTCCTTTAAACTGAGCATGTAGCAAATGGAGAACTTTTCAAGGCTAATATTTCACTGATACATTTGGCACCCTTATTCTGGTTGTGTGTTTACAAAAAAATCCAGCTATATTTCAGCATGAAACGTGGTTAATGGGGAATTGTGACTAAGGATGGGTGACTCAAATGAACAGGGGAAGAACCTGTCTTCCACCTACTTCCATCACTATCCATCTGACCTTGAATGAACCTTTATACCAAATTTTAACAATCATTTTTAATCTTCAAAAAAGTTTAACTTTTTTTTTACAATTTTTGATTGTATTGGCACATCTTAATTCTAGCCATAAGCACTAGTGCCAGCACAATAATCTCAATATATTTTCAACTCGTTCAGAAATAACTAGAACAACTTTATACACACACCATGAAAAAAAAGCTTGATTTGAGATTTATGTAACCTTTCAAGTCCAGAATGTCTGCTATGATCTGTTCAGTTTGCACTACTCATCAGGCACAAAGTCAATGAATTCAAGACAGAAATTGCCATTGGAGAATTCCCTTTGCAGAAGGGAAATCCACACTGGCATAAAGCCAACAGAAGTGGTCAGTCCTGGCCTGGGAGACGGTTGGAATAGATCTTGAACACAGGGGAGAACTGATCCCTAAAACTTTAGCCAAATAAGTGCATCCTTATCTAAAAAGAACTTCAAAAAGATTCTACAGTCATCTGTGTATCCCATGAAGCTCAGCACAAATCAGCCTTTCACAGGATACAACACATTATCAATGTCCAAGTCAGCTTGGGAACTTCCAGAACTTTTTAAAATAAATTTTAAATAAGAGCATTAAAAGGACTGTCTGGTCCCCTTTTCAGTGAATCAAGTGACTTTTAAAAACATTGGGGGAAAATACAATGGTACAGTCTTTATCAGCATTGGTCATTGCCAACAATAGGATGAGCTGTGGTGAATGCAGATCAGAGTTTTAGGAGCTAAATTCACCTTTTAAAAAGTCCATTTTTTTGTTCAAACATGCCCTGCTCTTTCTAATCATGAGGTTGCTCATGGTCACAAAGATATGGGGCTGCACCTTTTTGGTTTGTCTGTGTTTTCCTTCGGCCAGGCACAGTAAAATGTTCATATTTGAGTTTTGCATCAGAAGAAGGCAGAGGTGGGTCATGCAGGTCTTTCTTGATGGAAAGTAACATATTATAGCACTGTAGGGAACACTTGGTGGTGCCTGATCGTGATGCAGGACTCTCCTCACTTATAGCTACTATGATTTTTCTCTTTTAAAATAAAGCAAGATCTTCTTGACAAGTAAAGATCAATTTACTTTGGTGGCATTGATATTGTTTCATCTTTAACATAAAAACATTCTCCTACAACACAACAAAAATAGCACTTGAACTAAGGCTTGCCTAGCTTTGTACTGTACTTGCCATGCGCTGGTTTTGTATATGGCTTCAAGACATAAACATGCAGAGCAATACAGTTTCTTCTGACTGTTCCATCATTTTACATAATTTGGCTCACCTCTTCAGGAATGTGCGGGCCCTGGATACCTTACACATTCACAGGAGAGTTTCATCCCATCACATCCTACTTGGTGCAACTTTCACTCTTATTCTCCAGGGCACCCAGACTGGACAAAACAATCAGCCAATCATTTTTCCTTTTCAGTGACTAAAAGCATCAGGAATGTCTGCTTGAATGTATTACCTTATGGTAAGTCCATAGAATGACTCTCTTCTGTTCCTGAGGCCTAACTACTTCCCCATAACTGTAGAAACTTCTTTAGCATTTGGAGAATATTAAACTGAATATATCTTGCAAATGACAAATAGTCTAAGGGCAACTTTTAGTTTAATTACTGCAGACACAAAAAAGGAGTTCTTTAAGAAGTCTGTCAATTTAAAGCTATATATAACTCTTTGAGGAATTCCTTAGTGATTTTCCTGCTTAAACAGATTTCCTTTAAAATACATTTGTTTTGCTGTGTAGGCTGGAATTATTGTAAAATCAAATACTCATTTTTCAAAAGTCTGCTCTGACTTTGCAATGTTGGCACAATGTACAGTGCACACACATCCACTGGACATCTTAGATTTACTTTATTGAATACTTGGAACAAAGTAAAAAATACTTTTTTTTTTTTTAATGACTCGACATTCTAGCACTAATGTTAGCCTCTCCCATGTGCAGGAGCAATCCTGAGAGGTGAAATCAATGGGCATTGGAGCTGCAAGGGACTGCTCTCATTTCCATCAATTTCAGCAGAATCTCTTCCCGATCCAAAGCACCTTGAAGTCAATGACAGCCTTTCTATTAACTTCTCTGTGCTTTGGGTTAGGCCATGTGTCCATCATATCTACAAAACAGTTAGGCTCACTTGACCCTTTTCAGATTCCAGTTTCATTTTCATGACCCAACAGATCTTCGAAATCAGTGTTGCAGAAGATGTACCAGCAAATAGGGTACTACTAATCTGCTTGCTGTCTGGGAGGTGCTCCCGGGCAAGGAAAGCATTGGAAGATGAAAAGTGCACCCCATGTACTTTTTGAATTCTTGCAATGAGAAATTTATTTTAAACTCTGACTTCTCTCCAGATACTATTCTTTCATGAAGTTATGTGTAATTCTGAGGAATTTGAACATTAATAAAACCTTGAGCCATTTAAGTGCTCAACTCTGCAAAGAGTTATTCAATATTATCATTGTAATGGTGCCTCCCTGTTAATTTCAGGACATGCTGTATTATCCCAGGAGAACACCTCATGAAATTTTATGATGGGCTGCATTACTGTGAGTCTATTCCCAGTGCTGTGAGACATGTGACTAGATGTGCACTGGGCCAAATTCAGAGGTTATGTGTAAAATTACAAGTTACACAACCATAAATAGGTGAAAGGGAACCTAATGGAGTCTGTGAGTGTAAATACAAGGTGGGGGCCAGAAAAGGAAAAGCTGCTAACAAGATGGTATATGAAATTGCAATGTAAAGTCTCACACATTACTTTAGCTATATCTTCTGCTCTCAGCACAAATTACCCCAGGTTCAGTTAGTTACTAGTTAGTAACGAATTCAGTTACTGACCTGCAGCTTATACCATTTACACAGCACTGCTGAATTTGGCTGATTATTGAGGTAACCTCACCAAAACGTGTCGTGAATGCATGTCAGAAAGCTGCTTCTTATGGTGCAAGTGTATTAAATCTATCTGCAGCACTGAGGTCTATTCTGATTGACTAGGTTCTGATGATTTTTTTAAATCTACTCAAAAACTCAACATTTACACTGAAGCGGGGGGGAAGCATTCCCTTGCTTTGTTCGGACTTGTGTGGGATGGAAGCCCCAGATATTTTTACTATTATTATTCAATCAAGACCTTAAAGAAAACAGCTCAGGATTATACAAAAATCCAGGGAGAGATGGAATATTAACCTAGAAAATGTAGTAACCAAGTGGGCATGTGTAAGACCTGGTTTGATTACTGTTCTCTCCGTGCAAGTCCTACAAAGACTTTGAATTCTTGACCCATAGCTGTGGGGTAATCAGCACCCTCAGTTCCCGTTGAATTCAATAGAGTTTGGGGTAGTTAATACTTCACAAGATTGGACCCTCGGTTACTACACAGCAAGCCACAGTGTGGCTTGCCACAACAGTGATTCATGTAGTCATTCAGTATAGACCACTCTGGGCTACAAAACTATGAAGACTTGATTCTGAGGGTGTATAACATACATCCTAAATTTACTTCTACTCTAGTTTGGGACCTGGCTTTCCCTCTCCAACTTAGACTGATATCTGACAGCAGATAGTTTTGTAGCTAAACATATCAACTTGTCAGGATGGGCAAAAATCAGTCATTTGAGTAATTCTGACACTGAGGATTTAGTTTGACTTTTCATATGCCTTGTCAGACCTGACACATTATTTAGGGGGTTTGAGTTTTTTTGTTTTTGTTTTGTCTTGTTTTGTTGGGGTTTTTTGTTTTAAAGATGTTATTTTCCATTCCTCTTATAAGCAGATTTGAAGAAAAGCTCATTAGCAACATTTTTTCTTGATATGCCAGTCTAGCCCTTAAATCCAATTTATGTGGATTTAAGATTGCTTAAAGAACTGAATGTATGATATTTAGGTATTACCAATATACTGAAAGATAGATGAGACATCCTCATGGTAATACAGCTTTTAACCTTTCCTCTCCTCTACCATGATGGGGGAGAATTACAGTAAATGATGGTTACCTTGTCTGCAGTATGGACAATTGATTTGACCTGACTGCCTCTGATGCTCTAATGGACTTTGTGGCTGAATCCCCAGAGATATAAAATATGTCCAAGTGAATTGGGGCAGGTTAAAGAACAGACTTGCTTTTCATGGCTGCCTCAAACTATAATAGATCTCCCGGTTGTTCTGAGCAGAAGATTAAAAGTGATCAATACTCAAATCATTAAAAAAAAATGTGTTGGCCTCTGTAAATCTACTTTAGGGTTTTTCTTTTTTTCTACCAAATACTTTTTACACACACTAGCAAAAAAAAAAAAAGGAATGATAATCATCTTCCATGTTGAACACATGAGATTTTGTAAAAAGCATTTGGTTTTGTTTATTCCCTTGTAACATGTTCCCTTTAATATTAAGGGCCAGTGACCATACCAATTTACACCAGTGAAGAATCTGGCCTTAAGCATCCTTAGTATAGATGAAATGACAATCCTATTCCACATCCTGGGGGAGAAAAAGAGATCTAAGTCATGGAGCATGATAGCAAGAACCCCAATTATAAATGCATATTTTATAGCTACTATAATCAAAGCAGCTATGTCAGAAATCAAGGTTTAATTTCCATCTGTTAAACAAAATTTTCAACCTAATTCTAAGTATTTGAGTAGTGTTATTCACGTCAGTGGGACTCAGCATGGGCTTAAAGTTATGTTATTGTAAATTCCTTGCTTACAGGAAGCCTTAGTGAAAAGTAATGTCAATGTTCTGTTTGTAGCACATTTACATATGGTGATGGTGGCTGACTGCAGAAATAGAGACTAGAGATAAGCCAAGATAGAAAATCTTAATCCATGTCTAAACTAATCCTTTCACATCCCTGTGATTGTTGGTTTTAAAAAGCTAAATGTGTGGCAGCGCCCTATGTAAGGGACTACTATATGCGGAAAAGTAAAGTCAGTTGACTAACTCTTTACTGTATGTATTTGTCAATTCTGTGGAGTTGTCCATATTCTCCGTCTTGCAGTAAATTGAAAATGTAGCATCCATAGATTGTATCAAGAACAACTGGTGACCGCTCAGATCTATCTATTCCTGTATTTGGCAACATAGTCAGGTGATACGAGCATCTAGCCATATGAAAGGTCAAAGCTGAACACTACATTATCTGAGTAGATGACAGCTTATTCTTATTCCTCAACAATTCCAACACCGTACAGTCCCTCTTAGTCTCTACACAGATGTCATTTTAATGGGTGGGTAGGCGAAGTGACAAGACGATGACCTGTGGGTGAACTCAGGAGCAGGTGAGGCCTGTCAGTTTCTAATTTGAAACTGGTGTCAGTCCTGAGGAATGGTTGGTATAATCACATTTGTAACTGATACCCTATAAACTCTGCAAACATTCACAGTGTCACTCTTATGGGCAATATGAAATTAACAATTCATGTTTATGATGCTGGATACCGAACTAAATCAAATAGATTTTTGTCACTGTATCATCTCAGTACATTTTCCAGAACAGAATTATGAATGAGTTTTACAAAGCCAACATATTAATTGTATTCTTGCATTAAAATACGCATTGGTGTTTCCTTCGAAGACAAAGCATTGTAACATACTGTAATGTTAAATAATTTCTTATTTAAACTGTTTAAACCCTCTCTTGTTGCCACGTCCTGTCTCTAAAATCATTCACAACTTGTAAGCCAGTGTTTGTGTTCTTGGAAACAAACCACATACTGTGTCTGAAGTTTCTGAATAACAGATATGAAAGCACGGTAAATCATCCCTCTTGGACACATGAAATTGCCAGCTGCACGAGTTCTGCTATTAAGACATGAGCCAAATCCATCGGGTGATGCATAGGGCAGAGTGCCAAAAAGGGGTGGAGTTATAGAAAACAAGACACTTGTCTGCCAAATAATTTATCCCTAATCTACCCTCACTGCAGCTGAGACAGCATGACTTAAAACTACCAATAACTGCTTTAGCTTGCACTTGACTTTTGGATAGCTTTGCAAACCAGCCCTATTCTCCCCTTTTCCTATATTTCTTTCAACCAGTATTTTTACTAAGGAAGGCTAAAAATGTAGTGTTTGGATCTAATTTTGGTTCCATTCAGGTTCAAGACTAAATCCAAGCTAGGATTCAGTTTCTTATTCAATGGCTCCAAAACTCAGTAGTGAATTATAATGGAGACTTAATTATCCACAGATGTGATCACTATAGCAGAGAATGAGTTGCAAACTTTGTCTGATCATAAAGCATTAATATTTGGTGTTCAGATATGTCAGAGTAAAGTGTGATTAGCCATGTATAAAACTTGATAAAAATCAAGTCCATTCAGGCCTTTTCTAGTTACCAATAAAATATTATGCCTTCCCTCCTCCTTATACTGTACAGAACAATACAACATATCCAGTACATACATATACAACACAACATATGTTTTAAATAGAATTCCTACATCTGTGGAACATAGCCCAGTACAACAGCATGTTCCTTTTTGTTCAAATCAATACAGAATAGAAGCTCTTGAGCAACATAGTCCTTTTAAAGAAGGTGATGCTGGATTAAAGCACACAATGCTTTGGCAGCAAAAAAGTGTCTGTTGTTGCATTTTTTTTTTTTTTTGTGTGTGGTGACAGGTTGTTGGTGGGTTTTTTGTTATTGGAAGGTAGATGCGTTCTGAATCTCTACTTTTACATAGCCATAATCTGTCTGAGATAAATTTAGTCTCACTTTAATTGCAATGTATAAATGTATATATTTTTTAATTCCTTAGTGAAGTATGTGTGTGTATTCAGCCTCAAAAACCTTCATTAAAGTTCCATTAAGACATGATTTACCTCAGAAAAGCACAGCTGAGAATTCTGACTGTTCCAGTTGTCTTTACTGGAAAACTCCTGGATTTGTGTGTAAATGATTGTGATAGATGACAGTCCCCCATGCGGAATGCTGGGTGATCTCACTACCACATGTGCTTCAACACCAGTGTAGAAGTTAAAAGGAAAACTGCAGTTCATCAGTTGAAATGCTAAAAACAGTTGAATAGGCTGTGCAAGATATTTTTTTAAAAGCTTTGATTGCAGTTGGCATTACTAACCCTATTGCAAGAGGTAGTCATTTTAGTAATCTGTCTGAACTTATTACAATGGTGCCACAAGAGCCCAATGGATGAGGCTGTGACCTTGCTTTTATTCAGTTTAACTGTATTAAATGTTTTAATAATGTTGTGTGGCGGGTTAGGTGGGGGAGAATATGTAAGGAGCTTCTTCCTTTCTTTCCTCTGACCCTCAGAACCCCAGTGCACCAGCATGGGAACAACCAAGGATACACTCCTAGCAATCCCTTGGTTATCTGATGTCACAGATGTATCTGTTAGTCTACAGCCCTAAAGGAAAGTAATCATTTAAACTGGGGTGTAAGCATGATCTCAGGTGCCCTGCATTCAAGCTACAACCTGCTGCAAGCAATGGATGAGGGAAACGGCACACACGCCTCTTGTTTTAGAAGAGCATTAAATGGAGCTGAAGCACATGAGCTACCGCACCCCCATTTTCCTAAACCATCAAGTCCTGTGCAGGCACAGTGGTTCCTGGAATCTCTACCTTGTCCTCATATCTCTGATCTTCTTCCTCCTTTGTCAGAAAAATTGTGGTGATTTACAGCAGAATTCAGCCTTTCATGCTTTGTGAGGGAGAATCCTGAGGCTAAAGATCCATAGAGATGCTCTGGGTGTACTCCAATATAACTGAAAGCCGAATTTGTCTCCAAGTATCTCCGGCAAAGCTGGCAAATATTTTATAACCACCTGAAACTAAGCAAACTCCCTTGATATTCAGGTTCAACTACCACCCCTAAACTCATTCCACATCCTGGAAATATTCATGACCCTCAGCTGTATTGGGCAACTTCAACACTCACCCAGTCTCCCTCCAACAGCCTCCTGCTTCTCAGAGTCTACAGCCAAAAGGGACCATCACGATCATCAAGTGCATAATTCAGGCCATGATTTGTGAATTGGACCCAACCATCTCCATCTCAAGTCTTAATCAACTCAGAGGCCCCACAACACCCCATCTCTTTGCCAAGGCACATTTCTGTAAGGTACCAGATGGCCTGCAACTCTTCTGATCTCAAAGATATCAGAAAAGGAAGGATCTCTTGAAGAGAGTGGAAAAGTACAGAAATGAGATAAAAGACCATTGGTGGGGGATTAAACCTGGCAGTTTTGAAATTGTAAAAATACTCTACACAATACAGGGTGAGTGAGAGAATGCCATTAGATTGAATCCATAATTTTCATGAGCTAGATATTTATAATACCTTTATGAATTTATCTGTCATGCCCTTGTGATAACACATGGTCCTGGAACACGATAGCCTTTTGGCCTGACACTATCAGGTTACGTCAAAACATCATCAAGTCACAAGACACTGTCATAATGCTATGAAATCTGTGAGACCCAAAACTGATTTCAGGAGCCATGAATGTCCCAGAATCCTGACTTTTGACATTTGAAGTTATTCTGATTTTCCTGGGCAATCCTGAAAATACCAGGACAGATGGCAACACTGGGCATATAATTGTAAAGTAGGCTCTAACACTGGGAAAGCTGGATACTCAAGGTGGGAAAAATTATAAAATATAATTTTCCTACTGCTATGCTCCATTTATTGCTGTAAATGTAATGAAATGGTTCTTAAATGTAACACAATTTCTCTGGTGCCCTCGACTGCATAGTGCATATAGCGTCATAGAGGGTAAGGGCAGAAGGGACCACCAGATCATCTAGTCTGACTTGTCATCAGCCACTAAACAGCACCTACCCACCTCCACGTCAAACCCAACAACCATAACTAGGACAAAGTATTGCAGCCCTTGGGATACTAAACTATTGTGTGTCACAGACAGAGAACAGGAGGGACCAGACCACATTCCAGCAGCGGGGTCCCAAGGCAGCAGCAGAGCTTCACTGAAAAGCCAGTATGCTACAACACAGCACTGAGAGTGTTTTAAATACATCCTTAAGTAGCAATTACATGTATTGCTAAGGTGAATTACAGTATCTCATGTAAAGAAGCCACTGAAATCACAACCTCTAGCAGTTGCAGTTTGTCTGTGGAAACCATCATGGAATTTGGAAACCATCATGCACCTTGGCTGCAGAATTTGGTGCTGATCAAAAACTGATGGTGCCGTATCACCCTCTGTAGTCTGTTTCCTTCCCCTCAATTCATCGCAAAAGGACTGTCCCCCTTCCCTCCCCCCTGGCGAAGAAGGGATGTGGCAATGCCAATGGCTCACTATCTCTTCCAGTGTCCTGTCATTGCTGCCACATGCACAAAATGATGCCATGGTTTTATCTGCAAGGACGCTGCTGTGGAACAGAGCAGTAGGGAACCTGAGTATAATTAATGAGCAGTGAATGAAGTAGTTTGTTATATTGCTGCACCCTCCTAATAAAAGGGAATAAGTCGGGTGCTGCTGTTCATGCCATTGTTAATGTGGTATTTTAAAGGAATGTACAGTGAACATTTTCAAATCTGCATAGGGATGGGTGAGCTGGTATGGCTAAAATGTAAACTGACCCGAACATCTGCCTACACTGTGAACTGAACCTGAAGAAAACTACTGTCCTTCATGTATAAAAGCATTTGGATTTATTTGTCAGTATTTTTTCATTTTTGGGAGCTTCCCTGACTCCAGCCAGGAGGCGAAATGAAAGAAATATCCAGAGAGTGGAGTCCACCAATCATTTCCACCCTTTAAGTATCCCAAACTGTGGGATGTTTGCCAAAGCCAAACCCAAACACTGAACCTTTAAGCCACTACAGATTTATTCCATTCTGAAATGAAATGACTGTTAAAAGCATTGGCAGGCATAGCACAGAATGGTGGCAGGCCCCATCCAACAGAGGGATTGACATCAATGCAATTTAAACAGACCCGTTAGACTTAAGCTACCTTGCTGAATATGGATAGACTTCAGCACAGCCTTAAAGTTAAGCAAGTGCTCAGGTGCTTTGCTGAATTGGGATCTTAGGGACTGATCCCACATCCTGAATCTCTGCAAAGCAGATGTTTGCGCCCGTGCAGAGCCCAGTTCATTTCAGTGGGATTCTGTGCAAGTGTAAGAGTTCACTCACACAAATCCCAAACCCTGCAGATCCCAATAACTCTGAAACTGGCCAAACCCCCAGATCAACCCTCTCACAGCCAAGGCTGGAGAGAGAGAGGACTGTTCTGTGGTTCCCTCTACTCTAACTAACCAAGCAAGAATGTTAGAACTTAAATTTCCCATTGTAAGTACTGTGTAATCTGATCATACTTTTGAATAGAAAGTAAAACCATCTGTCCCCAGTGATAAGAGTTTTTATTATGAAATATAACAGCTATACTGTACATGACTGTTCTGTACATGCAATTTACAGAGCTAGTCTGCAGACTGCTGTCCTTGACAGGATGCCCTTTAAAACAAGGACGTGTATCTCTTCTTGCAGTTTTCTTGGGGGATACATATAATTCCTTTGGCTGAAAACTTCTATTAGGAAACAATTAGTGAAGTGTTTACAAGACTATGTCAAAACACTTTTTATTGCTAGCTGTTAAGAAGTACATTGACCTACGGCAAATAGTAGTTTGCTATACTTGTTTGTCTGTATTCTCCATACTTAATCTCAGCTCTTCATTTGAAAAGACTGACTCCTGTGAAGTTACAAGACCCCATCTTCATAAATGCATGTTTTCATCCTCCCTCTTTCGAGACTTCAAAATACTTACGAATGAGACACAAAACGGACATGCTCAATTAAAAGAGAGTACTTAACACTTTAATGTTCTCTGCTTGTGTTTGTAAATATCATGACCTTTCAATATTATACGTGGATAAGGAATATTTTGTTGAAATTGAAAGGCAGGTAAAAGTACACTTACATGTCTTATTAAAGTTAGGGCCTGAGCATAGTGTGTGTACTTATGTATGTGAATAAGTTAGTCATAAGCATATGCCTTTGGTAGACTGAGCCGATAGGAAGTTTACAGCAGGCCCTTATGCAATATAAGGAACGTCACTGGTATACGAGAAAAAAGTCTAGTAACGTAAGTAGTACAATACATTTTTCAATAGAAAATTAATCTTAAGAAAAGTTGTGCTCTTTTATCTGTGACTTTAGAATAAGTGGTTCTTTCTGTGCACTGTATTAATGAAGTAAACCTGTTATCAGCTGAATTTACCTCTGCTATTAAATACAAGTATTCTGTTCGCATTCAGAATTGCTGTACGGTGAGTGACCAGAATACGATCACTTTGCACAATGTATTTTTCCATTCCATTCTGCCCGAATGGGGCTAGTATGTGGCATTAAAGCCACAGCCCTGCATTTGGGCCATTGCAGCGCTGTGTCACCCTAGCAGGACTCTCCGTAACTTCCTGCCTCAGGTAAGTACATCAGCTTCTGGAGCCCACACAGAGCACAACCATTGCACTACCCATGTAGTGTGACCTCTCCTTCGCAAATGAACCTGCTCTGTTGGCCATTGCAGAGGGGGAAACAGCCATGTCCTTATTTCCCATTATCCCAGGTGCACAGGCTAGCACCAATGGAAGCATTAGCCCTGCCTCATCCTACTGCCAGGACTCCCATTAGGCCTAGTCCCTACAAGACTGCATGCCAGAATATTTTTATTGCTAGCTGTTGAGAATTATCTACAGTTAAGTAACCACCTAAACTAGCATTCCAACAAGTGAGATAGCGTAGTTTTTCATAATTCTTCTTTGTCTGCATTCTCCATGTTTAATATCAGCCCTACTGCCTTTGAAAAGACTCAATGACTTCGTTGAAGTAACAAGATTTAAGTCAGGGGGATGGAGCACCACACACAAGCCAAGCAGTCTGCTCCTTTATGTCCTTTCTTATATTTGTATTAAAGAAGCAATCTTTCTCATTTGATTTGAATGTCCAGCTCATGTCCTTAATAGCATTTTGTGTGTGCTACAGGCCGTGGGGGAGGAAGAGACCTATAATTGTAAACAGCAACACTGGCAAACAGCCACTAGATGTCAGTCACGCAGTTAGCATCAATTTACATTCACAATACAAATGGGCGGGTGGCAGTTTTATTTGAAAATATAAACAAAAATTCTCTGTGATGCAGCCCTAATTCAGCATGCGCATGCCAGAGGCACATAACGTTAGATATTTCTATTGCACTAAACTCTTTTCACTGCCAAAGGAATTTGGTTATGTGGGTTTTCCCCATGCCAATGTATGGTGGTGTTTGGGTGGGAGCAGGCTGTTGCCTTTAGAGATATCTGTATCTCCCACAGCTGCCAGAGGTAGAAAATCATGTATTTTAGCACTTATTTTAAACTCAGAGGAACTGTCAGGACAACAATGATGCCCCATCATTAAATACTGGCCTGAAGAAAACACCACTTGAGAAAATGAGCTAAGCAAATCTAACATCAAGTAGCTGAAGCTGTATTGCTAGCCCATAAAATAAGGCACTTCAGAGACAGTATTTCTGGGAGAAGTTTAAAATGCACCAGTCTCTGTAGGGTCAAGACACCCCTGGGCTGTTAGGTATGTTGGAGGCACGCCCGTGCATACACACAGGTATGCGTTCTGGTGCCTCTCCCATTCATCGTTTGCATGATGGTTTACTTCTAACTTACACCCCTGCTAAAAAATGAGAAGTCCTGTAAATACTGCAAGTCGTTTTCTGCTTTTACAATCAATTCAGCCCTTGGTTTGTACCAGTATTTCCATCTGTGGCCTTCATTTTTTTGTCGATGTGAATAATTGTGGCCATCTTTCATCCACAGTTATTTGCACCCACAATTTTTCTCCTTCATACTTGTGACTCATACAAACAGCAATCTGCAAGTCAAACATGCTTCTGTTTTTCTGACAACTTCAGAAACTGGATTCAATAGCAGAACAAAGTTACAAAGTTGCACATTTCCATCATACAGGCTTGTGTGTTACTGTTATCTTGGAGTTGTCCCAGACTTCTCTAATCCTGGGTCTAGAAATGGATATTAAATTGATTTCACTGAACAGCGAAAAAGTCCATTTTAATTCCTTAATGTGGTTTCACCGAAAGCAAATCATGATTTAATTCAACTCTTCCCCACTCCTAATGAAATAATCCCAGTAGATTTTCTGAGGTATATATTAATGTACCTCATCAGATCTTTCCGTTTAATAAAAAATTATTCATTTTCAGTGTTTGCAAGGCATTTATTATCTTCTGTGTGATAGTTTAATTACCTGAATCCACTGAGTACAGTTACTTTTTATCCCCAATGAACTTGAAAGTCTCAAACTTTATTTGGATTAAATGTTTGCGAGTCAATATGTATGACCAGGTTTTGGTAATTCTGCCACATCACATTCCTAGATACACAAAACGTGTTAATCAGGTCTGTACAGCACAGTCAGTATTGTACATGGAGGCTATGGCATCGAAATGTAGCATCTACTAATCTGAATGCTGTTAATAAATCACTTTCTGCAATGTCGTCACGTTATCTTTTATCGTCAAGACTGTAGCTGGTAAATTGCAAAATCCCAAAAAGTACAAAACCGTATTTGGAATGTGAAAACCTATCAAAGAGATTTCTCTATTTCTTCCGACACACAATATTTACTCAAGGAAGTGATGTTAACTACAGTGACAACACTACACTATCTATCATTACTTGCTTCCTGTCCATCCACATTGCGAGACTAAATAGCAGGGGACCATCTTGCATGCTAATGTAGTGAAGCCCTTCTTCCTTAGAAATGCATGTCAAAAGTACTGAGGCTGCTGACAAATACCTGAATTTTTACTTCCGCTGCTTTATGCTCTGATGGCATTTCCACTCTTAAAAAGCACTCATCCATTCTGAAGAATTCTCTGACTGCAGATACTGCATCTGCTATAGATCTTCACTTAAGCTTTCCTGAACTGGTTCTCAGTGGTGAGATGGCGGGTAAACTACAAGTTTAAGGACCTAAATCTGGATATAGTTATTCTGGTGTAACTCAGGTGTAATTCCCCTGAAATCAGCTGTGTGCTGACTCTCTGTGCAGTTCATAAAAACTGGGCACATGTGACCTAGAGATGAGCCAGAGCTAACCCGGGATCATACTAACTCAAACTTTTAACTACACATCCAGACTTTGGGGCTTGTCCACTAGCTCTGTAACTACCCAACCAAAACCCTACATCCAAACCTTCTTAAACCCCTGAACTCTGGGCAATCTTTGATCCAGATCCAGGCTTGACAGCTTGGGCCAATCACTAGTTTGAATCCAGATATCAAACCCACTGATATGACATTCAAACCTGATGCAACTTAAGCTACTTGAGACAACTGAAGAATTGATGCACATATTTGTGACACTGGAGTCCTGATACAGTTCAAATTCCTGGCACCACAAGAATACGTGTTTGTGCCCAATGAAGCAAACACTGGCAGTTGGGGCAATTTGGGGATGTAATTAACCACCGGATTAGCAGCCCAAATAGCAACTAACATCACTGCAAAATGAAGAAACGGAATACAAATTGAGAAGAGGAGGAAAGGGAACAGAAGGGATGGTGAAGAGATAAGAAGAAGGTGAAATAAGTGCAACGCAGCACGCTTGTAAGAGACTGGTCTTTGTTTTCTGGCTCTAATCACCTGATGTGTATGTTAGAAGAGGGAAGTACCGTTGTCATATGGTTCTAGTGGCTACTGTTATGGAATAGATAAGAGAAGACGAGAGCATAGCAGAGGGAAATGAAGGGAGAAGGAAAATGATTGAGCACTCTTTTTAAAAAATGTTTTAAAAGGCTGCTGTATGAGAAGTGTCCTTTGCTCTGAATTTGAGAACTTCATAATGGCTGAAGTGATTGTTAAACTTAAACCTTGTTGGTAAACTACTCGCATGCTTTTGAAATAAAAATGTCAGGCTTTCCAGGGGTTTTTTAAATTGCATATGGGTTTGTGGGGGCGGGTTCCTTTCACTCGGAGTTAGCAAATAGACTATCAGAAGGGGGGAGAGAGCCCCATGTGGTGTGGAAAGAAGTGGCGTGTACTGAAAAAGCACTAAATGTTCTGTACAGGATGACACATTAGAACAGAATGCTTTAGATGGCTTTTAGATGCTTCTTGCTTTCCCCCTTTATTGCTAATAATCAGTGTAGGCCAGCTCCCATTTAGGCACTAAAATAAGTGGTCAGCCTTTCAAAAGAGCTCAGCAAGCTTGGTGGTGTGTTCATTTTAAACAAAATCTGTCTGTAGGAGCTGCAGGGTGCTGAACTCTGCAGGGGAATCTGGCCCTCATTCGGGTGCCAAATTAGAAGCTGCCATCTTTTGACAATCTGGCCCCAGTGGTGGTTGTGAAGTTATTTTTAAAGTCACTTACGCTCAGATACTCAACTGTATTTAAGTCTTTAGATCCCATTGAAATCAACAGAAGTTAAGAGTCTAAATACCTTTCAGGCTCTAGCCCTCAGACAGGTTCAAAAATCCCTCTCTACCTGTTTTCCTGACTAGTAGAACTTCTTGGGCATTTTCCACTGAAGTGTCTTTTCAATGAAAAGTATGGTTTCCACATCAAAATTTTTCCTGGGAAAAAAGCTTAATTTCAATTTTGCCAGTGTCCACCTTTTTTGTCGGGAAAATGAAAGCAAAACAGTTCAGTTTGAGTAGAGTCACTACACATCACAATGTTTTGGTTTGTTGAACTCAGTTGAAATGTCTGCCTAAGCTGTCATGGTGTTTGTGCCCCCATTCTCCTATATGGGCTGAGTTCCTTAGCTAGACTACATCTCCTTGATGGAAAGTCTAAAAGTTTTGGCAAGATGAAAATTAAATATTTTTCTGTGGAAAACTTTGTTGTGCAGAAACCATATTTTCAGTCGAAAAAGTATTTTGATAAACTCCCAAGCAGCTCTAGCAATCAGGAAAGTAATAGTGTGGGATTTTTGAAAGTGTCTAAGAGTGCATGAGACATCTGAACTACAGGTCCCATGTGGCATCATAGCAACCCAGGCAGACACTGATCAATGTCAAACTAAGCCAGAATGAAATGTTTTGACTCAGTTTGACAAACCAAAAGAAAATGTTCTGAAATAGACTCAGACTTTAAGGCCAGAAGGAACCGTTGTGATCATCTAGTCTGACCTCCTGCACGTAGCAGACCACAGAATATTACCCACCCTCTCCTATGAATACACAACCTCTGGCTGAGTTATTGAACTCCACAAATCATAATTTAAAGACTTTAAGTTACAGAGGATCTGCTACTTATTCTGATTTAAACCAGCAAGTGGCCCCCATGTTGCAGAGAAAGGCAAAAATAAAAACCCCAGGGTCTCTGCCAGTCTAATCTGGGGCGAAAATTCCTTCCTGACTCCAAATAGGGCGATCAGTTGAACCCTGAGCTGTCAGCAAGCTCTGCCAGCCATTTTGATAAACCAAAAGAAATGTTTTGATATTTTCAAATGGAAATATTTTGAAACTGTTTGTTCTGTAAAATATCTCAATATTTCAGCTTTAAGTCCTGATTCTAGAGGAAAACAAATGTCAAAATATTGGAATTTCCCACAGGACAGGAATTCTGATTTTTTTTGTCAGCTCTGTTGATTAGTCAGAGAGTTAATGCCCTTTTCTGACTTGAACGCTAACATGGTAAGTTCCCATCCATGTTTAGGAATATGTCTGCATGATATTATTTTTTTTTAAATTCGATAACTTTTTTTTAATTAATCAGAGCAATTTAGCAGGTATCTAAACCCCTCTGAATTTAAAGATTAAATTAAAAGCTGTAGAAAATAAAACTAATCCCTAAACCTCTAATCAAGTACCTGTGCAAATGTAGGCACTGATTGTGCAATCCCAGAAGGATGGATGATCCCTGCATCTGTACAGAACTCATTGCAAGATCAGTGCTTTAATCATAACAATATGTTTAAAACAAGAGAGTTGAAAATCAGCTCTTTATTTTTTACTTTTTGCAAAACCAAAGTTCAGTGTTTTGTGCTTTCCGTAAAACAACATCACAACCTAAAGCAGAATCTGAATTGTAATTACTTGCACTCTTTCAAGTAGTAAATTATCGACTGTTGCAGGTGAAACAGAGGAGGTGAAAAGAACTTCCTGTCTTTTTCTTTCTCAAACATGACCCCCATCACCACAGTATCTCAAATTAATGAAGTGTACACAGAGAGAGAGATTTCTTTCTCTCTCTCTCTCATACTTCTCCACTTTTCCTCCAGGGAACAAGGCCTAGACATTGATTCAGTGTTTTAATGGGAAAGATAGGTCAAAGACGTCTTGTTTAGATTTTGCTCTGAAGGCACTGAAGCTCTTGGTCACTCTAATCTTCTCCCAGGACATGCTCCAGATCACTGGGCCAGTCACTAAGAAATCTCTGTTTCCTGCACACTTAAGTGTTTCTTAGCTCGTTTAATTGCTCTAACAGAACATAGCTGTTTTGGGAAGTCATGATAACACAGGGTGAGGCAGTTTCTAGGCTAACTTGGGACAATCCTGTGGTGGCTTGGCTGCAAACCTTGATTTTTGACTTGGTACTCAATGGTGAGTCAGCAAAGCAAGTTGAACACTCAGTGATATGTTCCCCACTGTCTTTGTTGCAGCCATGTTCTCAAGCAGCTAAAGCTTTTCTTAAAAGTCAGTGGTTTCTTATTTAACAACAGTGACTTACAATGAAACATCCAAGAGGTCATGAATGTCTGGATAGACAAATCCAGATCGGACAGGAGGGTACGCACTTGTCTTACTGACTGGAGATGGGAAAAGGATTTTTCACAAAATATCTATTTAGATATCCCAAAACAATGAGGAGTCCTTGAAAACTTAAGGTGAGATTCTCTGCCTCCACTAACTTCCCTTTGAATCTGTGTAGCAGCACAAAAGAACCTCAACGCTGCCTGGTGTGAGGAAATTCTGTACTGGCATAGAACTGGGAACAGCCTTACACCAACACCTCCTGCGCGTGAGCATGTCAGGTCCAGCTGGGTGTGGGAGAAGGCAAAGCTGGCACTCCATCAATCCTCCACTGGCAAAACAGTTCCCAGGGGATCATTCCAGCTAGTGTAAGCTAGATCTGCTCTGTGGCTGTGCTAACTTGCTCTCAGAGGTTGTTGACATGCCCAAAATCAGGAGAGGCATAAAGGTGGCTTAGAGCTATCCTTGTTACCCCCATCTCAGCTGCATTGAACTTGAGCTTGACACAGATGTAGACTGTGCCCATAAGCTACAGACTGTCCTAATGATGCCCTCAGTGAAAGGCGGTAGTACAAAAATGGTGAGTTCTTTAACTTATTTTAGGCATCTACATCAGGATGTTTTGGCCAAAATGCTTAGCAGAAGCAAAGTTACTGATCCACTGTTTGCCATGTACTTGGATTTTTTACTTTTTATTGCAGAACAGGATTTAGTACAAGGTGAACTTATAAGAACGTTATATATTACCCTTTATGAATGCACATCCTCAAATGTATCTTGGACCTTCTATCTCTGTGTTTTTCTGGGTACATATTCTGCCTCGTATTCGGTTTTCGTAGTGTTTAGAATATGCAGCAGTATACAGGAACGTAGGAGGGATTTGTGATGACCAGGTTCACATTTAGCATTGCATACTAGACTTTCAAGATTAAAAATGATCCAAAGGAAACCACCGTCAGGTAGGGCAAGTGGGCAATTCCAAGACGTCAATTCCAGTTTCATAATTCATACGCAAGCACCATTGCAAATCTTCCAAAATGTGTGGTAATAAATGCCCATAAAGCTGAGATCGGGTTCAGAACCTAAGGGGATATTCTGCTTCTGTCCATCTAGAATAAAGAAATAGTATGCTATCTACACCCAAACAAAACAGGAATTTGTCTGTGGATGCTGTACTTAAAGAGAACAATCAGTCCCTAAATTGTTAGCTGAAAGTCAAACATTTTGCTATCAGTAATATTGTTGCGATTGTGGTAGTTTTTTAGGTAAACATGGGTCAGGGCAGCATAAACTAGAGTTTGATGAATGCTGGACAAACATGTTCATGAAGAGTTGCTCTGAGTTTTGCTTTGGTTATTTTCCTGCCTTGCTTTTTCGTTTACTTTATATGGGCCTGATTTTCCTCTCACTTTCAACAGTTGAACTTCACTGGAATTACTCCTGTGTATTCATGTCCTGTACCTGCAAGGAGAATAACGTTCCTTGAATTCACTTTGGGGCCATATCTTATGTTTGTACAGCAACTAACACTATGCAGCTGGGACCTCTAGACACTATTATAACACAAATAATTAGTAAGTTCACTGATAGGAATGTTCAGTGAAACAATGAGTTTTAAGTGAATATCACATAATGTCCATGGAAAGCAAGTAACAAATTGTATGGTCGTGAGTATTCACATGGTAATCTGAATATAAGAGTTATATGCATCCATTCAGGGAGCAGAAACATAGCAGCATATGACTGTGTGTCCAATCAGATTGACATTTGAACTGTGAACTTGGAGAACTCACATCAACCCACACAATAAGCAGTTTGCCAGCAATGTTAGATGAGAGAGAGTTTCATAAAACATTAATCAGATAACTTTGAACAAACACTAAATTTTCAGATATCATGATCAGTCAGCAGACAACCTTTTTTTTTTTTCAAAAGAGCTAAATTCAGTGTATACATTTTTGTTGGTAAATAGCTCACCCTGCTCTTGCTAATATCACTAGCTGGAATCATACTGCGAGCAGGCAAGGTATAACATTCCCCACATGGTTCTGCCAATCCAATGCTAACCCTGAGGCACACCAGCTACTCCAATCCAGGCCTCCCCCACCAATCCTTTCCACTGTCCCAATCCCGATATGCAGATTAAACATATACACATACATTCTGTACCATTTGTATACCAGAAGACAGAATAGCTAACCAACTGTATGAATCATTTCTGAGTAAGTCAGCACACCTCTAGGTCAGACATATGATAAACAGTTTGTCAGAATTTGGGGAAAATCTGCCCCTTTCCCTCATTTCATTGATTGACTGCCTGATCCTTAAGCTTGTTTTCTTTCACAAAAGAAATGAGAACGAACACGAGTCTGATTAAGCTAGTGTGAGATTTTTGGGGGTTTAGAAAAACCACAGTGAAAACTAGGTATTAATAAAACTTGTTCTGTTCAGAGATGGAAAGGCTAGATTATGGGGTAAGTATAATTTCAGTTTCTGTACCATATATAACTATGTAACATCTTACCTGGCCCTGAAGTCAGTCAAATCTGGGAAACCTGCTGACACCTGCTTCATTATGAAATTCAGCTCAGCAAATTCTGGATTTAGCACCCCTTGACAATTGAAGCCAAATTTCCATTCCAGATGAAAGCTGGTACCTCTGCCATTAATACAAGCCTTGTAAAATTCTACTTGCCCAGAACGAATATAATTTTACCGGTAAATTATCTATCATTTGATTGTTTTTTCTCTGTTATTGTAAAGGTTTGGCAAACAGATTTTATGAGTGACCTAGTAAATGCTCATGACCATTTTGCAAGACTTATGCAATGTAGTTTAAAATGCTGATTTCCAGTAGCTAGTGATGTAATATTTGACAAAATGAGGGATTTACCATTTCATCCAGTTCAGCGGTATTCCATATCTAAATACAGTGGACTGATACTGTATTCACAGCTGCACATGTACCAAGTTATTCTTCTAGCTTTCCCTTCTGTCTTGCTCTTTTATCAGGCAGTCAGTTAAGGTCAGATTCACCTCAGTGGCTCAGCACACTAGTCTTGATCCTATTACTTTCAGAGGCAGAAAATCTGAATCTTCGCATTGCTGACCTTATTGTTTTACAGGCTATTGATTACAAGTCATCAAGTTTCAACAGTGCAAAGGGGTCAGTGTTTAGAAAAAGAAACAGAAAGAATGAGTGAATTCACACACCATTACAGAGCTGCCCTGACATACCACATTAGTCGGATTTTTGTGTAATTTGGATGAATAGTAATGAAAAGTGTCTTTCTCATCTATTTTATGCACAAATGGAATTCAGCCACCTAAAGTTTTGGCTGCATAGTAGAACCTACACCTGGCATGAAGTGAAGAGGGTCACCCACCCTCGAAAATAAGGCCTCTTTAAGGCATCTCAAATTGGGCACCCAAAACAGCTAGTTCATTTTGAAAATCCTTGCCTGTTTTATAATTCTAAGTCTTGAGGATTTTCTTTTCCTTAACAAATACATTTTATGTGGCCAATGCAATAAAAATAGCACTCACTCGCTAAATGTACTTATATGGCCCTCCCCCTTATCATTGAAATGTAGTCTCTCACACACCTCTTGCAATCATTAATTAATTTATCCCCACAACTCTCCTGTGGGATAGGATGGTATTGGTACTCTAATTTCCCTAAAGAGAGGTGAGATCCTAGCCCAACCAAAGTCAATGAGAGTCTTGGCATTGACTTCACTGTGGCCAGGATTTCACGTGAGGATCTTATATACAGCAAGTAAGTAACTCTGCATTCTTGGGTTATGTTCTAGAGCTACTGTTCCCTCCTCTTTTCAGGACATTACACCTTAGGTTGCAGTGAGGATTTGAGGAAAGGACAGAGTTACTAGTCCTTTCAGCTAGGCAAAAAATATCGAGGTCTAGATTATGGTCTTTCCCCCTAGCCAGGTGTGATGGGAGCACAGACCACCCTCCTGTGTTCCAGTGCGGTAGCATGCTTTGTACTCCCCAAGGAGCAAGGACTGAAAGAGATTGTCCCCAGTAGGGACAGGGAGGTGTATATCAGATGTGGCGCTATGGCTTCACTATACAACCTGCAGTAGACAGTGGTGCTGGCTGGTTGTGCAGGGGGTATACACAGCACTGAGACTGGTCTTCCTCTGCAGCAAAATCCAGCTCTTTATGCCATGTTCAGTTACAGATTTACTTGCCACTTGTTTAATTTCCCAGTGGGTATTTAGCTATTGTAGCTTTCAGAAATATATGTTTCCATATATGTCTCCAAAGCTAGGGGCATATGAGAAAGTAAAAGAGGGCCAGGAATATGATGAGCTAGTGACTACTTTGAAGCCAATTGTAGTTGGGCCTGGCCCTCTGTTCAGGTTTTGAGCTGCCTTGTAAAAGGGAAAGATGAAAACCTCTCTGCATAAAGAGGAGAACCCTATAATGCAGCTCTGTGTGTGTGTGTGTGTGGCTGTGTGTGGATGTGGGGCCAAGACCATGTCTCCCTCTATTGGCTGGCCTGTTAAGTATAAAAGCCTGCTGCTTGCTTACAGCTATCAAACTTACCCTACCACTTGAGTTAAAGGAGTATGTCTGGTGTTGGTGTTTTAGGTTTTTATCCTGGGTTTTATCCTCTCTAACCAGGATGCTTTCCATGTGCTCATGAGCCAGGAGTCATAACAATGACACATAATTTTCTGCCAGTTTTAAAAGACACCTTGCAGTTTTTCAGTAGCCTGACTTTGTGTTTACATTCCAAACTAGACAATACAACTGGAGGCTTCAGCTTTCTTTTAAGTGCTTAACTGATGTGACATTCCTGTTATAAAATTGTTTAGGTCTTCCGCAACAGAAACATTTATTGTTAATTTCTATAATTCTCTGTTTTTTAAAAACTTTAAATCTAGCAGTAGAAACCATTTGGAAAATAGGCCATTCCGTTTTTTACAATCAACAGCTCCTCTTATTTATTAGGAAAGATCATATTTCCTAACGTTGCATCCAAAAACAGAACTTTAAGACTGGACATCAACATTGAAATGCAATACTGTAATCCAGAGTACATCATTTGGCATTAGACTCAGCAGACCTTTAGACCATGAATCAGTCCGTAGATCAAGTGTAGTTTTGATTTCAGCATTTCACAATTGCAATGTATTCCAAATATTTGCTTGTTTAGTAGAAGTTAAAAGATATTTTCATTTGAATGGACCTGGCTTCTGACCCCTCTTGCCCATGTGTGGTTTATATTGTTCTGCCTAATGAGATATAGGATATGTACTAAATATTTACACATTAAAAGCATCCTTCATTCAGCATGAAGGTGTCGATACATCAAGGATATCTCCGAGATTCCAACAACTTGTAACACAAATTAGCACCTTCTCAGCCAGGGGTAAAATTGAGTTTCACATTTCTCCCTGGTAGGAGAAAAAAAAATTAAAAATCACTGTTATTTAATGCCTTCTTTGTTAATTCAAACACAAAGGCCTTATCACCTCTAGTAGTATAAATTATAGCCCTCACTGACTATCTGATCTTGAATTCATTGGTTTTTAAATTATCCCTGATAGTTTAGACCAATTCGTTATGTCATCTCCTTACACCCTTTTTGGGCAGATTCTTTCCCTCTTTTGAGTCTGTTTCTTTTCCTTTTATTAACAATAAAAATAAAAGGAAATCAAAGCCCAGAACTGATAATTGAAATAACATTTGCCACACAGTCTCAAGGGATTATTAGCCAAAATTACAGGGAATGGATTGAAGGAAGAGGCTGTAGTGCCACGAAAGTATAAGGCCTAAATTTTTAAAAAGTGACTAGTGATTTTTAGGTGCTCCCATTTTCTGGTGCCCAATTTAAGTCACCTTAAAGAGGCCTAATTTTCAGAACATGATAAGCACGCTTCTCAGATAATCAGGCCCTTGTAAAGTATCCCGAGTCAGGTACCTAAAATGGTCCAAATAGGGAAATAATCAATGCCCACTAAAGGACTGGCAACAGATTATGGACCTGTTACAGCAAGAGGTAAACCAGGGACTGAACTGTGATGGAGTCACAATTCATTCCCTGATCTGCTTCTGGGGCAACATACAGTATCTTGTCACTTACTTTACTCAGGGCAAGGTGTAAAGTACAATTCAGCCCAAAAATTGGAATAAATTTTATTCATCAAAAAAGCTTCCAGCAATGTATGTTGCTGAAATGCAAACCCACAGATGTTTATCATCATCTGATAGGTATCCTCATGTCTATCTGTCCTCCATGTTTGAGGACAAGTCTCTGAAAAAGGGTGTGGCTTCACCCAAGGGCATTATATTATTTTTTCCCCTCTGCTCTTAATAATATGGGATCTATAACCAATGAAATGAGTGTAAGTTCATTCAGAACAGTGTATGTGAGTGAGTTTGTATATGTGTAGCCCATAGGGAGTTATCTGTATGAAAATATTTAGCATTTCCTTCATCCTTTACTTTTTCAGAATCATTTTGTAATGGGTGTTTAATGTAGCATAGATTAGCCACAGTATGGGAGAGGATAGCCACGGAAGATAGATAAAGGCGATCCCTCCTTAATTTAACAACCCATGGGATGGCTCGTTTCAGTTTCCTGAGAGTGAGCGCTGCTTTGAAAAGTTTGGGAACCACGGGTATAATTACTGCAATTCACTATCGGCCTTTCTCTTCTCCCCATTAAATGAGAACTCTAGTTAGATATTCATAATGTATCAATAGGCACAATAGACATGTTAGCATGATCCTGTTACAATTCAGTCCTCTGCTTCATCACCAAACAGTCCAAGTCTGACAATGGTCTCAAATTCACTACTTCCCTTTAGCCTTCAAGCTCTTGTACATAATCATTTTTGCTTTAAGACTAAGAGTACATATCTTATACCTTAATCAAGCCACTGCAGAGATTAGCCTCCCACATAATGTGTATCAGGACAAATATGCATAAACTTCAAATAACGGGATTCCCATTTTGTAATGTGGTGCTCTACAGTGAAGAAGAGACTAGGAGCTCTCATTTAGTGCCCAGAAGCCAAAACAAGGCACACCAGAGGAATAAAGATGCTTAAGTATAGATATATGTATCTGACCATAGGTGGCAGAAGTCTAGATCTGCACCCTCCTTCAGGCAGAGTTGTATACAGAGATCTGTGGAAAATCAAAGGTCAGAATCTGATGTAATTTCTGCTACCCTGAGACCTGCTGAATCATGTATGTCAAACAAGCAAAACTTGTTATATGCTCCAAATAGCTAGCACCTGGACACCTTTTGCATTCAAAAATAAATATCATGAAGGATCTAAAGAATTCTTAAACTATGAGCAGAAAAACAAAGTATTTTAGGTTTACATAAATCTCATAAGAATTTTGACAAGATACACCAAACTTATTCTTAAAAGATACTGACTTTTAAAGTAGACCACAAATCTGTAATGATTTGTGTGTCCGGAAGATACTTGTATTTTAATAGAATGATATTCCTAACCCTTAATTGTATGTGGTCTGTTGCTTAACTTTTGAAATCAAGTCATAAAAGAAGATCACAGTTCCTTATTAGTTAAGACCACCCATAGTGCTGGAAACCTTGGATGATCAAAGAGTAGACATACTTGCGCTGAAAATGTTGACATGCTCTTCAGCTTTTTAGCATAATACAAGATCAAAAATGAATGTTTTACCCAGTAGCGATTTAATAGTGTAACACTATTTATTAGGTTACAAGAGTTTCATTTGCTTGAACAGTAAATGAATATTATTCAGTGCTACGTTCTTGTTGAGCTCATCCTATTTCAAAAATGAATATTTATTTTATATTCTATGTATAGTTTTGTGTTAACTTGTATATTAATATTAATGATGGCCAAATTACTTTTTGCCTGTGTTATTTATTATGAATTAAACTCTTTTTCTGCTGGCAAAACATTTATGAACCAGGCTTGATTTCTGTGTGTATACTAGATATTCATAACTATTTGCCAGATACTGTAGTTTGGAGGAATAAATTTCAGTATATGGTTTTCTTGTGAACAGTTCAGTTTCAGTGTTTCCTATTTGTAGAGTTATTGGTCTTCTGAGTCACATGGAGTTCTTTCTGCTTTCTGATTGAGTGGCTGAAATATTTTGTATAGGAAAATATTGTACAATAAATTCCAAAAACTCTTGCTCATGCCCGGTTACCTTTTGGCATATAGATTATTCTGCAAACAAAAATTTGTTTTCATGAATGTTCACGAGTACTCACTAATAAAGGGCACAAATATGCTTCAAACAAACAGTGGTTTGGAATTTGAACAAATGTCCGATGCAGAATACAAGCAGCTCTAGTTAATACTACTACTGTAATTTGAATTTTTTCCACATATTCCATCTGAAGTGATCTTTTTAATATGTTCTCTTCAAACAGTAGATTGCATATGAGATCTTGTCATTTGATGCTGTCATTTGATTTTTACAAAATATATCTGTTGCATCTGTTCCGTAGATATAGATTTTAGTTTCAAGTGAAAGATGCTGGGTTGTGTGACAACACTTCAAACATTCAATTTAAAATAAAACATTTCTAATAAATATATAACTGTAAATTGTACCTGTATCGCAGTTAGTACCTCAGTGACTTGATCTCTTTCCTTTTCTCACTGCAAATCTTCACTGACCCAGAATGAAAACGAACTTGACAACAAACCTTAAAGTGATTTATCTAGACTGCTCTAGCCACAGTCCAAACGAAGACTTCAGGAATACTTAGTTCTTCCAGAAATGCTGGCGCCTAGACTAGATGATCTCTTCAGGTCCCTTCCAGTCCTACTATTCTATGGCTTTCTGCCAGAAGTAACATTTATAAGGAATGTTTTAAACTCTCAAATAGTTAGTGACACAGATAGGTGGCTTGTGAAAAGTGTAAGACTGAATGTTCTTCTTTTTACTTGTAAAACAGCTACAGTCTATATAGGACCTGTCCTGCAGCTCTGTACTTACATGATCATCTCAGTATCATCATTAGGCCAAATTCTGTTTTGTCATACATATACCTAAGCATCCTCAGTCATGTCACCACAGATGTAAATCAAGGCAGAATTTGGCCTATTAAGTGGACATGGAAGTCAACAAGGCAGCTAGTTAACAAGAATTGGGCCCATATGTAGTCAATACCAAATACGGGTGTCTGGTTTAGATATTTATGTGGCCCTCATTACTATAAAATCTGACATCACACAATCTTTAATGTAGCAGGGAAGCAGTCTTCTGTGAAGCAGGGAAGTGCTGTTAGTCCCATTTCAGAAATGGGACACTGAGACACTAAATGCTTGGTCAAGGTCACGCAGGATGTCTGGGGCAAAACAGGGAATTTAATCCTGATTTTCTAGTCCCAGGCTCAGAACCTAGCCGTGATCTCACCCTTCGCCTCTACTTAAACACTGAACTAATCTAATTTGGAAGGCCTTTCATTCAACATTATGTGGGGACATAACACAAGAATAAACGTCATAGCTTGAATTGCCTGTCTCTGAAAAAAAGTGTAGCTCCTTTATTACAGTTTTTGAAAAGTCATTTTATAGGCAAAATATTCTGTGTGATGCATCTGATAAAAGGCCAGGAAATAGTATTTCAGGGGAGGTTAGCGTTTATATTTTTTAAGAAAACAAAACCTTGTTTTTATCCAAGATAGTCTTTTATCTTAGCAATAGGTATAGTGCTATGTTATCCTACTGTACCTCAGCTTCTGTTTCACACTAGAGAAACTCTCATTTTAAGAGGTCTTTGGGGTAGCCACAAACAGGGAAAGCTCTGAAAGTGTTACTCCAATGGAACCATGCTGCCAAGAGTTGAGGAGAGAGCCCCGGATTGAATGTAGAGTTACAGGGATTCTGCACGCATAGTTCTGTAACTGAGGACGCTCCCTGACATCTGCCTGTACCCCAGTGATCTGCAGGTTCTGCAGTGATCACAGAATTGCCTGTTTAGTCCATGGGAGCAAACCTTACCCTTCGCTTGGAAGAAAGATCTAGGGAAAAGTCTGCAAGGAGATCTTCATGGATCGTTTCCTGCCCAGCGTATATGTGGGTAGAAAGAGATGCTCTGTCCCTTAGTGAGTTGAGATACAAACTCATTCAAACTTTTACCTAATGAGTTGTAGATAGTTTTCCACAAAAAAGTCGTTAGGCCTTGCTGATGTTATTGGAGACAGGAAGCAGAAGGTTACATACACCTGTCCTATCCAGATACATAGCAGGATGCATTTCTCATGGATTACATGTTCTCTTTTGAATAGAGAACACCATAGAGTGACAATCTGAGAGCAAAAAGCTTATATGTAGCACAGGTTATACAGGCTTGCAAGCAGAATATTTAATTTGGCAAGAGACCTTCTAGTTGTTTGCATGACGATGTAAATCAGTTCCTTCTATCCTACCCTCCTCCTGTATGTTACTGAGAAGTGGAGAGAGAAAGTTGAGTTCTAGAAGTTGAGTTAACAGTGGGCCCAGTCATGCAGTCCTTGCTCACGTCTGATTGGCTGGTTTTAAAAACCTGACCCAGGTTAATGTAGCCTCACAAGCCCTCTGTGAGGAAGACATTCTGCTCATTTTACAGATGGGTAAACTGAAAATAGATGCACTGTGCCACACTCATCTCAGACTTCTTGGCAAGTTTGGTACCTGATGCAGGCGAGATCAGCCGAGGGAGATGCCCTGATTTACTCCCTAGCAGCAAAACCTCATATGGGCTATTTCAGCAGTTGGCAAGAACTGGAGTTTATCATTGCCCTGAGACACCACTTGCACTTCAGTTGTGCTGGTGCAGGGGGGGCTAGGTGTAGCGCTGCCTATGCTGGTTCCAGTCCTGTTGGGAGAGATTCCTTTGCCTGGAGTTATTCCCTGAGGGGAAGGGGAGAGTCTTAATGCTGATTTGTTGTCACTTTGTCCCCACTTATGGTGGTGCAAGGTAGTCACAGCATAGAAGTGAATTCTTCACATTTATTTCCGCCATTTCAGTAGCATTATTCCTGATTTACACAAGTGTCAGGTCAGAATTAGGCCTTTTGGATGACTTTGGTAAGGTCCCACCACAATCAGGGCAGATCCAGAGACAATTGTGTAACCTTGTATCACTGTTCTAACCACATGACCTCTCTTATACGCAATGGATGAAGATTTCCCATCCCCTTTGAAACGCTAAGGAGTTCGCCCTGCAAAATCCATTTATTCAGGCTTGGCATAGACAACAGGTTTTATTATTATCACTAGTCTCCTGCAGATGTCATGGCTGACATCTGATTAAGGTCACAACCCAGCATTGACAGCTCTCCCAGTCTTCTCATGAGGGTCACAATCTTTGCTTTTATTCTTAAATCCCCAGCCCTGGGAGTCAGGTAATTACATTAAAGTGTCAGCTTCCATTTTAAAAAAGTAAGTTTCTAGCCAGCGCTTTTCCCAGACCTTTTTCACATGGTGTGCACAACTGAACCACTCTCACTTTAACTTAGCATGGCATCTACACATGCATTTCTTTATTTTGCATAGGCAAAACTCCCTTACATCCACCCTTCCCCACAGGGCTCCCTGCCACTGGCTGGCTTCCCCATGCAGGCACTTGCTTTCGCTCCCGTATATGTAGCAGATCTTGAGGCTGTCACAGAGCAAGTCCTGTGGGCAAAGTAGAGAGGACACAGGCTGCTGCAAGCGAGGCAATGTCAGGCAGGCCCTTGGAGGTCCCCCGGGGCTCTTGCACCAGTACCTGAAACGACCCGCCAAAGCGCAGGTTGCTCCCTGCCATGATAAATTGTCTTCGCCATAATCCAGCCCTACCCATGGAATGCTCCATGTGTAGTGTGTGTATGGCTACAGGCACCACTGTTTCTAGCTCTCTTGGTCGAGGAAGAGTGTGTGAACTCTAAAGGCTCAAGAACCAGAAGACAAAAAGAACCCCAGATTTAGATATTTTTTAAATCCCACGATTTTTAAGACATCTCAGGATTTTGGGGGGAGCCTGACTCCTCATCTCTGAAAATTTAGGGCTTGGCAAACTGCAAGTGCAGCAAGATGAATTTTTGGCAACCCAACACCATTAATACAAATAGTAATATATGTCTTTCTGGGTAGCTGAAGGATGTGCCATCAACTTGTTTAGGAAGTGAAGTCATAAACTGTCTCTGAATAAAATAAATCAGCACAGAACAACAAAGAAAAATGATCATGAAATATTCTTTTATGAAATGGGAGAATTTTGCATGGCTTGTCTCACAATAAAGCTTTTCCCATCACTTTTGCATTTCACCGCAGGGTAAAATCATAGATTTTTCTAGGTATTGATTCTTTTTTATATCCTAAATGAGATTTAGGGAATAATTTTTTTTTGCTAGCTCCATGTTTTGGAATGCATTGTCTTGGTGCTGCTTACTCCTGTATCACACACTGAACTTGTTTCATACTCCTTGTATACTCCAGGTTGGTTTGCAGTTAAAAGTATTTGATTTCTTTTGACACACATTTTATCTTTTTGAAAGTTGGTTAAAAGGTTAGCAGAAAACAACAGAAGTATTAAGAATCAGAGAGATACTCCTCAAGAATAAATGACATGCATTACAAGTCAGGAGCCTCAACTCTTCAAGAACACTAATTAGCTTCTTTTCATGTCTTTATGCTTTATGAAATCTTGTATTGGTTTTCCCTCCCTTTGGGTTTCCTTGATTATTCTTTCAAATGGACAAGATTGATCTTTCCTTTTAAAATGTATTTGTGCATATGATTTGTCCTTTGAAATGTTATGTTTCATTTGAAAAATATTTCATATTTGGAAGGACTGTTATCAATAGACAATATTGGCATAAAATGTAAGGCCAGATTTTTTTTGTTATGTTTGATACTTTTCAGCTCTGTTCATAGCACATTTTAATTTCTGTACATTTGACCACAGCAGCTCAGAAATGCTACATTGATTAGCTTCTGTAGTGAAGCTTCCGAGTCAAAAAGCCTTCCTCCTGAATTAATCTTTCTGAACAAAAACTGTGGGCTCCAGAAGTATCAAACTGACTTAGGTGAAAAAAAAGAACTTATGCCTTTTCTGTGGTGTTTTTAGCTATGTTTCTTTTCTTTGTGTACTGGATCTTTAAATATAAAAAGTTTGCTTTCCTGTATGTTAAGGGGCAGGACTTGAGATGCTTACATACTGTGTGGAGTAGGGTCATCCAAGTACCTAGAGAGACTCAGCTGTCTTCTTTATCTAAAATAAGAATGATCTACATTGGAAGTTCCTGTTTTGCTCTTCATGTACAGCATCCTAACAGAACATTCCCACACATCCTATTGTCCCCACAGATAATATCAAACTAACTAGTGTCAGTTTGTCAATATGTTAGAGAGGATATATAAGGAAGGAGAGACTAGCAGACAGACACCTTTGCAACCTATCTCCTTTAAAGGAAAACAATTACGTCCTCTGATTACCTACCTACATTTTTCTAACAGGCACAGAAGGAAAACTATACAAACCCAAGGTTCAGCAATGTACTCCACAGGGGTTCTGTGCATATGATAGGGGGCCTGATCCAAAGCCCAGGAACAGGCATGCTGACAGGGGAGCAAGGGGGGCAATTACCCAGGGCCCAGCAATTTAAAAGAGCCATGGATGGGAGGATAGATATGCATCCTCTTTTCCTCCACACACACCCTTCCCTTGAGGTCCCTGCCACTTGCACTCTCTGCCCCGCCCCTTAGCCAAGTTTATTTATTATGCGCCATGCAGGTTCCCAGGCAGGCTGAGGAGGCAGCATCTGCTACTTAGCTTCTTGGGTTCATCAGTAATCTCCCTGGGGAGTGCAAGGGACCGGGAAGCCAAGTAGCAAATACAGCCGCCTCCGCAGCCCGGGAACCTGGATGGCACATTATAAATAAGTAAAAACTTCCAGCAGAAGGCCACTCAGACCTGAGGCCTCTCTTTCTAGGGGGAGTCATTGACTGTTCTGCCTGAGGCCCGGAATTGTGGTCAGTGAGCCGGCCCAGGGAAGTCCTTGAGAAAGGGCTTTGAATCAGGTCCATATTTAGCAGATTAATGGAACTTGCCCCCATGGCCTTCATCAAGGATGTATGTGTGAAAATGTTGCATCAAATTTAATGCAAAGAAATCCTTCAGAAAACCAATTTATCAAAGACTTTCAAAATTTGAAGCAATGTTCTCATAAACATGGTAGTTAAGAAAAACTAAGAACAGCAAACACATTAGCATCCTAACAATTATCCATAGATATGTGGACTTAACTCTGTCATTTTCCCACTTCCTTTCCTAATTCCAATTTAAATTAACCAGTACAATTCACTATTGGGTGGAGAAAAAAACAAGGATCTGATTTTGAAATCACTTCCATGAGTTTAACTCTATTCCCTTCATTTATATCAGTTCAGAATCTGGCTGAAAACTTTACTTGCATACCACCAGTGAAATGAAAGAATCATTCATCTCACCCAAAACACAGACTAATACCAAAAATATAGATTCTGTCGCACCTTTCAGCCCAAAGCATTTTACAATCTACAAAAGAATTATTTTATTCATCATTGGCATTAGTTGTTTAATAGGGAGAACCTTAATGAATTTTCAGTCCCTTTCATGGGTGTTTCTCCATAAGAGACAATCTGGATTTTTTTTTTTTTTTTTTTTTTTTTGCTGACATTTCTATCTTTGCTGTGCCTCCTTTATTAGAGCATTTAATAAAACTGCGTAAGCTCCCTGACCCTAAGCCTCTTGGCCTAAATTTTGCAGCTTCCGTGACATCTTTACTCATATTGAGTATGTTGCTGGCATTTTTACTTTCATACTTTCTTAACTTGCGAGAGAGAAAAAAACTGTAAAGCACTTAAAAGGCAATAGTTACTAGGTGTCTTAATTTCTCACAAGAATTATTTCAATCAATATCAGAACTGTTCCTCCTGCTGGAAGTGTGCATCACTGTGTATCATGAAAATGAAATAGCAGATGTTTCCAAATATGCAGCAATGCACGCCATGCATCTCAGCTATCTTTCTGGGCTACTGACATACACTATAACTATCTGAAGAAACAAAAAACAACGAGACTCCTGTAGCACTTTAAAGACTAACAAATTTAATTCCTGCAGGCATAATCTTTCGTGGGCTGCAACCCACTCCATCAGATGCCAGAACTGGGTTGCAGCCCACGAAAGCTTATGCCTGCAGAAATTAGAATTGTTAGTCTTTAAAGTGCTACAGAACTCTCATTGTTTTTGCTGTATACAGACTAACACGGCTGCCCCTCTGGAACTTGTAACTATCTTCTTATTTGCAGAAAGCCATTTCTCAAGTATTTTGCACATGTGGTAGGAACAGATTTGAAAGGTTTAAAAAAAAAAAAGGATTGGAATTTTATGAATCTTTAATATTTTAACTATTTGAAAGATACCAAAAACAAATAAAAAAATGTTAGTAGGATCATTCCTAGCCCTCTAGCAAGTACTTTTAGCTAAATCTTTGAACAGAAGTTAGGCAGAATGTCTATAGAAAAATTTGATACTGACCTCTGTGATAGTCACTCAATGGTGATGAAGGAAGTGAAGCTCTTAGTGTAAGAATCCTTTGAAAACTTGTGGCAGTTTTAAAAACAAAACTGAGTAGAGATTCCTAAAAAGGAACAAAGCACATTGTGAATCTGATACTTTCTCATTTTACATTTGATCTTTAATACACATAACCGCTTGCAAAATAATTGCTAGTTGTTTTTCATTTTATATCTTGGTGAAACAGTGAACAAGGGAAGACATCAGTGTGAAATATGATGCACTTTTATGTTCATACATCAGAAACAGCTGTGTAACTTACAAGCAGTGGAGTGGCAGCACAATCCGATTGTATATGATTGTCTGTTCTGAAGGCAAATGAAATTAATGATGTGTTCTAGTTATGTCATATCAGATTGTGCTGTCATTTAGTTAGGAGATTCTTTTAATACCGGATGGGTGAGATTGGTGTATGCACATACTCTGCATGTTGTACAGTAAGCTAGACTGTATACCACTGAATACTGAGATTCTCAATAACAGCAATTGCAGTGAGAACTGGAATGGAAAGCGGAGATGACAGAATTTGCATCCGCATCAACTTTTCAAGCTTTCCAGAAGCTCAGGGGTATTGAGATCTGGAATTTTGGTGTAAGCTGTTACATTAATATGTGCTAGCTATTAAATTGGAGGAAAACCCTGTGAACCCACCTTAACTATATAACTGGCCCGATATTGTCTTGCTACTTTGGGCTCAAAGCCTTCATGATTAAAAGAGAAGGTGAGAAGCAGAACACATGCAGGCCCAAGCCGCTGATGACTGTGGAAATCAGATCAAGTGCTACATTGCACTGGGGATGGAATGTGACCACACATGATGGCCAGCTCACTCAAAGTAAGCATTTCTATTTTTAAATGTAAACGTCTTATTGCTGTTTTATTGGCATTCAGCATTGCCTTATTTGGTACATATCGAAAAGCAAAACATGGGATTTCCTGATTCATACATACATATACAAACACTCAAATTCTGCACATAGGAAATATATCACTTGTGTAGCAATCGCTAATATTGACTACTAATAACAAGATTAATAGAATACACCTGTTTATGCTCATTTAAGAAAAGACCACCGTGTTTTAAAGGCCATAAAATCAATCTTACCTGTTGTACTTAAGTACGTAAACTTTATCAAATCTGAAATAATGGGAAGTGCACCAAAGAGCTGCATTTATTTAGACTCTTTCTTCTCATACTGAATAGTAATGCTGTCGCTATTGATATGTCTACATGTTTTCTTACATTTGTATCAACAAAATCTTTGGTTCTTACAGGTTTAGAGCCTTGAGTGTCTCCAGTGAAAGTTAAGAAAGTTTAGCT
The DNA here is from genome assembly GCA_007922155.1 of Mesoclemmys tuberculata. Lineage (NCBI taxonomy): Eukaryota > Metazoa > Chordata > Testudines > Chelidae > Mesoclemmys > Mesoclemmys tuberculata. Next base: position 19,847,268 of record ML675646.1, read on the forward strand.
CCTCACAGGATCAGGCCCTTAAAGATGAATAAAAATATGCCATGCCAGTCTGTAGATGTTTCATGAGAGCTATTTGCAGTAGCCCAGAGATTAGAATGTTCCTATTGATTGAAAGGGAAGAAAACATTTGGGTCTCTAGCTTTATCCATTTTAGTTATCTCGCTTTAAGGAGGAGTATAATCTCCTACCATTGACACACGCCATTAGTACGCCTCCCCATTCAAGGAAATATGCCGTCCTCTTTATGTTACTATTTATCTTATATTCTATAAAGACATATTTACTGGATTTTAATTGAAATTTCAAAAGCAGGAAAGTCTTTTATGGTTGCTGTGCTAGTTCCGTGAAGGAGATTTGACTTTTATTTAAACTGGATGACCCTGTATATTCAGTTCAACTCCTCGATCGACCGTCACTGAATTGTCAACTGTTTGTTATGAATAGCATGCAGTGGGAGAAGAAGTTGACCTTGAACTCCCTAAATGTTTTATGAATACTACCCATTTCCAGAAAAATATGAATATGTTTTCCAGATTTGCTCTTTCTGCTTTCCTTAAGGCTGTCCCAGTAACAAATGCCTTTCATCTTACTGAGGAGCTTATTATATTGAAGGTGTGGGAAGGGGAGAACAATATTTTAATGATGAATTTAATGCTTGTGGATTGTAATAGATTGATTATATTGTAGACTGAATTCCTGGACTTAGCCAAAGGCTATGCAGAACGTTGGAGCTGTAATGCTATTATAGCCAACATTAGTTCTTCATTCCTATAGAATTTTGTTTTATAATTCTCCATTACAAGGATAATTTACTCTGGGACTATTCTTTCCTTGCAATTGGCCTTTTTATTGGTGAGCAAAAATAGATTAAACAAAGCTATTTAAATAGATTAAATGAAAGCAATGATCATTTTGATCTGTCTGGAGTGCACTAATCTCTGGGTTGCTTTCCCCAATGAGTGCGACTAAACCCCAAAGGCCTCCAGCTGGTATTGGAAAGAATGCAGTTCATATATATATGCCAGGGGGTGCTGCAGGAAAAAACTTGAGGAAAGCTGAATGGGGCAGTTAATAGGATGCAGTTCACAGAATGGTTGTAAGCAACAGAGAAGCACTCAGATTAATTCCATTTAAAGACATTTGTGCTCAGTGCTGGATTTTGATGGGAAGCTTCACAAGTAAAAAGAGAGGGACTAATTTACTGTGACATGGCATATATTGGTTTCTTTTCAAATACATAGACAAGCTACTTTCGGATCTTTCAGAATTTGCAGACAAAGTGCTTTTCCAGCTAAGATACGTTTTAAATGCTTTTCTGAAAGCCCTTTATATCACAGAGCTCATAGAAACCGCTCCTGTGACTGCTTTAAAAGTGCAATAAGGTTTAATAAGAAGGATGCACTTTAGTTCATAGATCACTTGTTTTCTGCTTTACTTTATTCGTCATAATACTTACCTTTCTCTTACTCAAAAAACAAACAAACACAAAAACCCTGTATTGATCTCCTCTTTCCCAAAGCAGGTTCTCTTGGTCTGGATCGAACCTGCCTCTCTCAGTAACTGTTTTTCCAAGAGACTGCTCTATTTAAAATGTTTCATAGGCCATCTAGTTATTTGTTCATTTGTTAGGAATGATAGGACGGACTATAATAGACAAGCAGTCTCAGCTGGCTGCTGGACATAAGACTAGACCTGGTAATATTACAGGAGAGGATATATAGTCTGTGTGCAGTGGAAAATAGTTTTATGATACATCTTGACCCAGGACCTATTAAAAAATCCATTATTTATTTTAATTGAAGTTCAAAATGTCCTTTGGAGTTTTATTTTAGGCATTTTTTGCTAAAATATTAGTTCGTTTCAGTGCTGTGAAGGAGAAATAGCTTGAGTTGCCATATGGTTTACACAGCAGCTATTAATTCAATATTGGAAACTTCATTTTCTAATTTACAGTGAAAGGAAATATGTTTTCCTCAGATCAGCTGCACCATTTCTTTGCGTCAGTCCTGGAGGAACACACAGGTTCTGTTTATAGGCTTGTTAATCTTTGTCTAACAAGGACTGGTTCAGTTCTTGAGTTTGCTTTTTCAAAATTTTGACCCTTAGGCTTGCTTCCTATGGACACAACTGTACATAAATATCAGGGCAGGAATGTGTTGTAAGTGTAATCTGGCAGTCCTCATTTCATTTGTAATATCAAAGATCACTGAGAGTCAAAGGGAGAGGCAGTTGGATCTCATATTCTACATTAGACATGGTGAGAGGAAACCCAAGACCTGCTCCTTTTCTTCTGACACACTTATAAGACAAACACATGCTCTTTTAAAAATAACACTGCTCTGCTCTGATATGTTTCCCTCCCATGTGTTTGGCTTAAAAATGTGCATCAGTTCACAGTGTTATGCTTGTTAAGATATAACATTACTGCTCTGCAATGAGGCACTTCAGAGAATACAGTGGGAAAGTTGGCTCCGGTTGTGCTGAAGAGGGCCTTGTGCCAGAGCAAAACAACCTCTTGTTGTAGCACCACGTTCTTTCTTCACCCCTAGTTTATTTATTCTTTGCTTGTTCTTTTTTTGAGTCATGCAGGTTCTACCTTTGAAAGCTATATTGACATAATTGACATGACTTGCAGCTGGGGCTGACAGCACTCAAAGGCAATGTATTACATTTTCTTTTCTCTGCACAGTAATTTGAGGGTCACTGACCATCCCATCTCTTTTTTAGCATATCGCCTTGTGAAGTGCCTGTAATGTTAATTTGTCACCATTATTTAAAAATCATCTGTCAATGGGGAATGCTGAGTATTAGCTACTATTTTGATCTTGGCTTACTGCTGCACTACAATTTGATTGAAGTTTGCAAGCACATGGAATGTTGTTCTTATTCACATGTTACTTGACGGTAGTGCGATATAACCCAGGAGTGCAGGAGGAGGGTTAGGGTATAGTAATGTTGATGTAGGGTGGGTGTTTTTCGTCCATACTGCATAAAGGAATTCCTGTGTCAGAGAATTTTTCCATTAAAAATTATACATCAAAATGATGGCTATCCATAATGCAAGATGCTGTACATGTAGTGCTACATACAGGCCTTATGTGTGGTGGTGGGGAGGGTGAATAAAAGATCACTTGAATTAGTAAGAAGAATGATTCCAAAAGAAGTTAGATATGAGCAATATTCCAATCTATATCTTGGTAATAAAGAAATCTTTACAGTCATTTTTAGTGCCTGGCTTTTATGAACGAGTAAGACACTTAGCATCCTATTTTGGGACTGACGAAGCCTAGCATTTCCCAGGAGGTTAACCACCATGGAGATGCCATCCACTGAAATTTCCATTTAGCATTTGCATCCTAGGAGCAGGATCAATGTCATTTTAATGGTGGTTGTGAATGCTTCAAACATGGAGCGTTTACTGATACATTAGCTGATTTTAACTGCTTTTCAGTTAAAAATGTAGAAGTAAAGTGACTCAACATGCCTGATAAATTCTATTTTAAAGTTTGTTATACATTAAGTTTTGTGAATTAAAATATCAGTATAGAATTTACTTCCATGTGGAGAAATTTGTCACAGATTTGGATCATTCTGTTTTTATATAATTTAATCAATTTCATTCTTCCTCCTCAACCTCACTTCCCCCTTAATTAATGTATGCGGTTTAGGCCCAAACATTAAGGGCCGCATCCTCAGCTGATTTAATTGGCTAAGGTCTATTGGAGAGTGATCGCTAAATTAGACATGAGAGAACACGTTCCCATCACAAGTGAATATGGGGGAACAATGCCCCTTTCCCAAATTTACATATGGAAAAGGTAAATCATCCTACAATAATACCTTAATTTGTTTTCCCTCTTTATGTCCAGTAGAAATGTAAATTAGAAAATATAGAAATGCTTGATGAAAGCCATACAGAGTTGGAGTTACAGCTGGGGCAGAAGGAATAGAAATACATTATTTTCTGTTTTCTGTTCAATGGTAAATGGCCTGATAAGGAAGATGTTTGTTTACATTTCTCAGACTTGCCCTCTGTCCAATTTTGTGAGTCTTCAGTAAACACTAGCACTGATATGACAGGTAGCTATTCAGCTTTCTAATTATATAAGAACAAATACCTATGGCTAGGTTTTTATTAATAACAAACAATAGAAATGCATATGATAAGAAAGAAAAAGGTAAATTTTGCTCTGAAAATTCTGTGGGGAGTTTTTAAGCAAAAGTACTTATAATCATAGAGACACATTTTATGTCATTTTAAAAGATACCTATGCCTACACTGAAATGAAACTTGACTAACAGGAAATGCATATTTTTCAGGCTGATTAAAACTCTCTGAATTTTGTTTGATTTTGTTAATGTCTATTTAACTCTAGAACTCAAGAGTGTCACAAACAGACACAAAACCTCTTTTGTTAGAGATTCCACATGATCATCCCTCCAGCTACAACTGAAGAGAGCTTTCAACCCACGTCTATGGGTCCTGCAAGGTCAACTTCCAGCAAAACAGAGAAGATAAGCCTTCGCGTTCTTGCTATTTCTAAGTTGTTGGTTTTGGGGTTTTTTTTAAAAAGGAAGAGAAAAAATATTACGGACCTTCTTTAAATCTTTTTCTTTTCCCTTCTTCAAATTCCTTTAAAAATAGCTGGCATCCTGATTCAGACCCACACTAAGTAGTGAGACAACAGCAGTCTCACCCAACAGTGGACCCCGTACCCCTCAAAATGGCTATCACCGGACGAGGACTCAAGTCACAGGTTTTTTACTTGGAGCACCTTTTGGATCTCAATGAGCCGTACTCAGGCAGAAAAAGAACTGAGAACTTTGCCCTGGACATTTATTCCCCTGAGTTCCTGTTCTGTCTCCACAACAGCAGACCACTCAGTTCAGATCAAGAGAAATTTAGTTATAAACTAACATGAAAATATTTCAGTGTGAAAAGCTGGCCCCTGTATCCTAGTAGATGAAGCCTAGAATAACCAGGTAATTGACCATCTGCAACAAGTCAACTATGCAAGACTATGTATGCAAAGAACCTCATCTCCACCTTTTATGCAGCCACAGCAGAAGACTTCAAAAACTCTTTCTGCTGTAATCAGTCAGACTCAGCATGAGACTCTCTCTCCCCACCCCCCAACAGCCCTCCAGCTGTCTCCCCTTTCATTTCATCTGTTGTAGGTCACTGGTAAGCTACGCTGACCCACATGAAGAAGAAGCCAGTGAATAAGATAGCACCTTTACATATGCACACAAGTGTAAATAAGGGGTTCTGAAAATGAACGTCTGATTTGAGGGGATTTCTCTCTTTAGCTGGAGGGAGGGGGTTGTGTTCATGTAAGTCAAACATTTTTCAAATGGTTTGAAAAATAATTTTCTCAGAATGATTGCTCCAGACAGGGGTTTATAATGGAAATGCAGGCAGACCCTTAATTATTGCCATAACCCATAGGAAAATAAAGCAGAGAGGGCCACTTCATGTGCAGTTATAATATTTAGATAGCATAAACACTGCTGTGACAAGCTGCCATCAAGGAAGGCCCACCATATGGGATGCAGCTAAACTTAAATGTTGTTTATTTCTGCAATCAAGGCAAAGTAAGCTGAAAATCCAACAGACTCTACCAGAAGGAAACCAACACAAAAACCTTTTTACAGAAATTTTACATGGAGATCAGAGACATTTTCCTGGGGTCTACCAACTGGGAACTAGGGATACTTGTTCCTAGCACAGTTGTATAACTTTAATGTCCCACAGAGCTGACAGACTTTGACACTTACAACTGCACAGGGAGTAAAGCAGATTTACAAGCAGCAGTGACCTTTCTGTCAAGGGAAGTAAAGTAGCTAATTCACCCTACCCCTTAACATGACAACATCATTCAACACAGAGTAGGAAAAGCGCTTCAGCAAAAAGTTTATGAAAGTGACATTGATGTATCCCTGTACATTAGATAGAATCCCATCGGTATACCATATGTTTTAAATCCTTGAAATAGCATCTTTTGTCTTACAGTGAGATTATAAGGGTTTGTTACCTAAATATTATAGTGTCATCTGTTTTGCCAAAGTAACGGACTACTGAAAAGCCATTTTATCAGTAATTTTTAAAATAATGAATGTGTACACCACAGATTTTTTTAATACCCCTTCTCCTCATCCTATACTAAAAAAAATCTATATTTAAATATTGTTGCTAGTTTTTTATTTCTTATCTTAGACGTAAATAACACTGGATTGTACTTGTATTCATTACCTGGTTACCTTGTTTCTATAGTGATGAATAGCCAAGCTATCCTAGTTTAAAAAAATAGCAGTTGCCTCTCTAGCTTGTCTGTTTTTTAAAATGAAATTGCCTACTTTAAAACTTAGCTCCTGCTTTTTAATCACAGTGCTTATTGTTGAAAATGAACTCCTGTCTTTCGCTCTGTAATTTCCCATACATAATAGTACAACTCATTTAATCTATTTATTTTTGCTGCATAGAAGCCGTAAAGCAAAATTCCTGTCTCTGTAGATTTGAACAACCAATAACTAACTTGTTTTCATTAGCAGAAAATAAAACTTACTTCTGTCCATTAAAAAAACTCTGTGGCTCAGTGCTGAATTAAAGTAAAAGCAAATTTATTTAATTTAAATATTTTTAAATAGCTTAATAGAGAAGATTACATAAGTATTCATAATAAATATGCTCTCTTTGAGCTGGAAGTAAAAAAAAATGTTGGACAACTTTATGAGAAAGCAAGTTTTTCCTCTCAATCAATCCCAAGAGGGACATTAACAATCCTTCAGGGAACATACTGCAGAAGATGGCATAACTGACTCACACAAAAGACTCAGTTAAAGATATGTGAAGTGTTGGGAGGAAATGGAACATTTTAACATTACATCCTGGTCATACCAAGGTCCATTGACCCTATATTCCTTCCAGATAATTAATTTACAACACATTAAACCGCAGCGTGAAGAAGAATGTCATGCATCAATTGTGCAAGAATAAAAAGTGTTATTGATTTACATTTTCTACTGTGTCGTGCATTGACAGAAAGAAACAATCTCGCTGTTTCTTATAGCCAAAAGCCCTTTTCTGAAGGACAACTTTGCTAAATAAGTGCACTTTATACCACACTAATTGAAGTAGTGTTGACACCCTGACAGATATACGTTTGGAAAAAATTGAGCATAATTAGACGACCATAGAGTGACTCACTAATATTGACAATCACTCCAGCAAGCAAATGTTTGGAGGTGATAATGCTCTTTTTTACAGGAAAGGTTTAAAATAGCAAAGCACATTGACAAATATTATTTAATGAATAAAATATGAGTGACTCCGTGCCATTTACACAGTGCAAAGTCTGATGGGAGTCAAGATCATTCTCTCCATGTAGGCATTGGAGATGTTTGACCATTACATAAGGTAAGAGAATAGCTTCAAGAAGTCAAAGTTTGAAGATACATGAACTGGATTGCACTGAAGTTTATTGACAATTACATTATGTTGTTTTAACTGAGACGCATACCAAATATCCAAATGAAGGCTGGCATGTGTTGCTAAGCCCTACCCACTACAAACATTTTAAATGTACTTTTAAATCAGTCTCTGTTTTATACTGAGTCACTAGCAGAGCTGGAACACCTAGCATACGGGATATATACACTGTATTTCATCATTTTCAGCAGCTAGAAATGAGACAAATTCACTGAATTTCCCAGAAACTTAATACACACAATCAAAAAAGGTCAACGCTGGGTCACTCTCACTTTTACAATGAGCCTGATACAAAGCACATTGGAAATTTACATTAATCACACTGGGCTTTGGATGAGGTCCAATATGGGTGCCACTGTAAAGCATGTGGTCCCATTTTCAAGATCTCTTCATAGCTTCTAATGCAAATTATTAACTGTAGGTGTATATTTGTGTCTGTATATTTCACATTACACACCAAAAAAACTGCATTCAAAGCATTAAGAAACTGGGACTGACTGGGCAAGGACACTGCAGGTAGAAACGAGACGAGACAAGGAACATGGCTGGGACTGCACACAAAGGGAATATATATGTATGTATATTTCATATTTCACAATAACACTGCATCAGAAGAACATTAACATTGCAGAGTCAAGCCCTGAAAAGCTAGGACATGTCCAAACTAAGATTACCCATGCACAAAAGGGCCACATTAAGGTTGTGTGAGACAGACTTTACCTTCTTAGCAAGCAATGCAAACAGTGAGTATCTGCAGTGATGCAGAGAAGCCTTTTCAAAACAAGGTAGCATTTATTATTCAACTGGAACACGGTACAAGATATTCCTTCCGTTAGCATGGTAAAGCCAAGCTCACGTCAGATTCCACATTGGTAGAAGCAATTGCTCCAAGATGCCATGCTCTTCTGATATCATTATTGGCTCGTCATCTCTTTGTCTGTCTCTCTGTGATCTTCTAATGTTCCCAGGACTTTGTTCGCACCTGGCACATTGTCTCTTGTTGCAGTCATGCTGTATTCATATGTTCAGCTTCTTTTGGCTTCTGGATTGGCCATTTAGAAGTCTTGATTCCAGCAAGTACGTATTAAATTATCTGGTCTCAATGCAGACAGCATCTCTGGCACTTGGCCATGCCTCATTCCCTCTTACACTTAGGCTGGGTCTACACTGGTGGTGGCAAATTTGCTGCCGTCACATTGATTGCTCTGGATCCACTGAGTGGTCTGCTCAGTCGATCCAGGAAGCCACACAGGAAAACCACCCTGGTAAGTGGCGTAGTGCTGCATCGAAGGGAGCGCTGTTCCCTTTGGTGCAGCGCAGTGTGGACGCCGCGCAGACGAGACGCTGCAAAGTCGACGGGAGATACACAAGTGATTTACCTCACTTGCGTATCTGCTGTCGACTGCCGCCGAATCGCAAAGGTAAGTGTAGACCGGGCCTTAGTGTGTAGCAGTACATAGTGAGCACAGTAAACTGAGGCACACATTTGGATCCTAAAAATATTACCTCAAGAGCCTTTGCAGATTTTTGCTGTTAGCCTCTACTGAGCATGTGCAACCTGTGACTCCGCCCTTCCTCCCCCAGTTTTATTATTTAGCCAGATTTGGGCAGATTTTTCACAAGGGATGGTAAAAACACATCTTTGACACAAAGGTCACTCCCCTTGACAAATTTCAGGACTGTCTTCCAAGGCATGGGATGCTATGGTTGTTTAACGTAAAGGTTGCCAGAATGTTTTTAACAAGAGCAAAGCATATTCTTTCCTCGCCTTGATCTCAAAAACAGTGAATGTATTTGTTTGACATTTTCCAGAAAAATTCCACCTCAGGCAGTCACTCAGCATGGAAAATTTTAGCCCAGACAATTAAATTTGGCAAGCTTATAAACAACTGCAAACAGGATTGGGCAAACTTAATAAAAAAGGTGGCAATACCAGTCTTGCCTATAATAGTCACATAATACATATATCCCTAAAATTTATGTTTGTTGGTGGGATTACAAAAGGCTAACAGGAGGCCTGACTTGTCTTGTTGAGATTATTCCATTTAGTTATAATTATACATCATTTGCTCTGGGATTGCTTTGTGTTTGCAGTTTTTCATTCATTTATTTAGTCCAGTAATTCATGTGCCACTTCACATTGGAGAATTTATTTAATCACACCTTATGAATTAGCTCCTAAAAGACATTAGGTCAGATTCTCAACAGGTGAAAAATTGAGTAGTTCCATTGTCTTACCTCAACAGGAGAAAGGTTCTTCCATTGGCATGGCTAATCCAACAGATAATAGCTACGTCCACAGAAGAATTCTTCCATCTATCTAGCATTTGACAACAGAGGTTAGATCGGCTTAACCACACCCTCTCAGCAGTATGGATCTTTCACACCTCTGAGTGATGTAGTTCAGGTGACTTAATTTTCTAGGCCTTAGCTTCACTATTTCCAATTGATTCCTGCTGTCCTTTCAAAAGAAAAATTTCAGTCAAGCTTACCTGTATAATGACTTTAGGATCAGGCCAAAAAATCAGCCAAACTTTCAAATTAGATCAGAGAACTCCAAGTACAGGTAGATGAGTTTTTTTTAAAACTCTTCACCCCTCCTTACTCTCCCCCATAGATAGGACAGTCTACAGAATTCACAGATCATTATGTGTTATAGCATATTTTCTCTTCAGTGTAAAATTGTGGGATGAAGCCCACATTCTGAAATTACACACAAAAATGTTAGGAAAAATGGAGTGTTTGAAATCAATTCTAATGTTAAATTCAAAGGACTTCCTTGGCTCATTAAGTAAAAATATCTCATTTAATGAGCAGGAAAGCACTGGAGCACACTGAACCCAGACACAAAGCAAATTATTTAAGTGATAAATTATATTTTATGAGGAATGTAAAAGTTAATAATACGCAGGGGTAAGGCAATAAATGCAGAGGTGTAACTAACTTCATTGACTGCTTTACTTGCAAACATGCCATGTGTACTTAGTTACTTGAAATAGTAATAAAAGGACTAGGCAGAAATTCCTGGAACTGAAATTTCACATGGAGAACTTTGCAGCATTCATTTCCACTAAGCAACTTGTATTTTATTTCTTCCAAACTTTCTTCTCTTCGCCTCCTGCACTTTAGCACACAGAGCTCTGTTCTCTTTACTTTTCACTTTTTATCAAATATTTGATTTTGCATCCATTAAAACTGAAACTTCCTTATCTACCACAAGGGCTAATAAAATCAGATGCTCATTTACCCTCCAGGATGCCCCACAAATGACCTGAATCCTGGCTTAAAGAGAACCAAGTGGAACAAGGAAGAAACCAATGGTTCAGTATTTCATCTCAGCCTATTCTACCTCTTTCCTGATTGTCCTTATGTTATTCTCCACAAATCATTCTTCCATAAAAGTTAGTTGACCCAAACACAAGCTTTGGTGATGCTTTCACTGAGATCAAGTTCAGTGGGATGGCTCACACAGTGAATTTAAGCATAGGACTATGTATTTGCAGGATCAGAGCCTTTATGTAAGATTAGTGCACCAAAGCTGAACTTATTTTATGTTTATAACAACATAAAGGTGTAATCTTACATCACAGATGAAGTAGTGGAAGGGCCTCACCATTGGTAACCAGTAGAGTAGGGCAAATCCTACCAAAAATATTTCCTGACAGTAATGCTTCTATTTAATTCAATTTAATTTGCTTCAACCATTCTGATACCCCTTGTGTGTTTACTTTCTGCAGTCATGAATTCCTCTTTTACTTACAGCTGCTTCTGGAAAGCTAATTTTAAGCCTGCATGTTCTCACCAGACATGGTATAGAATCATAGAAATATAACACTGGAATGGACTTGGAGAGGTCATCAAGTCCAGCCCCCTGCACTGAGGTAGACCCAGCAAACCTAGACCATCACTGACAGGTGTTTCACGTAACTAATTCTCAAAAAACACCCATGATAGGGATCCAGCAACCTCCCTTGGAAGCCTGTTTCAGAGTTTAACTACCCTTTTAGTTAGAACATTTTTCCTAATATCTAATCTAAATCTCCCTTGCTGTGGAATAAGTCCATTACTACTTGTCCTGCTTTCAGTGGACATGGAGAACAATTAAGCACTGTCCTCTTTATAACAACCCTTAACATATTTGAAGCGTATTATCATTCCTCCCCTCTCTTCTGTCTTCATTTCTCAGATGTTTTTATTCTTTCCTCATAGGTTAGAATTTCTAAATTTTTTATCATATTTTTTGTTCTGCTCCTGTGGATTTTCTCCAATTTGTCCACACTTTTTCTAAAGTACTCCAGCTGAGGCCCCACTAGTGTAGAGTATAGTGTGACAATTACCTCCCATGTTTGACATAGAACACTCCTGTTAATACATGCGAGGACTATATTAACCTTTTTGCACTACACCACATTGTTGACTCATATTCGATTTCCGATCCACGATACCCCGTACGTCATTTTCAGCAGTACGGTCACCTAGCTAGCAAATCCCCGTTTTGTAGTTGCATATTTGATTTTTCCTTCCTAAGTGGCATACTTTGCACTTGTCTTTAGTGAAATTTTGCCTTGTTGATATCAGATCAATTCTCCAATTTGTCAGGGTCTGATGTTTTAATTCTAATCCTGTCCGCCAAAGTGCCTGCAACCCCTCCCAGTGTGGTGTCATCAGCACATTTGATAAGCATTCACTCCACCCCAAGTCAATAATGAAAATATTGAATAGTACTGGACCCTGGGCTGAATCCTAGAGACCACACTAGATGCAACCTCCCAGTTTGACAGTGAACCATTGATAACTATTCTTTGAGTAGGGTCTTTCAACCCACATTGTAGTCTGGAATTGGACATGCATTCACACAGCAGAGGATAGGATTTGCAGAAACCTTGAGCACTGCCCTTGTGTGGAAATAATTAAATGAATCAGAGAAGGGATCCAACTCCGCCTATCACAAGTAGAACAGCTCTCACACCTGCACAATTGTTCTGTGTGAGTATCATGAGAGAATAAATGTAAACTGAGCTGAGCCAAGAAAATCTTGTTAGCCCCGGTTTTCCAGGAATAAGGCCTTCAGCAAAAACCAGGTTTCTCAGAAAGGGAAAGGTTTCGAATGAGGTGCTATTCCCTAATCCCGTTTATCACTTCCAAAACTGCTCCTCTCCTTGCGAGAGTCAAAACTCAATGATTTCTTCTGCCTATCCTCCTGATTAGGAGTTATTCTCATCAAACAAACAACATGGCACTACGTGACTGATCTCAGATCACCAGTCCAGTCTGAATTTGGGACGCTAAAATATCAGCTACAAGCAGAGAATGATAAATTCATAGAATAAAACAAAATCCTGTGAAAAAATGTGTAAAGTGAGTTCAGATCATTCATTCAGCTGTAGTAACCATCAGTAAAGGTCTGAGGAATGACACTCAGGTCCCTTTAGATCTAGGGGATGAGATACTTGTCTTTGAAAAATGTAAGGAATTGTAACTCCAAACACAGTGAAGCATAAGTGACACCAAAGAGAAAAATATTTGTTTAACATAAAATGTAAATTTTAACAGTCTTTAAAAATAAGTATTATTATATTATTTTAAATTAAAAATGTATGTGATAACAACCTCATGCTTCAGGACATAAGCCAAATGCTAACTATCTTGAGTAAGGAAGCAATTTTTCCCAATAGCATGTTATTGCATAGTTGTCCATGATGGGACTCTACTGTCTTCCTCAGAAGAAAGGGGCACTGGCCACTGTTGAAGACAGAACTAGATGGCCCACTGGCCTGATAAAAAATGGCAATTCTTATATTCCTGTATAAAGAAAAAAATTGCACATGAAGGGCCTGATCCAAAGCCTTTTGATGTCAATACGAGTCTTTTCACTAACTTCAATGGTCTTTGGATCAGATGCACTGTAATTTCTTTGTCATATTTATGGTCACTACTCTCTGTCACTGCATGAGTAACGGTTTTCTCATGATGTTTGACTTCCCTGCACTTTTCTGTTTTGAGACTTTAGGATCCCTCTACTCTAGCCTCAGAAGATGTGGAAGAAGTTATGAGCCAGTTATGAGAACTTTGAGCCACAGGTGTAATTCCTAGATTGCAAAGACATACCTGCACTAGCTCTAATCAAGGGAGCTCACTAAAAATAAAGTGTAGCACAGGGATGTGAGTAGGTCTGGCCTTCTGATATACCTACCCATCTGAGACACTAGGCACTTACTCTGGGCAGCTAGTCCTGAGCTAGTTGCACTGCTGCACCTTTACTCCAGTTTTAACATGCTAGCTTGACCAGAGCTAGCCCAGGTATGTTTTCTCAAGATGGGAATTATACCCCCACACACACACACTTCAGTGTAGACATCCCATATTGTGAATGGGATAAGCATGATACAATTGATACATTTTTTTTAAAACTTTTTTAAAAAATTTCCCCAAAGACCATTTATATTTAGAGATGGTTTCTAAATCATATGCACAGATGGGGAAAAATATTCTTATTTTTTTTAAGAACTAAACACTTTTCTACAACAAACAATACCTTTTGCATGCAAGAATTACAGTCACATGAGCTCTGCCTGGAGGTTTAGGGAGACTAAAGAATGAATGGGTCATGGAGATGGATTTATCTTCTCAAGGTTAAAAGTGTTCATTTCTGGTCAGGTTGGTGCAGGAAAGCTTGTTCTGCTACTGCTGCATGAATTCAGTGGATAAACGCAGATTTTCAGTCTGCAGGGTTTTCACTATGGCATCTGTAAATGAATGTAACAAATATTAAGTCTAAGAAAAAAAATTTCCATTTCTTGGCAGAGTCCTTTTTTGGTTTAATTTAAGATGTGAAAACAGAAATATTCCTGACAAGTTCCTAGATGAACTTTTGTAAGGCAACAGTTGACTTTAAATTTTCTCTTTAAAATGTGCTTGCTCTTTGCATTCAAGGGCCTGAAAGTCTGAAAGGTAGGATTATTCCCACTTTACAGATGGGTAATTGAGACCCAGAGGAGTTAAGCCACACAGTGAGTTAATGGTATGTTTGAGAACAGTGCCTGTCTTCTGTATCCCACTAACCAGTAGATGCTCCTATCTTTACTTCTTCCCCACATATTGCTTTTTATGTTTTTGGTTACATGTGAAATAACTAATGTACTGGTGCCAGTCAGATATTTTATATCATCAACCCCCAAAAGCAAATTTGTTTTACATAGCAGCTGAATGAAAAACATCCTGCAGAGAGTGCAAACACAAGGGAATGAAAAGAGAAAACACAGCACTAGCAACATGATTTAAATTAATTAAATGAACATTAATACCTCCAAGACATTGCATTATTGCTTCAGCTCTTTGGTGGGAAAAGCTATAATTTATATGTACAATATTTTAACACCCTCTATTAATTAGACATATATATCAGTTCTATTTAATTGATACTGTAAACAAAAGATCCATTTGAAAACACATGCTGCAATAATTAAAATGTTATTATGCTGACAGTGTCTTTCTTTGAGGAACTTGTAACATCTGTATTGACTGTGATAAGCATTGATTATCTGGAGTGATATAAATATTTGGGGAGCTAATAACAATCAGGTAGGAATTCAGTTCATGCTATAGACACCAAAGATAAATCACAGGAAACTTAGATCAAAGCTGGTTTGTGAATAAGTTTGTTTTTATACTTAATGCTGCACTATAAAACACACACAGAAAACCAGTCTGAGATTTAAAGCACAAGGAAATGCCATAAAGAAACATCCCATCCTGTGCAACAGTTCTGTACATCTGTACAATACCCATATGTACTAAGCAGGACATCGGCAACCAAAGGGAGGTCTCACCATGCACATTTAATCATCAGACATTTCTTTGAATGATAAAGCATCAATTAAAAAATTTTTAAAAAAAACAAAAACCCTGGTATAAATCTTCCCTTTGCTGACAGGTTAACTTAATAAAGTGGCTTTGTAAGTTCCAGTTCCAATTCTGGCTTACCTTGTCAGCTGCAGCTTGGTTCTGATTTAAATGCTGAACATTTTTTTTTTTAAATCCCCAGATTTCTGATTTACCCTCATTAATTACCCCTCTTACCCTACTGCTAGTAGAGAAATTGCAGGTAGGGTTCAGAGCATCGCCTGGCGATCCAAGAGTGGAAGTGGCCCTTCATAGGTATCTTTCCCTTCCCGTTCTGATGTCTCTACCCTTAGCCCTCCCACGTGCCATGTTGTCATGGATCCACAGGATCTGTGTTACATCACAACTTTAAAACAGGCCCTTCACAGGGCCACACCCACAAGGGTTCCCACTCTCCCTTAAGAATAGGCCAGGAGGCATTAATGCCGCTGGGCTCCAGCAGTCCTGTTTCACACCATCAGCTTTGCCCAGAGAGTCCAACTGAGACAGATTCCTGTTCAGATACATTTTGCTCTCTTTGGGGGTCACTGCACCTCAGCAAGTATTTACAGGGATACCATCAGTCTTTTCAAAATAGAATAGAATGTATTAGTCAACTGGAATTCAGCATCGGGAAGTCCTTAGGTCAGCGCAGAGAAGTAAAGATTATGATGGAGTTCAGATTAGCCAACATCAGGACTCTATCCTGCCAAACTGCTATAGAATCCATTTTCATCCCCTCTCTCTCTGTCCCTTTGCCTGCCAGTCAAGGTGAGAGCTGGTTGTCTCCCTGCATTTAACACAGCCATCTGATACCTTTTCCCTTTTTTCTCCAAGTCAGGCCCTTTGCTCTGCTTCTCTGACCAGAGGTTGGGGGAGGGAGGAGCGGGAGGGAATTGCCTTCCTCTTGGCTGTTGGTTTCCTAAGTGTGCATGTCCCAGCCACTGGCGTTCCCACTGCCTTTCCGGATCCTTCGTTCATGGGTCAGTTTCAGCCAGTCTTCTAACGATCCATTCATAGCACCCTAGAGGCACAGTTATGTGACGTGCACACACACCCCACTCATGTCTCCTGCTCTGCCCCAAGAACAGCTTTTTAACCTTTTTGCACCCATTTAGTAGCAATCCCTCATCAAGGAAGTGACTGCAATGCCTATTACTCATAAAAGTGTCACAGAACATTCCCTCTTGGTCACACATGCAATTACTCTTCCCTGGGCACTTTTCACAGAAGGTGCTCCATTGGTTTCTATAAGTGATAGACGGTGGAATAGGCCTGATGGCAAGATGACACTGACTTCAGTGGGGTTGAAAGAGCATACCTGAAAGCAGGATCTGGCCCTGTGCAGTCACAAACAGGAATTTGTATTCCTTCTTGTTTTCCTCTTTCAGATACAGAACAAAAGCTCGGTCCTTCCATTCAGAGGAAACAAGCACAAAGATGGTTTTGTATGATACATAATGATGTGTGCCTGCATATTCAAGGACAGGAGCTAGCTCCAAGGACTCGATCTTGACTTGAGATACACCTGTGCAATTCCCAATGAAGCCAATCAGTTGCTTGTGCCTATTACAGGATAGAATGGGGCCCCAAATATTTCACTTAGATCTTTGGGGTAATCCTGACCCCAGTGAAATCAATGGGAGTTTTGCCATTGACTTCAAAGGGGCCAGGATTTCAGTCCGGACTACGGCCCTGATTCAGTGAGGTATTTAAGCATATGCCTAACTTTAAGCACGTGA
This sequence comes from Mesoclemmys tuberculata, assembly GCA_007922155.1. NCBI lineage: Eukaryota > Metazoa > Chordata > Testudines > Chelidae > Mesoclemmys > Mesoclemmys tuberculata. The sequence continues at coordinate 19,864,380 of ML675646.1, forward strand.
GTAGTCCCATTGACTTCAGGTGCTGGTGGGCTTCACCTCGTCCTCATGATCTTTAAAGAAGCACAATTTATATAAACCTTTATCTATCAGTCAGAGTCAAGCAAACAAAGATTTAATTCCTATTTTGTGCAAACACTCCACATTTAGTGTACAGTGTACTGCATTTTTTTCTTGTCATACTTTTCATTTCCTTGCTATTATAATTTAGATCTGACATTCTTTGGTTTTTTTGTTTTTTTTTTAAGTTATGCATTAAATCCTCTTTCTATAACCTCTGTGCAGCTTTTTCAGTGATTGTTGTAACAGTTTGTACTATTCAGAAGCACAGGAATTAATTGTGTCTCCAGTTTTTATCTTGTCCTTGTTTCTTTCAGACTAGCAGCCTCTGAATTTTTCTTCAAAACAGCTAGGAGGTTAAAAAGACATCTTTCACCCAATCACATAAACTAATGTTCTGTAGACACAACAATAGCTGTTTATCGCACCTTGCATAAACTACTTTAATTACCTTCAGCTTACTGTTGTTATTCAAATAATTAATTTATAGCTAAAAGGGACTGGACATTTATAGAAACCCTTTACAATATATTGTACATTGTACTATGCTGCATTATAATTTATTCTACTGTTTATGGGTTTCAAAACAGGAGAGAGCATTTCAGATATTAATATAGTTTCTATTTTAATATCTTTATGGCTCTTAGTATTTTAAATGAAAAACTGAAACCATTGTATCTGAGTGCCTTAGTGAAGAAGCTGTAATGTCATCATAAATGCATTGCTATGTGTTACTCGATTGAAAGGCTAGTATGGTTTTAGCAAAGTATAGTTTGGTCAAAATTATATATAAATCTACATGTTTTTACATATAATATAGCAGCTGTACAGTATATTTTTGTTTGCATTTTGATAGCCAAAAGATAACTCTAACATTCTCTCTCTAGTCTTTGTATACAGTTGTAATAGTTACAAAAAGGTGGGATGGTAGTGGGTATTGGACTAGGAATCAAAAATTTTCAACAGTGCCTCAGTGATCTGAGAAAGTCAATGAGACTAATGATCCTAAGTCATTTGGGTCATTTTAAAAATTCAGATCAGTGCTTTCCCTGACTGCTGTGGATTTGCTGTGTTATGCTGGGTAAATCACAAATCTCTTTGTGCCTCATTTTAAACCCCTTCTGCAAAAATGGAGAGGTTGCTTTCTGATGTTTGTAAATTGCTGTGAGGGCTGTAGATGAAAAGTTCTATATATTATTAATTATTATAACGGGGAAAGCAGATGATACTTGGCCTATCATCTTAATAGTTCTGACTGTATGTCACATTGTGTAAGTATAAGGGTTTATATATACTTCATTGACAAACACTTTAAAAAAAGAAACAAAAACTTTCCAGATTTCATTGATTTTTTTTCCAACCAGCTAAAGATCTAGTCAAATAATGAGGAGTAGAGGGTGTTTTGTTTAAAATGTCAATTTTTTTTCAATTTTTAATAGAAAATATTAAATGGTTTATTTTTCCAACTGGATCTAGTACCTAGATCATATTTCCATGGCTAAATACAGTGTGTTTCTTCAAACAAATTCCTGTGTTGGCTCTTACATTTGAGGCTAAATTCTAAAATGGCTTAGACCATTCTTCAAAGTACCAAATAGCACAGGCTTACCTTAAAATATAGCAGGTATTAGGTACTGCCCTCCACAAGTACTATCAGCTGAAACATGGGAATAGGAAGAGTCCTTGGACACCAGCTACTTATGGCTTCCATAGGTTTGGACGCACAGGAAGTAAGGGAGCATAGCAGGAAGATAGTAAGTTTGTTCCACCCAAAGAACCACTGGAAAAATTACTCAGTGTCTGAAGCCTCATCTTTCAATCCAGAAAGACAACACCTATTTTCCAAAATTTCCCAACATCACTACACCTCCACCAGTGGTACCAAAGCTGGAAGTATACTGGCAGATGAGATCTTCTTGATCATCAGAATTTTGACCATTGTTTCATCTAGACCTGGTTTCAGCAGAGCTGGATTAAGTCCTCAAGCATGCTGGCAGAGATGATGGGAGACAGCTGTGGTTGTGACAGAACATACTGAAAATGGAGATGTCCAAGGCAAGCTTTCTGGTGATGCCTTGCTGGTCATATAGCAGCCTTTCCTTTAGTGACCTCTCACTGCTAGGTGTGGATAAGAGCTAGTTTGGAGACTGTGACATAAATGTCGTAGTCTCATGGACTCTAAGGTCAGAAGGGACCAATATGAACATCTAGTCTGACGTCCTGCACAACGCAAGCCACAGAACCTCACCCATCCATTCCTGTAATAGACCCCTGACCTATGGCTGAGTTATTAAAGTCCTCAAATAATGGTTTAAAGACTTTAAGGTACAAAGAATCCACCAGCAAGTGAGCTGTGCCCCATGCTACAGAGGAAGGTGAAAAATCCCCAGAGCATTTAACAATCTGCCCTGGGGGAAAATTCCTGCCTGACCCCAAATATGGTGATCAGTTAAGCCCTGAGTATGTGGGCAAGACCCACCAGCCAGACACCCAAGAAAGAATTCTCTGTAATAACTCAGAACTCACCCCATCTAACATCCCTTCACAGGCCATTGGCATATCTCCCACCAGTAGTCAAAGATCAGTCAATTGCCAAACTAGGTTGTCCCGTCAGACCATCCACTCCATAAATTTATCAAGCTCAGTTTTATCAAGCTTAAGTTTTTTTGCCCTCACTGCTCTCCTTGGAAGGCTATAAACTTTATCCCTCAACTAGTTAGAAACCTGTGTCTAATTTCAAGTATAAACTTCCTGATGGCCAGTTTATATCCATTAGTTCTTGTTTCCACATTGGCACTGAATTTAAATAACTCCTCTCCCCCTGATATTTATCCCTCTGATGTATTTATAGAAAGCAATTATATCTCCCTTCAACCTTCTTTTGTTTAGGCTAAACAAGCCAAGCTCTTTGAATCTCCTCTCATAAGGCAGGTTTTCCATTCTGCGAATCTTCCTAGTAGCCTTTCTCTGCACCTCTTCCAGTTTGAATTCATCTTTCTTAAACATGGGGACCAAAACTGCACACAGTGTTCCAGATGAGGTCTCACCAGCGCCTTGTATAATGGTACTAACGCCTCCCTATCTCTACTGGAAATACCTCGTCTCATGCATTCAAGGATTGCATTTGCTTTTTTCATGGCCACATCACATTGGCAGCTCCTAGTCATCCCGTGATCAATCAATATGCCCAGGTCCTTCTCTTCTGCTGTCACTTCCAACTGATGCATCCCCAGTTTATAGCAGAAATTCTTGTTATTAGTCCCTAAATGCACAACCTTGCACTTTCCACCATTAAATTTCATCCTATTTCTATTACTCCAGTTTACAAGGTTATCTAGATCTTCCTGTATGGCATCCTGATTCTTCTCTGTATTGGCAATACCTCCCAACTTTGTGACACCTGCAAACTTTATTAGCACATTCCCACTTTTTGTGCCAAGGTCAGTAATAAACAGGTTCAATGAGATCGGTTCCAAGACCGATCTCTGAGGAACTCCACTAGTAACCTCTCTCCAGCCTGACAGTTCACCTTTCAGTATGACCTGGTAGTCTCCCCTTTAACCAGTTCCTTATCCACCTTTCAATTTTCATATTAATCCCCATCTTTTCCAATTTAACTAACAATTCCCCATGTGGAATCATATCAAATGCCTTACTGAAATCTAGATACATTAGATCCACTGCATTCCCTTTGTCTAAAAAAATAGAAACATAGAAACATAGAAACATAGGTCAGAAGGGACCAATATGATCATCTAGTCTGACCTCCTACACAAGGCAGGCCACAAAACCCTACCCATACACATTTATAACAACCCCGAACCCATGACTGAGTTATTGAAATCCTCAAAAGTGAGATTTGAAGACCTCAAGCTGCAGGGAATACACCAGCAAGCGACGCATGCCCCATGCTGCAGAGGAAGGCGAAAAACCTCCGGGGCCCCTGCCAATCTGCCCTGGAGGAAAATTCCTTCCCGACCCCAAATATGGCGATCAGCTAAACCCTGAGCATGTGGGCAAGACTCACCAGCCAGCACCCAAAAGAGAATTCTCTGCAGTAACTCAGTTCCCATCCCATCTAACATTCCCGCAGACCATTGAGCAGACTTATCTGCCGATAATCCAAAATCAGTTGCTCAAATTAAACTATCCCATCATCCAATCTGTTATCTTCTCAAAAAAGGAGATCAGGTTGGTGTGGCACAATCTACCTTTTATAAAACCATGTTGTATTTTATCCCAATTACCATTAACCTTGCTGTCTCTTTCAAATTTTTTCCCAAGAGCTTGCATACTACTGAGGTCAAACTAACAGGCCTATAGTTACCCAGATCACCTTTTTTCCCTTTCTTAAAAATAGGAACTATGTTAGCAATTCTCCAGTCATACGGTACAGCCCCTGACTTTGCAGACTCATTAAAAATCTTCACTAATGGGCTTGCAATTTCATGTGCTAGTTCCTTTAATATTCTTGGATGGAGAGTCTCCCCGCCCCCCACCCCGATTTAATCCCATTAAACTGTTCAAGTTTCGCTTCTCCCTCAGATGTAGTAATTTCTACCTCCATATCCTTGTTGCCACTAGCCACCCTACCACTAACCCCAAACTCATCTTTAGCCTCATTAAAAGCAGAGGCAAAGTATTTGTTTAGATATTTGGCCATGCCTAGATTATCCTTAACTCCCATCCCATCTTCAGTGCTTAGCGGTCCCACTTCTTCTTTCTTTGTTTTCTTCCTATTTATATGGCTATACAACCTTTTACTATTGGTTTTAATTCCCTTTGCAAGGTCCATCTCTACTTGGCTTTTGGCCTTTCTGACTTTAACTCTACATGTTCTGACCTCCAAAAGGTAGCTTTCCTTGCTGATCCCTCCCATCTTCCACTCCTTGTAGGCTTTGTGCTTCTCTTAATCACCTGTCTGAGATACTTACTCATCCAGCTTGGTCTACAACTCTTGTCTACGAATTTTTTCTCCTTCCTTGGGATGTGGGCTTCTGATAGTTCCTGCAACTTTGACAAAGTAATTCCAAGCCTCCTCCATCTTTAGAGTTCTTATGTCCATTCCACTTCCCCAACTAATTCCCTTAATTTTTTTTTAAGTTAGTCCTTTTGAAGTCAAAGACCCTAGTCACAGATTTATATTTGTTTATTCTTCCATTTAGTTTGAACTGACTTAGCTCATGGTCGCTTGAACCAAGGTTGTCCCCTACAACCAGTTCTTCTATGAGATCCTCACTACCCACCAATACCAAATTTAAAATGGCATCCCCTCTTGTTGGTTCAGTAACTATTTGGTGAAGGAATTTGTCAGCTATCACATTCAGGAAAATCTGGGTACTATTATCACTACTAGCGCTTGTCCTCCATTCTATAGCTGGGAAATTAAAGTCTCTCATAATCACACAGTTCCCAGTAGTATTTATTTCATTAAAAGCCCGAAAGAGGTCTCTATCCATGTCCAAAACAGATCCTGGTGGTCTGTAGCACACCCCCCAGCACTATCCTAGGGGAAACTCTAGTAGTTTTCTTCCTCCATGTGATTTTTACCCAGACAGCCTCTGTCTTCTCAAGTCCATCACTTCTAATTTCTTTACAGTCTACCTCATAATTGATATACAATACTACACCACCTCTGCCTTTATATCTGTCTTTCCTAAACAGCACATACCCTTCAATATTTGCACACCAGTTGTGACTACTATTCCACCATGTTTCTATTATCCCTATAATATCTCGTTTCACTTCTCTACCAGTAGCGCTAGTTCCTCCATTTTGTTACCCAGACTCCTCGCATTGGTATACAAACATCTCAATTTTTTCTGTTTGGCTTCGCTCATGTTCCTTACCTGATTTGGCACAGTCATTCTACTGTCAATATTGCCCATTAGACTGGTATCTACACTACCCTTCCTCTTAATGTCCATTCTTCTCCCCGCTGCTGTGTCCTTTCTTACTTCATTTTCCTCCCTCTCAGTGCTAAAATCAGGCTTGGAGATTACCTGGGCATCTCCCAATCATCTCCCCCAACTCCCTAGTTTAAAGTTCTCTTAAATCAGTTATGCCAGCCTTCATCCTAGAAGTGCATTTCCCTCTCTACTCAGGCAAGTCCATCCCAAGAGAACAGTCCTCTATCCATGAATGCCTCGCAGTGACCATACTTCCTGAAGCCCTCCTTATAGCACCACTGCCTGAGCCATCTGCTGGTCATCAGAATCTTGTCATGCCTTTGTTGTCCTCCTCTAGGGACAGGCAGAATCCCACTGAAGATCTCCTGAGCCTCAGTTTTCTTAAAAGTCTTCCCCATAATCTCATTTGATACGTTCCAGCAAGAATCTAGTTATATCATTTGTACCCACATGAAGTACAATCAGTGGATTCTTTCCCGCTCCCATTAGGATCTTCTTCAACCTCAAGTCCACATCCCATATATTAGCACCCGGCAGACAGCACACCTTTCTTTTCTCTTGATCAGCTCTGGTTACAGGCCTGTAGGTTCTTCTCAGCAAGGAGTCCCCAGTCACGTAGACTGCCTTTTCCTAGTAACAGTGCAATTCTCCGGCCTATCCCCTGTTCTTTCTGGCTGCAAGTCATCTCCTCTGCTGTTCTCCTTTGCAATCCTCTGCAACTGTTCCTGTATCCTCCTGGGGCTTTTATTTGGTGGTATCTCCATTGGCGTGTCCACTCTTTGTATAGGACTAGCTGCTTTTCTCTTCTTCCTCACCCTCCCACCTGCAGCAACTACCTGCAGTGCCCCTTCTTCATTTTCCTTCTCTGCAAACCTGTTTCTGAGCTCTATTTATCCTTCACTAGCCCATCATTTCCCTGCCGGGTTCTCACAGTCACATGCTTCCACTGTCCACTTTCCTCACCCAGCAGTTTCCCCTCAGAGTTCATTGGTCCTGCTTCCATCTGCAGGTCTGGGTTTTTCCCTTCAGCTGCCTCATTCCTTTGCTCCATCATCTGCTCAGATACCCTTCTAAACTCAACCTGAGTTTCCATCTTCATCTCCAACGCTCGAATCTTCTCTTCCATCAACTGTACGAGGCGGCACTTCATACAAAAAAGGCTTTCTTGAGGTACCCCCTCCAGGATCATGTACATCCCGCAGTTTCCACATCCAATCATTTTCATTCATCTTCCACTGCTTGAGTGACTACCACTACGACCTCTGTATCTGTCATAGTCTTTCCCCCCAGTTCCTGTCAGTGGGAGACACACACACACACAAAAAACCACCAAAACAACCCCCAACAAACACCCCAACAATACCAGAACACCACACACTCCCTCCCCAAACTCCCACTCAAACTCCCCTATTTTCAGCTCTCTTTGCTGGCTCCTGTGCCGCTATAGTAGTACTTCACTGTATTTAGAATAAGAAATCACTATGGTAACAAAATGGTACTTGTTAGCAAACATTCAGTTTCTGGTGGTAGCCATTGTACAGGGAAACAATGCTGCATAACATGTATATCTACAGGCCAAGTGGAATCTGTACTCTTATATCATATCCTGCATATCTCCAGATACAGGCATTTAGAGTCAATAAACACATCCAAATCCTCTGCCTTGATCTTTGTATGTTCCAAATAAATTGTTTCCTACTTGTTACTAATGTATCAGTAGACAGCAGAGCCAGTTTGGGGAAGTCATAACTAATTTGCATTGTAGCCCCAAATTCAGGATGCTTCTAGGGTGACCAGATGTCCCAATTTTTAAAGGGACAGTCCCGATATTCAGGGCTTTGTCTTAATTAGGCCCCTCTGTCCCAATTTTTCACAATTGCTATCTGGTCATCCTAGCCGCTTCTTCCTGACAAACTGAGGAATGGGAAGAAACTGACTTGAGGAAATTTGTGTGAAGGAGGGACAAAAGGAAATAATTTGAGGAAGGTTGGTTTTGGGGTTAAGATTCTGGACTGGGACTCCAAAGATCTGGGAATTGATTCTGGCTCTGGCAAAGATTTTCTGTGAGACCTTGGGCAATTCACTTACAATCTCAGTGCCTCAGTTTTCCATCTGTAAAATGGAAATAATACTTCCTTTCTCCCATCCTCAGTCTCTCTTGACTCCTTAGACTATCAGCTTTTCAAGTCAGGGGGACACTTGGGACCTATGTATGCATATGGCATCCAGCTCAGTGGAGTCCCAATGTCAGTTAGCTTCTTTAAGCATTACTGTAATAATAAAATTAATACATTTGTAAAAGGGCAAAGAAAGATTGAAGAGATTATTATTAACTATTTGTATTACAGTATCACCAAGATACTTCAACCAAGATTGGGGCTCCATCGTGCCAGATGCTGAAGGGATGAGGTTTCTGTCAGATAACTTCACTCGTCACTTAACACCTGCCAAGACAGAAGGTGAAAAATATAAAATAATTTAATTTTATTGCTATTTCCAATTTGATCTCATGTATACTTTAAAATAAAGTATGCAAAGCATGCAGAATAAATCTCTCTAATCCTACTGGTACAACTAAAAGAAATTCATAATGATTTACTGCAATCACATATGTGTTAAACTCTTGACACAATACATTTTACATGATGCTTGTATTTATTGATATGTTATCATAAATACTGCAGGACTGGTTAATTTTACAATCTAGTCATGACACACACCTTTTAAATTTAGAAATTATGCCACATCACATATCACAAAAACGGGCAGGTTTTCTATTTTATAAATCTAATATAAACATATAAATGAATCTTAACAATGTATAAAATAATTCCATTTGAAAGATGGAAATTCCCATTTCCACAGATGTTCCTCTTACATTTTTGTCTCAAACATTACACACTAATTAGAAAGCTTCACAGCATTTTTATTCATGCTAGAGTAACTCATATATATATATAACTGTTATGTTAATGATCACTGTAATCTGAGATTAGGCTTTTATAAGTGCCAAAGATGTCTGAACACATTTGTTTCTAAACAAGAGAGAGACTGTGACAAATACTTGCAGAAGAGTAAAAGGAGACAGAGGAGCTGGGGGACTGGAAATTAAAAATGAAGAAAAAAACAGAACAGCCTGTTCTAGTGACCTTGATACAGAATCAACTACCGTATTTAGCGGTAAACTGGGTTCCGACAATTCATTCCATTCTGGTTCTCTCTTTATTTAGTATAGGCAGCAACGACAGAAGGAATTTTGAGGTGAAATAATAAGGTCTTTGTCTGAAAATGGGAAAAAAAAAACCCTAAAGTGACTTAATATTAACATCATAAAATCTCATGTGTCTTCACTATGAAATACTTTGTACACAACTATAAATTTTTCATGTTTCTATCAAACATTGATAATAAATGTTTTAATATTTATTGTTACCCTTGGCCAAACTCTCAGAGGTCCCTCTCCAGTAGGGTAGGCACACAAAGGTACAGATTGCCTTTGGGTACTACTGATTGGGACAGTGAGCACACTGGAGATTTCCCACTGGAATATAGCACTGGTGCTGAGTTCTTCTTAATATTCAGTTTCATGCATTCCTCAGTAATTATCTTTATCTTGAATTCTAATGAGTTCTGTTTTTACATCAGGAGCTGTGCCTTTAAACAATCAATGTTATTAAAATGACCCTTGATACTTCGTGATTCCACAGTGGGGATTTTCAAAGCTATGTACAAAAGTGTAGTTCATTACCACTTTAATGTGGAAGTTTGGAATCAGAACTTCTTTCCATGGTACTCAAAGCTATGTTAGAAGCTTTGAACAGTTGCTTGGCCCACCACGGTGAGCATTGCAAGATTTTGGCATGCTCCCCACAGTGGCAAACAACTGCTTGAAGCAACATAGGAAATGTGGGGTAGAAGACTGGATGGCTCCTGGGATGTGGCTAGGTGATGGCTCTAGGTCACTGGTCTGAATGTGGCTCAGGAAAGTAGTGATAAAAAATCACTGCGATCTGAGAGTTGTTTGGTGCACTACACTGGGTAGGTTTTGTATTTTATTGGGATAACCTCAGAGGGGTTGTTTAATTATCTTTTGTTTCATATCTTGCTTTATGTAATGGTTCCAAAGTGCCGTGAGGGAGAACAATTTATTGTGAAGTGCATTTGATGTACTCAGTCAAGTTCCTACTGGACAGGTGAGTGCATCTCAGAAGCTTCCAGAATAACAGCATGCTTGTAGCAGTAGTAGCAGAGAGGCTACATGTGGAATTAGCCGTCATTCGCAGCACCGCTTATTTATTCAAAGAGTTTAAATAGTGTTTTAAGCTGCCGTTATGGTAGAAAAATTATACTCACAGATGTACAGCATTGGTGCGCAAGAGTGAATTGGTGCAAAAGGAAGTTGTTTTTTTTAAACCATGTAGAGACTGATGACATCTCAGTCAAAACTACACAATAAATGGATCCTGTGTTTTGAAAGTTGGTGTGTAATGGAGACAGTTAATGGCTGACGTGCAAGGGAATGGATTAATCAGGAAGCAGGTGCACATAAACAGAGAGCTCAAAGTGTATGGAAAGGGAGCTCAATATGACATAGAGCAGGGAGAATACAGCCCTCTGAAAATGAAATAAAGAAACCATTAAACTACTACCTACCTTGCAGTCTCTGTTGCAAGCTGTTTTTCTTTCCTGAAGCAAAGTTCAAATATAAGAGTATAAAGAAAAGCAGAGGTTCCATGCATCCCACTATTCAACAACAGTTTCCTTTTCTCTTAAAGGACATGAAAGGAAAGCATAAGAAAGCAAAAGATTTTTTTAAAACAAAGGAAAAGAATGGTCACGCTAGCAAAACACGATGCCAGTTCAGTGTAAAAAACATTTCCCCTTTTGACACATTTACAATATTAAGACTTACCGGTAATACCCAAATTAATCCCAATTGTGGATTTAAAGTAAGCAAGACAGAAAGGCAGCATTTCATTGGGAAGCAGTAGGACATCTGAAATGCTCAATAGATGTTAACCTAACTGATCACAGGCTTCATTGAGTTTGCTCTAATATTTATGTACAAACATATCTATCTGGCAAGATGTAGGAAGATCCTTAAACACTGAACTGTAGCTACATGAGTGGGAGACAGCACTCAGACATGGTGTCCTTTAATATAGTTACACACAAAAAAACTATGTTAAAAGAACATTGGGGTTTCAAAGTCAAACGTGATAAGTTAGGAAATGACAAAAGTAAGGTTGCCAGTGCAATCATAATTCAGCTTCCTTGTGCATATACATTAGGACACAGTCTCTAATTATATGATCACATATTCCCACAGGACTCCTGCCTCATTCACTGCAAAGGATGGACATAGCTCTGGGGAGAAATCACGGGTGTGTAAAGGTGGCTGTTGTCTGTAGATAACTGTTGAGTTTGTTGCAGAAGCTGGAAGGTGTATAGTGAATGAGGCAGGGAACAGCAGGAAGTGAAAAGATGGTCTCATGAGACATGTTTGTAACAGTTTATTGCTTGCCTGGAGAACTGGTTTCTCTCGCTGCCTCTACCACATGATTCTTGGGTGGTTCCTATGTGGCAAGTCACTTAAACCAGATATTTCACAGTTTGTCTCTAAATGGGTGTGCCTCACTTTTTGGGTGTCCAACTTGAGACCCTGGGGTCTGAGTTGTAGAAGTGCTCAACACTAATAGCTGCAACTGAAGTCAGTGGGGAGTTGTGCTTTGAACATATAAAGTGCTATATAAAGCTAAGTGCTCTGAAAAAAATCAGGCCATAGGTGTCTCAAACTGGGCACCCAAATTGATGGACACATTTGAATCTCTTTGCATCAATTCCCCGTCAATAAAATGGGACCACCTCATATCTCAGGGGTGTTGTGAAAATAACTTCATTAGTGTTTGTGAAGCACTCAGACTCTACAGTGAGCACCACAAAGAAGCCCAGGAGGGAATTAATAATTCTGTCTTTGGGGTAGGGTATGAATAATGTGCTATAAATAAGGTCTGGAGCCACATATTGAACATTGAGATTGAAACAAAATATTGACTTAGGGGAAGGGGTCCTGAGGAAGAGGTATGTGATCGGGTAGTTAAAGATGTATAATAATGCATACACACCATGGGGCCAAATTAGTTGCACAGACAACTTTAATTCTGCTATTTTCTAACTTCTGAGAGTGCTTAACACTGCAAACTTAATGTAAGATATGCGTCATGTCTTAGGTGTTACAGCTTTGATGAAACAATTGTAAGAATTTCTTTTTACATGAGTATAAACAATGTATTTCTCCTTGATCTCCTTCTTGGACAAGGCCGAACTGGTTGTTGTTTTATTTTCCCTGAAAATTTCCTGGACACCTGGAAAATTTTAGCCCAAACCGTTAAAGTTTGGTAGAGAAATAAGTTACTGGAAATTAAGTTACTGGTGTTATAATGTAAAACATCAGGCAACTTTAACTATAGGCATTGCTACCAGCTCCACCAATACTTACTAGAAGTTAGTGAGAACTGAAGACACTTGTCTTTCAGAAGGTGGTCAGCAGTCTATGGAATTGAGCCCTTGATACTGCACATGTGATTGACCCAATTTTCAAGTCATTACTCCTGGACTGATTCTGAAAGATGAGCACCTGTAATTCCCAGTGAAGTCAAGGGGCATTGCAGTTGCTTAGCAACCCCTAAGGTGAACCTTATGATAATCTGATGCCATTTTATACTAGTGAATCAGTGGAGTTACAAAACGGCATGACTCCTAATTTGCACCAATGCAAATGATATCTCAGTCAGGCTCCATGTCATTACTCAGACAGAACACCCAATGACTTCACTGTAACAGTAAGTGGTGAATGAGATAGGGTGACCAGATGTACCAATTTTATAGGGACAGGCCTGATATGCGGGGCTTTTTCTTATATAGGTGCCTATTACCCATCCCTTACTCTTAACTCCCAATGCTGTCAGCTCACCCTCTAAGAATGCCATTGTTCTAAGATTTCAATCACAGTATTTTTCTCCAATAAAATTTTATCTAAATTTTTATATTTTTCCCGCAGAGATTTTGCTCAGGAAAAACGTAAGAATTTAGATAGAATTTCACTGTAGAAAACAGCTGCTGGTAGTGATATGTTTGTAGCTGCCCATTTAGGAGGACCTTAGCTAACTCCACCAGCAAATATTGTCTTGAAGGCTCGCCTGAATTCTTTCTTTATTTCTTCTGCGGTCACTAAGAAAAGTAGACAAATTGTGTTATTGAATAGAACAGTTTGAGACTTACAAATGCATATTTAAATGAAATTCAGTCTTTAGAGTGATCCCCTTGGAACTGTGTTCACATGTTTTCCTAGTTAAGGAAATGTTTAGTGTTCTTTAATGTTAGAAGAATTGTAAAGGATGATGCTGATGCACAGTTTTATTTGCAACTGATAAAACATTTGATTTACAGACATGATAACAGTGGGAAAATATCTATCGTTATGCCATTGATCAGGGTTCAGGTTCAAGGAGGTGAGGCTGTGGAGAGAGAAAACTGAGAAGGAGCCTGAAGATCAACTCTTTTATAGTGCCTAACAAACAAAGTTTGCTTTAGTTTCTCAATCACAAATGATTTATTCATTTATCCTAGGGAAAAAAGGCTGAATTAAGGCTGGTTGCAGTATGGACAGTGCTCCAGATGCTATAGTAATGGCACTTTAGCAATATGTATCATAATACATAATGAACTGAGAGGTGAAGAAAACTCCGATAAACTTAACATTTGTAAACCACTGTGCAGGAACTGACTAACAGGAGTTGCGTAGCCCTTCTAAAAATCTAGCCTGTCAACAGCAGTTTATTTTAGGCAGTAGTAAAATATATATTAACCAGTTCTTTATGGAACAGTGGGTGTAACAAATAGAGGCAAGCAGTTAATAATGTTAATGAAATAACTTCCTTATCAAGTTGATGACAATAATACAAAGATCAGAACAAACTCTGTTGCAGCTAAGATTACTCAAAGGTTTACTTGAGACCCCATATAGGATTACTTGTTTTCCTGATTAACAAATCATCACTGCGTAGAGCAACACAGGTGGTCAGACCCCTTGGGGTCACATCAAAGAGGCCACCATGAAGTTTTAGATGTGATTCAGAAGTGATCTGAAACTTTTCTATCAATGTTTCCACCCTCTATTGTGCCCCAAACAGTCACATTTAAAGCAGCTTCTGGTTTACAGTGATTGGTTTCTGTAAATAAGCTGATTTGAAAAATTGATCAGTATCTGTTGACTGTTTTATTAACTTCTTATTTTCAAAGTACTTGTATTGAGCAATATGCCATCTTAAAAGAGTATTTATATATGAAAGGATGTTTACTTGTCCCAAGCACAAAAAAACAAATGGAATTTTACCAGGTGATAACTCTCTGTATAATTCTGTCTGTAACTGAAGTCAGTTCAGGTCTCTAAATAAACTATGTTTAGGAATGAAAAAGATAGATGAAGAAACCCCCACTGATTTCAGAGTCTCCCACTGCTTCCTTCACATCATTAAAAAAAAATATCCTATTAATGGAAAATAAGAATAATGCTCAAACTTATCCGTGCTGTTCCCTTGGTGTGAAATGTCAGGACACTTTTGTCTAATATTTTTAGAATTTTTTCTCATGAAACCTGAAAATATACTTTTTGTTTGTTTTTATTAGCTGTTTTTATGCAATAATAAAAATATGTTTGATCTATACTGCGCATGAGCTAACATTTTAATGTGCATCCCAAGAAGAGCAATTGAAATCTTTTTCTGAAACATGCTAACTTTCTGTTTACAAATGTCTAGAGTCTACCAATATAGCATTAAAATACATGTGAGTTGCTGAAAAAAGATCAAAGTCTTATTAAGTACCAGTTATAACATCAATATCAATGGAATGTTTACAAGCCAGGCTTCACTGTGGTGAAACCAAAGGAGAATTCAGACCTGTAGTTCATGAAGATAGACAAAACTAACAAGATTCTCCAGCTATGGAACACGGACTGAAAAATTAAGGGCAAACTCACAGGAACAAAAACCCATTGGGACTTCACATTTTTAACTGACGGATAGAAGGCTGATGACAGAAAGTTTTCTTGGCTCTTGTTTTCTAAATGTTCCCGTTCACGTACTCGGAAACTCTAAAGAAAATGTATTTTACCTTGTAAGGGCATTCGTACTAGCATACTACTTTGGCCCTAGTGTATCTCATAAATTACGTAATAGATCACAACTTGGATGGGAAACCTCCAACTAAAACAAAAAGTGTTTTATGAACACTTTTGGGTGTTGCAAAAAGTGATTTGATCAGTGGCGTGCTTCCCTTTATTACTGATGAACTATCTCAGCACAATGCTAGGAAGCTCTGTACTACTAGATGTTCCACTTTTCTTATGAGACATAAAACCAATGTCCTGATCATTTGTGGTCATAGATCCGAGGTTACTTTTGCACCTTGGCCAAATACCAGTTTGGTTGGTTACTTTCAGCCAACCCCAGTACTTTTAGTGGACTTGGCCTGCTTCTTTGACTCCTGTCCTAAGCTGCCATACAGCACAGCTATGCACTGTTAAGCAGTTGCCATGTTTCACCCTGAAGATGGTTGCATGGGGAATCTTCAGTTGCTTCTTTTGGGTACCTATGCCTCTCCAGCATCACAAAGGGGACCTCTGGGAAGACCAAGGATGTGGCTCCCAATGAATCAGAATTAGAAGGCAAGAATATCTGGCTCAACACTCAAGTTCAGCCCAAGAGTTCCATATTGCCTCATTTAGCTGAGTTTATTCAGGAGAGTTTTAGACCTTGGGTCAGGGCTTATCCTTTCTTTCTTCTCTGCAGAGAGCTCAGAGTGCAGTTGTCTGGGCTGGATTCTGGTGATGAGGCTACTGGATATTGTGCCCACCCTTTTCTAGTGCTATCTATGTTAGAAAATGCTGAATTCCTTAGAATCCTAACCTTAAATATTCCAATGGTGAGTACATTGCTTGTGGAAAAAACAGACTCTGCAATTTTCTATCCTTTTCCTTAAACCTACAACTCCCTTTTGTTTTGGCTTGATTTTATTCTGGGTGGAAGGAAGCCCCATCTGTGCTTTCAGTGAAGCCAAGAGAAGTTTTGTCATTGATGACAGTAGGAGAAGGTTCAGGCCCAAAATGTAAAATTACTGGCTCTGAAAAACATGTTGTAGGCAAGTTTCACTGTGAGTAAATGTGATCTAGTAATATCTTCAAACCATTAGTAATTATTTTGCAGCATTCACAGGGAAATATGCATTTCCCTCAATTAAACCAGAGTGAATAACAACAAGTTCTTCAAATGAAACAGCAGACAAGGGTGTCTTTCCATCGCAGAGCACTTAAATTGACCTCCTAGGAGGGTAAAAAAAAATTGTTTCTATCCAGTGACTCTACAGTTCATATCAACTGTAACGGAGGATTTCTTTTTTTTCCAATCTAGCAAGGTAACTCCTCAGTGAGACTAATTAGTTTTCTCTGACAACATCTAGATGATTGATCTGAGATTTGAAAACCCTATTGATGTACAGTAGTCAGTTCCACATGAATGGGAATTATCTTTTATGGGAATTTTAAATAAGAAATAGGGGAAAATTTACATTTTTCTGACTTATGTAACTAGACAGTTCTACTAAGAAATGTAGAGATTCTCAGTGCAAATACTGTAAAATACTTTGAATGATATGATTGTCATGATATTAACAGTGACTTCTACATGTACTACATAAGTCATGGAAACTGGATTGAGCCTCTTACTGGAAACCAATCCTTGCATGTACCAGTCAGATTCTATAACATAACAAGCTTTTGGATGGTGAATTCTCACAGAGTATCTATTTTAGGAGTTGTCAGCATGGACATTTGTTTTATCTGATACACTAGAGATATGACATTCTTACACTGAATGACTATGATAAAAGCATATTTAAATGTCAGTGTCAACAGCCAAGCACCTCCTTCATTATAAAATCTCTCTTGAGCACGCTGGGCCATATCCTACCTTGAACGCATGCATGTTGTGATGATGTTCCAATGGTCCCTTCTAGACTTAAAAAACTCCAGACATCGGTGGTAAATTTCACTCTAGGAGTCGTCTGTGTTTATCCAAGGGCAGGATTTGTCCCTAAATAGAAACGTAATATATTGTTATATAAAGGTCTGATTCGGTGAAGTGACCAGCAGCCTCAGTTATTCCAGCCCTTATGGTATCTTGGGTTGGTCCCTGTCAGCCAATATGTAGAAAGCAAAATATGTATTTTGTTAATGGCACTAGTGGTCATGACTTGCTTTCTATATTGTATATTTTATGTTTTTATTCATTTAACTTTTATGTGGACTTCCCATGTGCTTAAAGAGAAATACATGCTAAAGTGCTTTGCTGAATCAAAACCCAGATTCTTAACACAGCCCTCATTAACACAGGCAACAGAAGAGTCCTTGGATTCCCCTGCTACAGTTGCTGCCAATAGACCATCAGGAGCCTGGGCTGAGTCTCAGCTGTGGTAAAGTATAGAGAAGACAGAAACCGCAACCAGCCACCAGCTGGTGAACTTACAAAGAGTTTGATCCAACACCTCCTGATGACAATGGGTGCTTTCCGTTGATTTCAGTGAAAGCTGGATCAGGCCCTAAATCTTTCCTGGAATGTGACTACTGATTGTCAGAACCAGCAGTAAGCCCACTGCAGAACTTGGGTTTTTAAGCACAACATGTAAAGCAGTGTGTTTTGATAGGCTGGTTCCTTTTACTTCTGATTCCATATCCATTGTAATGACTAATATATAATGTTAGCAAGACTGAGATAAGTTCATCAAAAGAAAAAACAGTTTTCTGACCAATAGCTCTCAGGCTTCTATTAAGCGCATATGAACAAGATAACCCATGTTTCCTCTGTTCCATCAGCCATACTAACATGAGGCTTGTATTTTTTAAAAATGAGTTTTTTTATTTAACCCTGGTATCATATTGCTAATGTATCTCCTAAAAGGCAGCATCATAACAGAGATCAAACATCCCTGTTTCCTCAGCACAGTGAGACCATTCATACATGATCTTTTTGCTGTTATAGGCCAATTTATCAAAAACTTTTGCACCCATTTCATGGTGTTTCTGCAGAATATAATGACAGAGTCCTGAAGATCTCTCATTTGAAGGACCCACTTAAAACATGGATAGCATATAGCCAGTAAACAGAAAAATAAGTGTATGTATATGTGCACATATAAATGGCTATTTTCTTTTAAAGTTGTGAAATGTCCAAACAGATTTAATGTTGAGAACTGGGATGAGGAGAGAAAGAATAGTCCAAGAACCCTTACTGTTAAATTTCAGCCTAGAGTGCATTTTTATGAGTGAATCAGTGTCCCCTGTAAAATCACAGAGGTTTATAAAGGAAATTCTGACTGACCCTTAACCATAGCAGTGTGAACAAAGGAACAAGAATGTACATATTTTTTTTGCTAATACATTTTTATTGTCTTGAAATTCAGTGTAGAATTATTTTATTAATTTTAGAGAGAATTTGTAAAAAGAAAGGCTCCATGGTGCTTTCCTGATTCCCTGACGCAAAAAACAAATAGTTCCAATGAAGTTTACTAGGAGGATTTCAGAAATGAATATGACTAGTTTTTCCTAATATTTGTCATCTGGTTGCTTTGATGGCTTTAAAGACTTAAGCACTATTTCAAAAGGAATGTAATGGTTGACGCCGACCTGAGAAGGCATAGAAACAAAATATCCAATTTTTTATTCATTTAACTAATGCCATCACTTACATCTTGGGTTCATTTTTTCTTTGATTTTTACACTGTGCTTCCCAAAAGGTTTGCCCATTAATATTAAAGGGTTTGTGAATCTCATTACTCTGATTTATAGCTTTTCAATCTATTTAAGGCTATGGCAATATTAAGTGATCTGTCCCATGTGAGGGCCTTGAATAGAGCTTAGATTTGAAATATTTTTAAATGTATCCTCACAAGTAAGAAGTCTTCCTGTCCACCGTAGGCTGAGGTACAGTATACTTATATAGCTATGTTGCTTTTACAATAGTATAATTTAACACTGTAACAATTAACTGTAAATAATTTAACAACTTAACAATTAAGTTAAACAATTAACTTAAATTATTTAACAACTGTAACAATGTTACAAAATATTACAACATTCTACAGCAATCGGCCAGGTCACTGTGGAAACAGTGAATACAGCGGCACTCTTAAGGACTCCTTACTGCAACCTGTTGAGCCCTTGTGGGAGATGTTGAGCACTTTGAACGCCCACTGATTTAACCAGTCTTGAGGATGCTGCAGTATTCACATTAGTCCTATTCAGGTTGCCTGCAAACCAACCCTACTCAACAAATTAATCATGCCAGTGAAATGGAGCAGGAGTCATCTGCATGGGCGGGAGGTAATTGGGCCCTGCTAGGTCTGTCACAGGCCGGTGTGGGTTAAGGGTATGTCTACACATCACATAGTGTATCACATACCTGATAAAATGATCTGGGGCACATACGCTGCAGGCCTGCAGAATCACATTTCCATGTTTTTGAATGAGGGCCAAAATATAATTTTTCCTATGTGATTGACTTCCTAACCAAGGTTTCTGGTGCACATCTGCCTGTGGAATAAGCTAGAATTTGGCTGGACTTTACCAGTTTTGTTTAGGCTTGTTAAAAAGTGTAGTATGTTGACATAGCACCGATCATCATTCTAGCTCCACTGTAAGAATTAGTATAAATTCCCTCACTGATTTCTTTTAAACTCATGTAAACGACCATCCCAAGTGATGCACAGACAGATGGGAAGATGTAACATAGCTTCGTTTCTCAAAGGATCAGTGTGATGTAAATCGAGCACAGCAGCTTTAGACTTGCTAAAAATCTACATAGTGCTGAAATTGATTACTTTGCTAATTACTCTGGTTAGCTGTCTTCTATTACTGTGCCAGTAACAAAGATAGTAGGTCTGTTATTACACTTGGATGTAATTGACATCTGTATTAAAGTCTGGTTGAACAAGCATTCCACTGCAAACCTTTCAGTGTTTGCACTGAAAATGATTAGCAATGTATTGGAAGCCAGGCATATGTTCAATAGCAATCGATGTGCCCCTCTCAAAAAAAAACCTCCATGGTGACACACACACACACAACCAAGTCTGCCAGAAAACGCTTAATGCAAATCTCATATTAAAGAAGTGACAGGACAGTATTTTATCACCAGTTGGGTGCATGGGACTGTGAGATGGCTGACTTACCCTTGGAGCGCCGCCTTGCATCCATGCGCACTGTTGTCGGTATCCTCAGCTCCAGAACCTCCTCTAACTGTCTGCCTCGCACCAGCCTTCTGTAGCTCAACTCTGGCCAAGTTACAAAATTCAAACCCCTGCCAGGTGAATCCAAATGATTCTTCTGCCCCTTTGGGCTACTGAAATCTTTAGCTTCCACTTACCTCACAAACCCTGCCTAAGGGTTATCTCCAAAGGAGCCTGCTCTGCTTCCGGGACATCTCTACCATTTGTTGTAGGCCACTAACTCAGGGTCCTCTCCCCGCTCCCAGAGCCTACGCTGCTTCCTATCAGTTTATTTCCACAGGGGAGGCCTGCCTCTGCTGCAGTCACTAAATGAATCTTGTCCCCTTTCCAAGGCCCGCCACAAGGATCAGTTCCTCAGTCTGCCTAGCCCAGGCACACACTCCCTACCTCCTCCCTCTTGCATCTTCTTCCTTCAACTTCTTCTTTGGTTTTTGTGGCATAGCAGAGTCGCTTCCTGAGGCTGTGGCTGCTATGCACTGAACTTTGTATCTAGTTCATGACTTAGCGTCTTGCACCTTGCCTGCTCTTCTTAAAGAATTGCAGAAGAGCTTTTTTACTGGGCCCTGGTTTCCTTGTAGCCTTGATAGATGTTGCAAGGGAAATTTTGTTACTTTACGGTCTCTGAATTTTTTATCTAAACTCCTCCTTTCACTTGTACAGTCTTTACACTCCCAAAAGGATCTGATTATCATTTCCTGGACCTTACATGTTACCTATAATCCATCTTTGTTCCTATTAGTTAGAAATAAATACAATTTAATTCATGATGTCCTGTTACAAGTCTAAACAGAGCCACTGTGCACTTCTTCTCAGGGTACTGGATCATATCAACATTGTTAACTGCTGGGCATATGTATCAGAATTTTTTCCCCATTTCCCCACAGTTCTTGCCGTTCCTTCCTAAGCTCATTTTTGATCAGGTGTTTAAATTCCGGTTTGCTTAAGGGGATTCCTAGGTCAAATTGTTCATGATTACTAGCACTTTCTGCCTGTTAGCCCACCAAGTCATTGCCTGGTACGTGCTCTGGGATCCATGCTATTACTATGGTTGTATCCAATTGCGCCAGTTCAATTGTTAGCAGTAATATTTCATTAAGAATATCATTTCTACTATCAGCCTTACCCCTGTAAATTGTCTGCTAAGGAGTCAGACAGGATGGCCATGGCAGCTGGCCACACATCTAAAACCCAGTTTAGTGCTAGTATAATCTGTTAGCTCAGCCATAAAGACAGCTACAAAGTTAGTTAGACTTATGGTTTTCTTAAGTCCCAGTGAGATCATGCAGAAAGCTGGGCACTCGTTTCCTTTTCCTTCCTCTTTGGAGCTGTCTGTATGTATTTGGCAATAGTATCCCCACTTTTCATAAATATATTTTTTACTATATCTTGTATATTTATCAGTTTTCTCATTTTATTTATTTCAGATCTACATCGGGGGGGGGCTGATTTTCCAGTGGCAGAGTATTTTCCCATAGCTATTGATTTTGGTCTCTTCAATCCTTCCTTTATCTTCTGCACCCTACCTACATGGGGAATTTTTTTTTTCCTCCAGCTTCCAATTAATTCTCAACGGTCATTATTCTATATGCTTCATGTTGTCAGCTTTACCATTACCAAGTACTCTAGCCCAAAAGGTTAAGACTCGGAGTTTCATTCTAAGAGTGACAGACATTTCTCCTGCTGCTAGCTGTAGCAAATCCAGATGCACACTAAGGAATGCACCACGTGCAATATGAAAGCCTGTGCTTGAATATAGCATACTTTTCTCAGATTTATGTTCACTGGTGATCCAAAAGCCTGCATCCATACTCAATAATTGGTTTGATTAGCCCTGTGTATAGCATTATCACTGTTTTCTCATCCACTCCCCAGTATGTTCCAGAGATGCTTTTAGGAAAGTTAATGGTACCTTTGCACTTATATTTTCACTATTGTCCCTCCAAGTGATCTTATCAAATATCATACTTAAGAATGTGTCATTTTTCACTCTATTTAATCTGTTGGTCACATAGATATAACCTTACATCTCTTGTGGATTTTCCTTGATGTGAAGAGATTCCTTAGTTTTGCCTATGGAAAATTTGAACCCCCACCTGTTCCACCAGTCTGCATTTCTCTTCAGTGCATCATTGATTCTTTCAGCAGTGCTTTCAAGGTTTCTGCTTTTGGTCCACATGGCACAGTTGTCAGCAAATAGTGCTATCTCTGTTCCTGTACTCATCTCCTTAGGGAGGTCATGACTTCAAATGAGATCCCTCATCTCCTTATTAGGCCTAGCACTGCCTCCTTTAGCCAGGATGTAATTAGTTAATCACCTCCAGGTGCAGAGCATGACTAATTTGGAGTGTTTGCTAAAAGATACAATCTAGGAATTATTTTGGGGAAGTTCAATGGTCTGTGCAATACAGGTGGTCAGACTAAATTATCACAACAGTCCCTTCTGGCCTTTGAATCTATTCATCAATGATTGGTCAACTGTGAACTACAAGGGACACACAGGGCCTAGCATTGCTGCTCCTTATTTTGGTGACTGATAGAGGTCTTCTTAGGGCTTCATTACTTCTCCTATGTTGATAGCGTACATTTTGCAGAATAACTCAAGTTAACCTGGAACTAGGAAGATCTAAGTGTCTCTGTTAAAAAAAAATTTACTTGGGCTATACATGCATGTTGCCTTGTATCTGAGCCTTTTTTATCGATGTTTTAGATAAAAAAAAATCAGTAGAAAATTAGCTGTAGCTGAAGAGTTTCATTTTCAATCACAGAGAAGCAGATGTCCCTGTCTTCTCCCCCTGTGAGCACGGTCATAAGATTGCAAAAGGGGCTTCATCTTTCTGATGTGATAGCGATCACTGGATACTGCATTAGTCATAAATGGCTTGGTGTAGTAAGTATCCCTAAGAGCTTGAAACAAAAAGGTGGAAATTAAAAGTGGATGAGTTGAACTGCATTCATGTGAACATTCTCATTCACAATTAAAGTGACCTTAATTGCGGTTGGCTTGTGAATAAGATAAACGCAATTAAGTCCATGTTAGTTCTGAATGAGAATGTCTACAGCAAGATTGAATGCAGTTCAACTCATCCACTTTTAATTCCCTCCTTATTGTAATTTGGATTAATTTTGCCAAAGACATTTTTACTTTGTGGATGTCTTTCTATTAACTATGTACAGTAGCATTTTCCAGGTACAAGCATCTGTGGTTCTTGCCTATCATCCAATCACATTTGTAATAATTAGTAATGGATTATCATTGTAGGTAACAAAGTAAACCCATGAATGATGAGCTGGTAAGCCTTTCATATTTCACTGCTATATGAAATATAACTGGCACATCAACAAACATCTGTTACCATTCAGAAAGAGCTCTACAGTGACAGCAGAGGCTCAGCCCAGATTTTTTTCCCTAAGGGGTTTCTCTCTAGTTAAGCTTTTAACTCATTTAGGCAACTATCTAGGGCTCCTGGCAAGCTGCGACTAAATCCTGATTGGAGAACAGATCCACCTTCTCTTCTCTATCGCCACCTCTAGGCACAGGTCTGAAGCAAACATTCCTTTTCCTTGCAGAAGCTCACTTGACCTCTCCTCAGCTCAGCAAATTGACCTTCCCAAAATAAGTAAAAGTAGATTGAGAATTCACAAACGAGAAATTGCTCATTGCCACTAGTCAGAGCTACAACAGAACTCACTTGGCAGACTCCATTTTCAAAGATAGGGTGAAGTTTTCTATAAAAAAAATTATATTCTACCTCAGGAAAAAGGTTCTACACACTTTTTTTAAAAGAGTCAGCTTCAAAACAATTGCATCAGGAAATTTCTAGGGAAAGCATTAAAGCAAACCCTTTTTCCTACTCCAGGAAACATGGACTTTCATTGTCCCAAGAGAATTGATGAAATGGTAATCTATGTTGTTTCCCCCCTATTTCTGCATTCACTGTCTGCAAGATCCTCATCAACAGAATGCACACTCCCATTGCGTTTAAAAAAAATTGATTAGCTGCAGAGTCCCTAATACATATGTTCACTGTATTACTTTACTAATTATTAATAAAGGCTTGGAACTCTTTTGAAAAAATGAGTTATTCTAAATTTACTTTTTCTATATTAAAGACAGATAAGTAATAGATTGAATATGTTTAAGAAGAAGTATCTTAGTAATAAAAGCTTGTATATGCCCATAACCAGCAGGTCCATCATTTTGCAGTACTGATGCTACATGGTGGGGAGTATTTGTTTAATGAAACGAAAACACATTGTGCAACATAGAAACACTGTTTCTCATATATACATATCAACAAGAATAGTGCATATTACACTTCAGAAACACACCCAGTAGTTGTACCTTCGGTTAGTAAAAGGACAGTCATTTTTATCCAAGCAACTATTGGCTCACTTAAATGAGTTTTAAACTATGAAGTCATGCATAGAAACCAATATTGGTCAGTGTTTTCACACACTGCAGCAGGGATCTGCCAGAGCCTTTCCCACTGTATTCCTTTGCCACTCATAGCTACACAGCACAGTATGGACACAGCCTGTGTTTCACTGTGGTGTGTAGCTGTACATACCCAATATGCCACTGCAAGTGTAGACAAGGCCTCATTCCTTAGGCACTGTGTGGTGAGGAATTCCTGCTGTCCACAGACAGCAAAGACATCCTGCTTCAGCTCCAGTAGGTCCTTTTGGAGTTGAGCTGGTGTCAGCCAGGTTCATGAAAGCTCTCCCGCAGGGCTTAGGTCTCCACTTTTTCCCAGGACAGTCCTGTCCATGGCGTTTGATAGAGTGATTCATTGTAGGGCTTTCCTCAGTGCCTCTCCAACGCTTGCAGCCTGTTCAGAAAGCAGCGACACACTTGCTTGCTGCCTTGAGCCCCATGATTACAAGATGACATGGCTTACTACCTTCAAGGCCCCATTTCTTCAAGCTGTTCCAAGTGGTTAGACCCCATGTGGACCTTAATTTGGGCACATGGATTGTCTTCCTACATGAAGCAGCCAGTAGGATTGAGGCCTCAGCAGGCACTGTGGTTTGCTAAATGGGGCAGCCACAGGCTACATTCAAGGCCTCCATTTTGCATCTTGTCCTGTAGAGGGAGTAGGACACCATCCGGACTGTAGGGATCCTGCTGCACATCTGAGATCAACAAGAGATTTTACCTTGGCTATGATGTTTTTAAGCTGCGACTTGACAAAACCCTCGCCGGGATGATTTAGCTGAGGATAGTCCTGCTTTGAGCAAAGGGTTGGACTACATGACCTCCTGAGGTCCCTTCCAACTCTAATATTCTATGATTCTATTTTATGATGGCTCCTCATGGATATAATTTGCTCCAACAACATTCATTAAGCTCCTCCATCACATTAGAAAAGTGCTTTAAGTATCATTTACCAGCTTCTTTATAACCATCCTCCTCTTCCACACCTATGTTTTTAATATATAAGTTCATAGATATTACAGCTAGAAAGAACCATTATTGTTCATCTAGTCTGATTTCCTGCATTCTACTGGCCATAGAATGGCACCCAATATTTCCTACAGCTCGTGAACCACAAGAATCATTTTGTTTATTAATGTTAAAGGTTTTTATGAGGGTAGCATTTAAAATAAAAAGCATTGCATGCATTCATTTTAGAATGATTTTTAACGTGTGTCATTCTTGGCCTAAAGTATTTCTAAAAGAAGCACAATATAAATAAAAACCTCATCACTGATTATTTTATTTTTGTTTTATTTCTATGGAAGCTTCCAATACATTTTATTTCATTCAGTTTTCAGGATTTATGTAAGAGTAAAAATAAAGGGGAACGAAAACCATGATCCCAGAATTTTAAAAACAAGAAAAAAAATGCACCACATTTACCTGCTTCCTTTAGTCTTTCAGATTTCTCTATTAATTTTCATTAAGGCCTATAGGAGTTTATATGCTTTTGCTAAGGACTAGATTTTGGGTTGGACTGTGAGCCAATGCAGAGATATAAGGGGCAATAGGTATATGCCCAGGCTATTTAAACCTTGCATGCATGTGTGCAGGGATAAATGGGCACGACACATCTGATACTGCCTTGCCTTCAAAGCATGTGGATAGTGGACTGGGAAGAGCATGGCATGGGTGCAGCTGAGTCTGGGCCAAATGAGTGGCAGGGACAACTGTGGCTACCTGAGATGCTCCAACAGCACTGCAGTGCTGCTCCATGCCTCACCATAGGCTGTATCCTTGTTGAACAACCTACGTTGGAAGAGAGAGAGCAACAGAGTCCAAATACGGCAAAATCTATAGCAAAAAAAGTTATTTCAACAGGCAAAATACCTAATTCTATGATTTCACCTGGAATCTGATCTAACTCAGACTAAACACCCCATTAACTTTAATGCCTGGAACGTGTACATCTAACCTAGAAATTATCACCATATTTTTTACATGTTGACAAGTTTATTTGCAATGACTGAGTTGTCCTTTTAAAGAAAACACATACAATGATGATCCTCACTACAAGGTGTGTTCTCGCGGCCCCTTCAGTATTTGCCATGTTTTAACATTCCTGCTAATCCTGCAGAGAACGACATAGCACAACAACACTAGAAGAGACACTAGAGAGAAGTATTGTTCTGGTCTCCGCTTCTGTTCGAATTGTGTGAAAATAGTATTTATTTTCTCTTGCCTTTTTCTTTGCTTGTTGGATTCTAATGAGGAACATGATCTGAAAAAAAATGTAGATTTGTCACAATAAAGAATTGTGATAAGAAAGAAGAGAAGGGTATAATATTAACCTGTATGATACTAATTATAACCATAATAGTCATGTTATGATAAACTTAAATGTGTGTGATTAGAATTGTCCTTAGATGGAGATCTACATAAATATAGAAACACCACTATACCCTGAGTCTCCTCTTGGTCTATTGAAAAACTAGATATACTGAAAGCATTTTCAGATTTGTGTAGAAACTTCCTGGTGGTTAGGACATTGCTTTTAGACTCTGAGTAAAATCATTCGGCACAAGGTAATAGAGCTCTGGATACACTTAACTTTAAATCCTGTTTTAAATGATATTATGAAGCTTTTAACTTTCCATTTGAAAAATGTTCCATCTACAGACATTGTTGCTCCATAAGCAGAAAATTTTGGCATGTTGAAAATAGGCTGCTAAAGAAATTGACATATTTGGGTATGTTGAAGTCCTCTGAACAGGAATCATGAAAAATTGAAATAATTTCCTATATAAAAATATAGGAGTTGAATTGTCTGTAACTAGCAATACTGAGAAATGCTGTCACTAAACGGGAACGCTCAGTTTTGCAAAAAGTTAAGTGTCCTAAACTTACTATACTAGGTGGATGATCAGTGATAAATGGAGGTTCTTTAGTAGTGAAATTTATTTCTATGCCAAGGGCCAACACTCAGCCACTGTGGGACTAACCTTCACCCTACAACATTATTGTGCTTAAATATACTGTGACACAGAGACCCCATGTCAAAGGGCAGCTGTTCCTTGAAAGAAACTCTCTACTTAGGCTGGGAAACTCACTACACCAAACACGTCTTTCAGGATATTTAACCATAAAGAGTAACATGTAAGGCATATACAGAAAGCTCATAACTTTTCAAGACTCAATCATTGTGAGAGGCAAGTATGGGTAATATTTAAGGAATAATGTATTTATACTCTATGGACTTGGAGTAAAAATTATTCACCGGGGGTTATGCGTCTCGATGATAACCCATTCGGACATCCTACCCTGTTTAGCCATTAAAGTAACTCAAGGCTCATTTTGTCTAGCCTTGCTCCCTCCCAAGACTATCAATGGAAAACAAGCAGAGACAACTACAAACATATCAAAACCACTTGGAGGTAAAAAAGGAACATAACAAGACAGGAGTTCCCCCTATCTGTGAAAAGAAACAAAAGGCTGTGTTCATTATAACACAAAGGCCAAAGAAGCACTCTGTTCCCAGGCACTGACAAAACCCTTTAAGGAGCAGTGGATTTTCATTAACGTGCAGATGCTGATTCTTGTGAAACCAGCCAGCTCCGCAATGGACTGAAATGTAGGAGGGGACACCTATTATGTACTGTAGAAAAGAACTATTGATCAGTGTGGACCCTGGTTTATGATTTTGTTTTATGTTGTAACCAGTTGTTTCCATCATTTCTTGATAAACCTTTATTCTTTGTTAATTAAGCCTACTTCTGTTTTATTATAACTGATCACAAGTGCTGTGTGGTTTACAGGAGCAGTGGCTTAAGGCAAAACTGGTAAGTGGGGTACACTGCACCTTTGTGTGCAGAGGATCCAGAATTTCTTCTCTATCCAGAAAGTGTCAGGGGCTGGATATCACAGGGGAATGCTTCAAACAGACACAAGAACTAGGGTGCACCTACTGTTAACCTGCAAGTCAAAGTTAGGGTTGTCATAACCCTAAAGAAATTGTTTCAGTGGACTGGTGATGCTAGGGAACGGACACCCAGCTACCGCCAGAAAGGCTTTCTCTTGCTGGAAGAAAGAGCAAGGTGAGACTCAGTGCTAGGTGCCCCAGGAAGTGCCCTGTATGAACTAGCATGATTCTAAATGGTAGTGCAGATCAGGAGCAAGCATTTTAGAACACTAAAACGTGATCTCAAAGAGTGCAAGCTGTGAATGAGATGCACTCTTGAGGAAAAACAAGTATTTGCAAGATTTACAATAAAACAAAACCAAACCAAAAAATAGAGCTTTGTCCTCATCCTAAACCAAAGCAAGATATGTTGTTTCCACCTCATTCTCCTGTCCCTTACTGTGGAGTAGGAGATGAATATTTCTCTCTTACATATATCCAGTACATTTTTAAAAAAGGGAAAAGATTGTTTTCAACATGCTGGTATCAGTAGGGAAATAAACCCATGATAGAAAGGACAAACAGGAACCCCACACCTGACAACAATGAAGAATCTTAGATTCAAACATCACACAATTGGCTGACACCATTTTTTTAATGGGCCAACAGCTGCATGACTCATTTATGTATGTTTTGCCTGCCTTAGCACTAACAGGCCTGATGTAAATAGGAAGTGATGAGGAAAATCAATGTAGGGCAAACACATTTTTTTCCAAGGCTGTAACAGGAAGAGATAGGAAGCCCAGGAAGATACTTGATAGATATTCAACTCTGTAGAAAAGAGGAAGTAACATGTTTAAAGCACTACACTGGTTATTTTGAGTTGTTGAACGGAAACGGGATACAGCACAGAAAGGATGCAGATAGAATGCATTTTGTTGCATGGCAACCCAGGGGATAGAAGCTCCTGTACATAACTGAAGATCATCTGCTGGTATGAGAGAGAGAAAAAAAAACACGTGTTTAAAGGGGAAAAAGCAAAAAATGTGTAATGTTGAAGACGGAAGTTTGTGTACAATATACATTTCCTAAAGGTTCTTTTACAGAGCTAAATTCACCCCTGGTATAAGTAGGCTAATGCCATTAACCTTATTAGCATTGCACCCACTTACATCAAGGCTCAATTGGCTTCATAAAAGCACCTTTAATACCATGATAGTGTATACAAATTGCCTTCTTCAATGTCCTTACTTGTTTTATATGTACTTCATTTCCCACTTCACACCTAGGCTGAATTTGGTTCTATAAAGCATAACACCAATGGGGTCAGTGAAATTCATCCCTTTACATTTGGCCCCCTCTTCTTTTCAACAATATTTGATGATAAAGTGGATGAATTTTTAGTGTGAGCAAGTGCTAGCTTCCCACTCAGCCATTCCATTTTACCTCCTTTCAGACTTTGAACAGCACCCTGGCATAGCAGTTGCATGTGAATTTTGTGACTGCTAGCCTTCCCAAACCATGTGGAAGTGATTTTCTGACAGAAGTATATTTGCTTTGTGGCGTTAGACTGAGACAACACCAAACTCATTTCACTTGTGTCACAAGTCAAACTTGAACCCATACTTCCTGAAGTGAATGGAGTGTTCTCACCAAAGCACCAAGCTTCCAATCGATTTATAGTGAAAAAAAAAAACATACATACATTCTGGATAAAAGGACCAGATAGGCATGTCCATACAAATGCAGTGAAAAGAAAAGAAAACATCAAAACAGGCAAGATCAAAGGTCCAGTGAGTTGTAAGGATCATAGAATATTAGAGTTGGAAGGGACCTCAGGAAGTCATCTAGTCCAACCCCTACTCCAAGCAGGACTATCCTCAGCTGAATCATCCCGGCGAGGGTTTTGTCAAGCGTCAGCTTAAAAACCTCTAAAGATGGAGATTCCACCACCTCCCTAGTTAACCCATTCCAATGCTTCACCACCCTTCTAGTGAAAAACTTTTTCCTAATGTACAACCTAGACCCTCCCCTCCCCCCCCCGCAACTTGAGACCATTGCTCCTTGTTCTGTCATCTGCCACCACTGAAAACAGCCTAGCTCCATCCTCCCTGGAACCCTCTTTCAGGTAGTTAAAGGCTGCTATCAAATCCCCCCTCATTCTTCGCTTCTGCAGACTAAACAAGCCTAGTTCTTTCAGCCTCTCCTCAAAAGTCTTGTGCTCCAGTCCCCTTATTATTTTTGTTGCCCTTCACTGGACTCTCTCCAACTTGTCCACATCCTTTTTGTAGTGGGGGGCTCAAAACGGGACACAATACTCCAAATGCAGCCTCACCAATGCCGAATAGAGGGGAATAATCACTTCCCACGATCTGCTGGCAATGCTTTTACTAATGCAGCCCAATATGCCATTAGCCTTCTTGGCAACCAGGGCACACTGCTGACTCATATCCAGCTTCTTATCCACTGTAACCCCCAGATCCTTTTCTGCAGATCTACTGCCTAGCTCGTCAGTCCCCAGTCTGTAGCTGTGCATGGGATTCTTCTGTCCTAAGTGCAGGACTCTGCACTTGTCCTTGTTGAACCTCACTAGATTTCAGGATACAGAGCCAACCTCAAGCAAAAAGGCCATGGAATACTAGCCCTCACTGCTGTTGGTATTGTAGCTAAAGAAATATTTCTCCTGAGGTTTGCCAAAATTATCTATCTATATTAAACAGGGCATATGTTACAATTAGTCTGGTAAGTATTTGATATTCTTGTTGCAGTTCAAGAAAAAAAAATAGCAAACACTGGTCAAAATTTGCAAAATTGGAGTCCTAAACTTAGACAAATAAATCCATATTTAAGCTCTTGAATAACTGGCCTGATTTTCAAAATGCAGCGTACCTGCCAAATGCCTGTACATCAATTTAGATGCTTAACTTTAGGCACATAGTATAAAAATAATGGTCATAGTTCTTTACATTTCTTAGAACTAAACAATATAGTTATACATAAGCCCATAACCACCCAACTAGAAATGTGCAGAACTTCTAATACAAAATTGAAAATGACTCAATTTAAAAAAAAAATGTTTCAAATTTAATAGGCCTATATTTAGTAAAAAATTGCTACAGGATGTAGTTCTTTTAGCAGAACTGGCTCTATATTTTGAAAAGATATTGCTAAGTTCTATCATTTTAAAGCAGTAATGGGCTATTAAAAAGAGAAAATAGATTCGTTTTCAAGAAAAAATATGTTTCTAAGCAAACATGACATTTGCATTAAATTGCATTAGTTAATCAATTAACAAAGTTTGGAGCAATTATTTTGAAAGAGTGAGGAATAAGAAGAAGCCAAGAGAGGAACTAAGAACATGTAAGCCACACTGGGGTGGAATAGATTGCATATTGGAGGAAGAGATTGCAGAGGCACTTAGGAAAATGAAAAAGGAGAAAGCATTTGGGCCAGATCTATCAATGGATGAGCTGAAATCACAGGTAAGGGAAGGAAGGCATCAAGTATCTGGCAAGTCTATTCAATGATATGCTTAAGAAAGAGAAAATACTGGAATAAAGCAGATATTCCACTGTGCGCTAATTATAGTTTAATTTAGCCAAAATCATGTGCTATAAAAGTATGGGAAAAGATTATTGGAAGGCATCTGCATGGAATAGTTGACATTTGGAAGGGTCAGTAAGGATTCATGCTAGGAAGGGGCACATTTAATGCCATATTTACACTATGAATCCTTATGGGGAATTTCAGAGAAAACAGACAGCAACAGGGCCTGGTGTTTGTGGACTGGAGTAGGCCTAAAATCATGTACAAAGAGAATTAAATTGGTGGAATTTGCAATGGAGAAGTTTGACAGAAAGCTATGCCCATTTTATCTAGAATATGTACGATGGAGTGACTACCACAATCAAAATAGAGAATAGAGAATTTCCAGTAAATGTTGGCCTGCGGTAGGGGTCAGCATGAGGCCCTTTTTATTTGCAGTTGTCATGGAGGTGATAAGTGAGCCTATACAAAGGGAGCCACCTTGGAACATGCTGTTTGCTGATGACTTAGGCTGGGTCTACACTGATGGTGGCAAATTCGCTGCCGTCACATTGACTGCTCTGGATCAACTGAGCGGTCTGTATAGACACGCTCAGTCGATCCAGGAAGCAACGCAGGAAAACCACCTCAATAAGTGGCGTAGCGCTGCGTCAAAAGGAGCGCTGTTCCCTTCGACCAGCGCAGTGTGGACGCCACGCAGAGGAGATGCCGCGAAGTCGACGGGAGATACGCAAGTGATTTACGTCACTTGCGTATCTCCTGTCGACTGCCGCCAAATCGCCAAGGTAAGTGTAGACCGGGCCTTAGTGATATGTGCCAAAGACTATGATATCCTGCAAGCCAACTTTGAACAGTGGCAACACAATTTTTGAGCAGGCTACATCAGCTTTCTGCCACCTTTTCCTCTGGTGTTTGGGAAGAAGGAGAAAACGTGTATGCCCAGCCCTTATTGGCAGCACCAGATGTCTTCCATGGAACACGGCCAGAGCTAAAGAGGGCCCAGAACCCATGCAGAGCCACAGGGCTTCTCTGCGCATGCCCCTTACCCCATGTAGATCCCTCAGCAGTTGAGCTTGTGAGCCAGATCTAAGGTTTTTTACCCATTATTATTACTGTTAGCTGAATGATTTATAAAATGTCCTTCCCACACACTGGGTGCTGTACAGCTTCATCATCAAACAAAACAAAGCCCCATCATAAGTGAAACTTAAGACGTGAGAAGATAATTACATTTTTAAAAGAATTTTAATTAACATACTAATAAATTGCATAGAAATAAGAGGCAGAAAAGATCTGGCAATAGCCCAATAACTACTAACATATCTAGAACTTGTCCACCTAGAAGGATGTTTATTAAATAGCCTTATATGAACAGCCTTTACAAATAACAGCTGGCAACATTACAAGTAAGCAAGGCCTAGTTTGCAGCAAGCTTGAGCTCTGTTATGCTGTGCTCATTTTTCAAAGCAGCACATGGCTAGAGAAAATCATTATAAAACCTAGTGATGCTCCCAGGGTTCATATTCAGTTGGAAAAATCTTCAGTGAAGTGCACTAACGTAGATTCTTTAAAGTTCAATTGCCCTTTGGTTTTAAGTACATAAAATATTTCAACTGCCATATTCTAATTATCCAGCTGTGAATTTTTTTCTAGTGCACCTCCATACCAGCAGCTCATTTTAAAATGACAGAGCTGCTAGTTGAAGCACCTGTTACCCTCATACTTCAGGGCATAAGCCACTGTCTAAGACTCCGTCTCTACTACAGAACATATGTAGGCATAGCTATGCTTGTAGAGCTCCCTGGTGAGGATGCAGCCTAGACTTACAGAAGGAGTTTTTCTGTCCTTGTAGGAACTCCAGCTCCTCAAACACCATTACCTCCATTGACAGAAGTCCTCATCCACTGACAGATCTGCATCTGCACTGAGGGCTTTGTCAGCAGAGCTGTCAATCGGGGTATCATATCCCTAACTGATAAAGCTATGCTGACATAACTTATGTGTAGACCAAACCTAACTAATGGGGGAGAGGATAAAGCTTTCCATGGGAGGTGACGGCAGGCCCATCCACTGCACAGTTTCTCGCACCTTCCTCCGAAGAAACTGGCATTAGTCACTTTCTGAGACAGGTTACTGGACCAGATGAATCACTGGTTTGGCGCAGAATAGCCATCCCTATTTCCTTATGCTAGTTCCTCACAGTGATGCCCCCACATCACCACAATATCAAGAGGGCTGGGGAGAGGTATTCTGGCCTGCCTAGCACCTGAAAAACGTAGATTCTGTGACCAGCACATGAGCCTACAGCCTGGTCTACTAATGTGCTGGGACAATGCGAGATACGCTAATTACATGAAGTAATTAAAGTATCTCACGTAAACGTACTTATGTCTATGCAGTGCAGCATCTTCACAATGGGAGAAGATTTCCCATCAATGTTGCCTTCCACCTTTGAGGAGGTGGACTAACTGAGTCAACAGGAGAGCGCTCTCCCATTGACTAAGCAGGTCTACACAGACCCACTCAATCAATGCCACTGCATCAATGCCTGTCACCATGACAGTGTAGACATGCCCTAAAAGTACTTAGCTCATCCCTCTGATATACACGTCTCCTACACAAAACAAAATTATTACAGGATAAGGAAAGATGATCTGGGACAGAGATCTCCTAGTCTTCATAAAAGCTCATGAACCATTTAAAACACTCTGTAAGAGTTCCATACTTTTACCTAGAAGCTCATGCAATGTATGAAAAAAATATATAACTCACTGGATCAACTCACTACTAATATTTGCCTGACATTGCCTGAGATTCTACTTCTATGCCTTTCTGAGAATCAGCATAATGTTTGACAGGGCCCTCCTACAGTGTTCCAGCCGATCACACATATGCTTATCTCATATATGTCACAATGTTTTCTCCTTAGACATTTAAAGGCATGTAAGAAGAATATTTTCCCCTTTAAAGATCATAATAGCGAATAAGTAAATGGTCTAGGAGTGGTCATGAGAAGGGTAATAAGTTCTTTACATGAGTAAAAAGCATGGAACCTTTGTAGAAGCACAGTGAATAGGTTACATGGGGCATCATATGGCATTTCCATCCATAAGCAAAGCTCCCACTGAAGTCACTGCGTGATTAACTAAGGAAGTGCAGAATTGGTCCCAGAAGCTTTTATGACATTTCAATAGGACCTTCAGAGGTCAAGCCATTGGTCATTAATGAAAATATAGATGTAATGGAAGCAGTTCAAATGAACATCTGTTAAAGAAATAAGATTGTAAAGAAAATTCTCTGTATGAAATAAAACACTATAAAAGCATATATTAAGACAGAAAAACTACATGTAATGTACCATTAGCATGCCAACCAAGGCCCCAATCCAGCAATGCTCTTTAACATGGGCTTAAAAATTTAAGCACGCCAGTAGGCCCATTGAAGTTAGTAGGACTACTCATTCATTTAAAATTGGGTATACCATTAAGTGCTTTGTTGGATCAGGGACTAAAAGTGAAGAAATCCACAGTTAAAGTTTACAGTTCTTCCTGAACCCATCTTACTGGCTTTTAGCAACTATATTCGGAAAGTCCCTACAATAGCCATGCACGAAAGGATAAATTAAGGGTGGAGAGTCAGCCTTTATTTAATATTATGTCAACCCCATATTAGCACAGTCCAACCAGAATACCTTTTACATGGCTGGCTAGATTTTATTTTGAGTAGCTACACCTTTGGGAAGAGGTTTAATAGACAAGAATTGTGACTAGGAGAATGTTTTTTGATTAATTATAATGAAAAGAGCTAGGTAAAAGTATCAAAGATTTGATTTAGTATGTGTACGTGAACATGGTTTTTCAAGTAAGATCTGCATGAATTCACATAAGATCTGCATGACTTCTGCATTGTTTTCAAGTTCAAATGGACCAAAAATTTCAGAGCAAATCTCATCTGAAATTAGCATGTTTAATCTGTTTTTGCACTGAAACTGTGCTAAGTTTGCATGATTTTAGAGAAGCACACCTTTTGACAGACATGCTCTGATGGCTGAGTGCTTAACAGAACCTGAATTTTGATAAGTTTCACATGGCATCAGATTTTCCTGAGAAAGCATCAGTCATCCGCTCTAGTTATAAACCCCTTAAACATGAGCAAGGTTGGTGTAAATTGGCATAGCTCATCTGAAATCAATGGAGCTATGTAAGCTGAGGATCTGGCCCACAGTGTATGATAAATGTGTGGCTACAACCTGTGTATGACATGAATAGCACAAATCTAGTAATTCACTGAAATAATTTTCCTGCTTCAAATACATTCTCTGTGTGCTAAAGGTGCCTATTATGTCTTGCAAAACAGATTAGTATGTTTAATATATTGAGAGAATACAATTGCAAAATCATTCCTGCATCTGGTTTAATTGCATTAAACATTATTATCTACTTACCAAAGTGCAGTTGTATGGAAAAAGAATCTAAAAAAATAGTAGCATTTGCAGAGGAAATGAGGCCTCTTGGATGACTGATGCTCCACTGATTCTTTTACTTTTCTGCATGTATAGAATAAATAGGAAAAATACAACCAGAAATAGGATATTTTGAAAAACTAATATAAATCAATTTCCTTAACTACAGATAGCAAAGTATTTTAACTGCTAGCTGCTTTTTGCACACTTCTATTCTAGTAACGTGTGTAAAGAGTTACATTAAACAGCTCCCTCAGTAACTATTCAGTTACATAAAAGCAGGGCAGAGAAGCCTTGTAGGTTTCAATAATTTCTACATACAGAAACTTAAGCATTGCTAATAAAATTTCATTTATTTGATCACAAGGTAGGAAAATTGGCGTTCCACGGTGCCCTTCTCTAAGGCAGTTCCTAACAATTAGGCCATTCTGATTGTCATGTGTGTCCATTCGGTATTTAAGAAGAATACTGAAAGGACTGTTAAGAATGCTCCAGGATTTTTTCCTTAGCCAAATGTTTTTCCAAAGTATTGTAGTCTTTGACCAAAAATAGTCTTCTCTCTCACTCACTCAAAGGAATCTCAGTAAGCATGCTAAAAGAAATCTGCTTCCAATAAGTCAATATTAGTTAAGACAATTACTGAACTCACAAAAACACAATTAATATTCTGCTACATTTTCACAGTATTTTTGTCCATTGAGACAACAAATTGTTGTTCTGGGTTCTGTTCCGAGCTACACACAAATTCTGTGTTGTCGGTCACATGTATGTTTAAAGAAACATTAATGCCACCTTATGCTATTTCTCCCAAAACAGCTCATGTTTGTTCAAAATATTCAACCCGCTTGTGTGAGAGGGAATCCTGAAAGTGTTTACCAAATCAGGAAGTTACATCTCCACCTAAACAAGCTTAATAAATAACAGTGAAGAATTGCTTTCTAAAACCAATGAGATACCCAAAATTCCCAGATTTCTGAACTTCAGCTGATTCTTTAAACATCCCATTCTATATTGCCCCTAAGCATTTTTCAAAAAATTGCTAGAAAGACACTGTGGGCATACATGATTGCAGTGTTTGAACTGTCTGCTGTTAAGTACTTGGCTTTAGTATTTAAATGCAATATGGATGCATTATTTAGCATGCCTATTGATTTAATAGCACAAAATCCATGTTTTTAAAATAACATCTTCACCAGCTTCCATATTATCCACACTTTTCTCCCTCACTAATGGGGTGTCAAGACAACAAACAAAGGCTAACAATGACAGTGGCACAAAGGTCCTTGTATGGTCCTTTAACATATCTGTAATCACTAATTAAAAGTGAACATTTTGAGGGAACACCAGTGGAAAAACTGATTAATAATGGAAAATGGAGTCTTTCTTCTCTAGAAAAAGAGTTTGAAGCCAGTCCATGTTGAGATTAGCTGAAAGCTATGATCTGTTAGCTGTCTCATGACTCATACACCATGAAGTGATAGCCTCCCTTGAGTTTCTATTCACACCACATTTTGCATCACAAAAACCATTCTCAGCATTGGCACCACAAATAGCAGCGGAGCCTGATGGCACGAAGACTAAATCAGCCTCATTTATTCATAAGAGTGATCCTTCTAGATAGAGAGACCAGGTATGAAACAGCTTGATGGGATGATGAGGAGGAGAAATTTTGCTGGAAAACTTGCAGTTAATGCTCCAATATCAACCCAGCAGATTAAGCTCTAAAATCAGCCGTTATTTATTATTTCAGTTATGGTAGCATCTGGGATTCTGAGTGAAGGATCAGGACCCGACTGCACTAGGTGCTGTACGAACAAGTAACAAAAAGACAGTACCTGTCTCAGAAGCCTTACAACCAGCCAAATAAACAGAGGCAGGAGGCCAGTTTGTAGGATGAGAAGAAAATAAAATGAACAGATTTTTAGCAAAAAAAAGCAGACGTCTCAGTTAAAATATTAATTTTAAAAATCAGTCCAAAGGCTTGATTCTGCTGCCACCAATGTCAATGGCAACATTCCCATTGACTTCAAAAGGTGGGAACAGAACCCAGCTATTTTTCATTCATCTTTAAAGACAAATTTTGTATGTACGTTTACAGTTTCTGTTTGGAAACTTCAAATGAGTTTTTATCCTGGTTATGGTTGGCCTAGTCACAAGCACTTGGCTGCTGCTGTTTAACTGAGTTTTAGTAGTTATTTTTTAAGGGGAAAGAGTCACTGATGTATTTAAAACACACACACTGAATTATATGCAGACTTATCAGACATTGAAGAGCAAATTCAGATCATATTTTGAGATTGCCATTCTTGGCAGTGTCCCTTTTAAAACAACAGGTGGGATCAATTCGATTGTAAAGCTAGTTTCTCTTGCATGTATTTACTTGGATGTTTGGCTATAGGATTTGGACTTGAAGACAAGTTTTTTTGTAAATGGCTTTATTTGAGATTATTCTGCTTCCTTCCACCTTTTTCTTAATGTTGCTGCTTGCAGCAGGACATCCTGCATTTTAGGAATTTCAGTTTGTTATCTCAGTAGCTTTAAAAGCATTGTCTGAGTCATGAGTTTTCCTTTTGTCCTTAGCTGGCAAGTGTCAGCGTGGTAAGCAGCTGGCATCTCTCCTCCTCTGTGTGTATGTGTGTAATGTCATATTTTTCCTTTCTCAAGCAGACATTTCACATGGATATACTATGGGTGAAGGGTCTGAATGGCATGGAACTGTATATAGCATATATAGTGTACAAGACACTCCACAGCAATAAAATGTTGCCCTTCAAAATATGTATTTCAGTTTAAAACGTCTGATTTCTTAGTACAGCAGTAGCATTGTACAGTCTTCACTGAACTTTTCTTCCTTCTCTGACTGATGAGGCTTTTTATATTGCCAAAATAAAACATTTTTCAGCCTTTCTACATGATCTCTACAAAACAGTAATATAAAATGTGGTTCAGTTCCCTACAGCCAGACATTTTCACTTTTCCCTTCCCCCCGTTGACATCATAAACCAGAGTTCCTATTGATACCTGACTAAATCAATCACATTATAGGACCTGATTTGTCTTAAAATTTGTGCAAGTCTCCAGAAACTATGAAAGGTCATAGATCCCCTTCCCATGGTTAGCCAAGTCATTACCATTATTTTCTTGTTACGCTGATGTAAGTCACAGAGTGCCTATGAGAATCTCATCCCATTCAGTGCTTCTTCTGTGATAAATGGCTCTGGATGTAAAAAAGAGATGGGTTCTCTTATACAAAATGAGCTTCCTCCCACCCACAGATGGCGAGTGGCTAGGTGGCCCTGGCTAGCTATTTATTTTTAATAAGTACTTTTACTCAAGTGGGATTAGACCTTGGCCCAGAAATGGAGACAGGAGGAAGGGTCCATCTGTTTGATGCTGCCACTACCCAGCTCTTTTTTTTATACCTGTGTCAGAAAATCATGGATCTTACATGTTCCATGAAGACTGCTACATCAGTTAACCCCATTGGAACTGCAGTGATTATATTTAGGCAGCATAGTTCAGAGATCAGAGAACTGGACAGGGAGTCAAGAGATATGGGTTTTATTTGTGGCTCCACCATTGCCTCACTGTGTGACCTTGGGCTTAGACTTTTCATACCCCAGTTTGCCCATCTTTAAAATGGGGATGATAATTATTCGTTGCTCTTTCAAAGCACTTTGAGATATACGGATTAAATAAGTGCTAGATATTATATTTATTGAGAACTATGAAGCACAGTAATATTGGGATTCAAAGTGACCATGTGCAATTACACCCGAGTACAAATATCAATCAAAACTGCCATTTGTCTATATAAATTAGACATTCAGCCATGACTAATATTTTTATTGAAGAGTTAGAAAAATGAGTATGTAGGACAGTTAAAAAAAAACCAATGTTAAATTACAGGTTAAAAGCTGTAGCTGTTCTCACATTGAAGTAGAGGGGGAAACTTTTTAAAGATAAAACTAGAACTTCTCTCTAAATCTGAGTGACATATTTACATGATTTGTGATGAGAACTTACAATTTCCAAGATTTGAAGTGTTTTTGATCAATAAAATCTATTTTACTCATTAGAGATGTCTCATCCAATCCGAGAGCCATGTGGCTTTCGCAAACATGGGGAAGTTGCATCCACATGCTTTTTAAGTATAATACAGTAAATGTTTATCCAATAAAAAAACCCTTTTTTTCCCCTCTTACATTCTTGATCGTTATTGGCTGTGATTACTATGTTGCCCATATACATTTTTTTCTCTTAAGCTTTCTCAGGAGACCATTTCCTTTCTAACAGAAGGAAACAAAACTTCTCTTTCCCTGAAAGGTTTCCTGACAGTGCTAAAACACTCTGACAGTGTAATCAATGCAGTCATTAAAAATTAGTTAAATTTAAATAGTTAAACAGTTAAAAGTAAGTAGTTAAATAACAGTATTTTCCCCCAACTGTTAGATTTATTTCTTCATTTCTGGTTGATCTGATGGCACCAAATTTCATATTTTGATGCTTATTTACTTTTATTAAAACTTTATAACATACATTACATAGAACTACCAGATTCCAGGTAATATCTGTATGTGACAAGGCATGACATCTGATGAGTGTCTTTATATAAAAAGCTATAGTAAAAAAAAAGCTGGTGGATTCCCTGCAGCTTGAGGTCTTCAAATCTCACTTTTGAGGATTTCAATAACTCAGTCATGGGTTCGGGGTTGTTATAAATGTGTATGGGTATGGTTTTGTGGCCTGCCTTGTGCGGGAGGTCAGACTAGATGATCATATTGGTCCCTTCTGACCTATGAGTCTATGAGTCTATGAGTATGAAACACTAAGAATTTGGGGCTCTATTCTGTGAGATGCTGAATGGTTCCTGGGAGGTGCTAAGCATACTTAAATTCCTATTACTTTAGGGATGAGGTGCTCAGCACTTCACAGGAATAAACAGAAATAAATTCACCCCTATGCAGAGGGCTTAAACAGTTAAGTCCCACGTAAGTCCTCTTTTTAGATCTAAAGCGGGACTTTATTGGTGCATAGGCCTTGTGCTGGGTCTCTGTATAGGGTGAATTTCACTGTATACAGCCAATGAAATGTCAAGCTAGTATGGTTTCAGGTTGCAATTATTCAGCAAGTTAATGTAAAGATAAATATTGGGCCAGATCCCCAGTTCATGTAAATTGGCAGAGTTCCACTGAATCTGAAAGATGAGTATACAGGGACCGGATTAATGGAGGCTGATAATGGTTTGATATAGTGATAATGCATATGCAGGTCCGTGCTTGTGGTTAGTAAAAGATGTGCCTGAGACACTGCTTGTGCTTTGATTCTTTCAGAACAAAACATAACAAAATCTGTATCTTGTAACAAGCTAATTACTGCACTTAATCTGAGAAGAGATTTTCCTCTGAGTCTTGAAAGGTAAATGATTCACAAACACATGAAAATAGTGTAAGGAATATATAAGTGATTTATCCCAGCACCTGTGGGCCATTTCATTGCTGCCGTAGTGTTTTTCAGCAGCTGTGATATTAGAGAATGATGTAAACTGACAGCCACCTCCACCCAAAATGCAAGAGGTCTTTGTAATTCCTTCTCAAAGACTCTGCTGATGTTTAAGTGTGCATAAGCAGAAGATATCCAATTTCTGGTTTTTAAATTGGACAGCTTTTATTTTGTTTTTTTAATTTATCAGTGACAGACCCAAAGGTATCATGTTGTAACATTTAAGTTCCCTCTGTCCTAGATGGCATTTCTTGCCATTCAAAGTGAATTTCATTGGGATAATACTGATCAAGCCAAAATATTCAAGCACACATTAATTTTGGATGCCTCTGTTTATAGGTGTCCAACTGCAGACAAAGCAATGTTCAAAGGGGGCAGAGCTTTCACAATTCTAATTAACTTCAATGGAAAGATAAGGGCTCAGTACCTATGAAAGTTAACCCCAGGTTAACCACATAGAAACTGAAGCATCAAAAAGTAATGAATATTTTCAAAGAAATTGGCATGAGTGTCTTTAAAAATACACTTCCTTCTTGCAGGAAGAGTGGAAGTTTAAGACTTAAGAATTTTAATCTGCAGATACACTAAATACTGA
This sequence comes from Mesoclemmys tuberculata, assembly GCA_007922155.1. NCBI lineage: Eukaryota > Metazoa > Chordata > Testudines > Chelidae > Mesoclemmys > Mesoclemmys tuberculata. Next base: position 19,907,106 of record ML675646.1, read on the forward strand.
ACTTCATATTCCAGTGTGATCCATAGCATTTTCAGAACCAGAGAAGATTAATTAACCCAAGGGATTGGTGAGAGGACACAGCCTGTCCATTTGCTTAACCACAATTTTCATGCCTTGATACCAAAAGCTAGGCAACTCAGGGCGTGTCTACACTTGAACTTAATAAAAATAGCTATTCCAAAGTAACTCCCCATGTTATTTTGAAATAAGAATGTCCACACAGGCGCTTATACCAAAATAAACTATTCTGGAGTATTTATTTCAGTAAATATCCAAGTGCAGACAAACTTCATCCAGGTTTAGGTTCCTACAGAAAAACTTCCCTGGTTTTCAGGAGTACAGAGCACCCACAGCTCTCATTAATTCCACTGGGGAGTTGCAGCCACTCAGCACCTGAGAAATTTAAGCGGCTAACTTTAGGCACTACATTTGCAAGCTAGGCCCCAGGTTCATCACTGCAACAAAAAGGTCAAAGACTACGTGAATCAAAGCCACATGCATATGGCAACTCCTAGTACTATTGTGAGTCTAGTATACTGTTTCCATATCATGTATTGTTGATTACAGTACTCATTAGTGACTAGGATTCATTTGGGTACAGATTGCATTGATACCGGGTAGTATCCCATTCCTTGCATATTTTTATGGTCTTTGTATTTATTTGTTATACCCTTAATTATTCCTAAGTTTTATGGCTTTGTGTCTGACTATTAGCTAAGGAGGGACAGTTGTATATTAGATTCCTAGTGCCCCCCTTGCTTTGCCTGTTGCAGTTTTGCTGCATTCTTTCAAATGCGCACCTCTCATCAGTCTGGGGCACCATGTGAAAATGTGTGGTTCTCACCATCTGTTTGGTTATCACGACATGTAACATACCTGTGGAGCTTCACCTCATGAATGTAAGAATGCTGGCAGTGATTACATTGTTCTTCGTTACACTGCTACATTGTTCCTTTGCCATCACAAGTTTTAAATTAATCATTGTACTTCTCTTCATTATCCAGAAATATTCTTCAAATATTACTTAATCCGTGACCTCCTTTCCACATCACAGCGAGAGAGGCAATAGCAGAAACCAGAAGCAAAGCAAACAAACATTTTCCACAGAACAGTATATGTTTTTTAAAAAGCCTACTCTTTCTGCATTGGCTCTTTGACCACAAAATCCTAAATACAGGGACATAGTTTGAGACAGTAGGGAGGGACAGGGGAAATTCTAATCCACGGGTTAAATTGCCAAGATTTTGAGAAGTACACAGAATGATTGATAGACTGTTCTTCAGTGGCTGGGAAGGAACAAACTATCCAGACTGACCATGCTCAATTGTAAATGCTTTAGAACCAAAGCCAGGCAAAGCTAAGTGCCATAATGCTACAATCCTATTTTCTTTCAGCTGAAGGTTATCAGTCATTCTTAGCAAAATATCAGAATGGTATTTTTTTCCTAGAATTTTCTTGTTTAGAAAGGGGGCTCCTCAATTGAATGAAGCAATGCAGAGTTTGTGAGGACCAGAATTACCAATCTAAGCAATAGATGGGTATCAGAATAGCATGTCCACTGTTAGATTAAAGAAGAAACACTAGTTTATATAGCAGTTAGATAATTTTCATTATGATGCCTTTGCTGCATAACATCAAGGAACACATAGTCCTCTTCATACTACATTGCAGTCTTCCACAAAGATATAGTCAAAATTTGCTAATTTTGACTATAAAGCAATAGACTGAAGAACCTTCATTGTTTCGGTTGTAATAAATATTTCTTTTCTCTTATCAGTGCAGTCCAAATGCCAATTACCAGAAACTAGGTCATTTCTTCCTCATATTCACATGCACCTTACACACAGATCCCCCATTTATCCAGACCACTTTTTTAAAAAAGGTTTTATCCCTTATCCCCACAAAGCAGGTGTTCTAGAAAATTATACACTTCCTAAAAATGGCTGCAAGTTTGTTCTAAGAAGTTGCATGAAAGAGGAAAAAAAGTTGAAAGTTAATGAAAATTGGGGAGACAGGGGGGTATTTTCAAAAGCACAAATGGCAGCTAGGCCCCTAACTCCCATTTCTACCTCCCACTAGGCAGGCTTGAAAGTCTCAGACTCCATATTTAATTGGACATACTTCATGCATGAGCATGCACACACTTGCTATAGAGCATAGTGCCAAGTACAGATATGAGGTAGAATTAGAGGCCACGCTGGCTGCCTCAGGAGCACTTTAATGCCCTGAAAATCAAAAAGGAATCCTACAAAAAAATGGAAACTTGGTCAAACTGTGAAGGAGGAGTACAAAAGAATAGCACAAACATGTAGGGACAAAATCAGAAAGACTAAGACACAAGATGAGTTACATCTAGTAAGGGACAAACGACAGTAAGAGGAGGTTCTTTAAATACATTAGGAGCAAGAGAAAGATGAAGGAAAGTGTAGGTTCATTACTTGCAGGGAAGGAGAGCTAATAATAGAGGACGTAAAGAAAGTTGATGTGTTTAATGCCTATTTTGTTTCAGTCTTCACTGAGAAGATTTGTGGTCAGCTATTTCACACAATACTAACACCAAGGAGAAAAGAGATATAAGCCAAAATAGGGAAAGAATGGGTTAAATAATGTTTAGATAGTTAGATGTATTCAAGTCATCAGCACCTGACAAAGTGTACACTAGGGTACTTAGGAAACTAGCTGAAACAATCTCAGAACAGTTAGCTGTTATCTTTGAGAACTCCTGAAGGAGGGGTGAGGCCTCAGAGGACTGAAGAAGGGAAAACATAGTACCTAGCTTTAAAAAGGGGGAAAAGAGGACCTGGGGAATGATAGACCAGTCAGCCTAATTTTGATACCTGGAACAAATGTTTAAACAATCAATTTGTAAGCACCTAGAGGATAATAGGGTTACAAGTAATAGCCAATATGGATTGTCAAGAACAAATCATGCCAAATCAACCCAATTCTCTTTTTTGGCAGGTTACTGGCCTAGTGGATGGAAGGAAGCATATGTGGTAAAACTTGATTTTAGTAAGGCTTTTGGCTGTCCCACATGACATTCCCATGAACAAACTAAGGAAATGTGGTTTAGATGAAATTACTCTACAGTAAGTGCAAAACGGATTGAAAGATTGACTTCAAAACATGGTTAGCAGTTCGTTCTCAAACTAGGGGGGAATGTATCTAATGGGTCCTGTACTAATCAATATCTTCATTAAAGATTTGGATAACGGAGTGGAGAGTATGCTTATAAAATGTTCAGATGACACAAACTGGGCGGAGTTACTAGCATTTTGGAGGACACCATTAGAATTCAGAATAACCTTGACAAATTGGAGAGTCGGTCTGAAATAAACAAGCTGAACTTCAATAAAAGCAAGAGCACGGTAGTACATTCAGAAGAAAAAAATCAAATGCACCGCTACAAAATGGGGAATAACTGGCAAGGCAGTAGTACTGCTGGAGAGGGTCTGGGGATTATATCACAAGCTGAGGAGGAGTCAACAGTGTGATTCAGTTGCTAAAAAGCTAATATTCTGGGGTGTTATCACAGGATGGCTGCCCTCAGTACATCCCGCTCCTCTTTGCTAGAGCAGGTGCTCCCCTTTGCCTAGTTAAGAGGGCAGGGCAGCACCTGGGGGCTATAAAGGATCTGAAGTGCACCAATGAGAGGAAGTTTCTGAAGGAAGCCAGAAAAGATCATCCCAAGTGAGTCAGAGAGATTGATTCAGTCAGGGCTAAGTGAGAGCTTCCAGATACTAGGGGGACTGTAGGAGGTCTCAAAAGGAAGCAGAAGGTGTTTCCTGGGGGAAGACTGAAGGCAAAGATAGCAACAAGAGGGGTTTGCTGACGGATGTCCCTATGGGGGAACAGCAGAGGTGTTTACCCTCTGACATCTCTAGGACTGAACAGCTGGACTCAAACCATGGGAGAGCCAAGGGGAATGAGGGAGGTTCCCTTGGCAAGTATGTTCCAAGCAGAAAAGCTGTAAGGGTTCCCACTGGAAGGAAGGAGGTTGTGCTCCAATGGGAAGGGCTGGAGTGGCTGTCCTGGTACAAGACAAGACAGGAGAGGGATGAGCTGGGTTTGTATGTTGTGTGCAGTGTTTGGACAATATGGAGGAAGTTCTGGACTTAAGTAATAAATGAACCTCACAAGGATTATATTTATACTTGGGAAGATACTTTGGACTATTTCTGGAGTTTGCAGAAGGGAAACAGGCAGGCATGCCTGTCATGCCATGGCCTACAGCAGGAGGGTGCTTCAGATGGGGTCACCCTATGGCAAGTGTATTAACAGGAGTGTTGTAGGTAAGACCTAGGAAGTAATTGTTCTTCTCTACTAAACCTGGAGAGGTCTCACCTGGAGGACTGTGTTCAGTTCTGTCACTGCACTTTAGGAAAGATGTGGACAAAGTGGAGAGAGCCCAGAGCAGAGCAATAAAATGAATTAAAAAAATTTAGAAAACCTGATCTATGAAGAAAGGATAAAAAAAACTGACCATGTTTAGTCTTGAGACAAAGACTCAGAGAACCTGTTGACAGGCTTCCACTGTTAAGGGCTGTTATAAAGAGTGAGCAATTGTTCTCCATGTCCAATGAAAGTAAAACAAAAGTAATTGGCTCAATCTGCAGCAAGGGAGATCCAGGTTAGACATTAGGAAAAGCTAGTTAAGTGCTAGACTTCCAGGAGAGGCTATGAAATCCTCATCTGTAGCGAGTCAGTCAGAAAGCAGGCTGGCTTAGTGGCTTGGTGGCAGTGGCTTCACAATTCTTTTCAGTCTGCCCATCCTGTTGGGTCATATACAGTGGCCTCAGTCTCTCTTCTTTATCCCCTCTTTCCCACTGGGGTTCTCTTCTAACAGAGGGGAGGGGACCCAGGACCTCCCACTCCACCAGGTCCCAACCCAAGACCCTAAAAGGGTGTTGCAGTGTCCAGATCCCTCGTTGGTCCACTACACTTTACACTCCACTGAGAGTCGCTTTCTACTAAGCTAGGACTCCTAACACTGTGACCATGCCCCCAAATGGAGAAGTACCTGCTTCATCAGCATCCCATTTTTCAGTGCCTCTTGGCTCCAGAGGATGAGGACTATGGATCTCGGTTCCCAGACTAGTCTCACCAAGGCTGCAGCCACTCTGCCCACACCCCCAGGCAGCAGCATCACTTGCAAGTGCAGCCTGTATCTCCTTTCCCCATCCCACTGGGATATCAGTGCTGCCTCGCACCAGAGGCTGGACTTAATGACTTCTCCCAAGGTCCCTTCCAGCACTACATTTCTATTCTTCTACAGTGCTTACTTCCAGCCAGTAATAACTGGCTCAGAATGACGCGTCCGTGAGTATTTGTGCTGCTATATAAAGACTATGGGTGTGTTTGGGTTTTTTACCCCCTCATTTTACATCTTTTTTCCCCCACCTGTGTCATTCCATTGACACCAGCTGAGTTACTCCTGATTTGCACTGCCATGAGCTTAAAACTGGACCCGTTATTAAAGCCAAGATGCAATTCCGTGTTTGCAAATTAAAGGTGTTTAAACAAAAAACTGTACACTTGAAGATTAACGAAGCAGATGAATTGAAATGACATAGCTAAATATTTCTTAATACTTTGTAGGCAAAGGGCCTGAAGCTCTGTTGTTTGTGCTTTAGGTAGTCATTTACACCACTGCAAAGTGAGTGCGGAGTGGATGTAAAATGCTGCCATTATGGTTTGGTAGCATTTTACATTCTCTCTACATGTGGTGCAAATGGTGCACAAGGTACAGGGTAATTGAGAAGCAGGTCCACTATTTATTGCTTTTGAAAAATCTTTGTGCATTGCCCTTACTAAGCCTGATGGCATCCATCCCAATTGCTCCCAAAATAAGTACAAATTTAATCAAATCGTTGATTGACAATTTTAAAAGAAATAATGGCTGTGTCTTTGTGGCTTAGTCATAAAACCATTATTCAATCACAAATACTCTAAAGGTACCATAAAAAAACAATCCACTAGCATAAATCAAAGAGTCTAAACCTTGCAAAGCAATATCACTGATGTCTATTATCCAGATATGATTGATTATCTGCTTACCCCAAACTCATCTAAGTGCCAAACTGTGGTGCACAATGCAAGCAGATTTGTTTCTAGAAATAGCAAGACAATAACCTGACCAGCAAAACCCCGTACCACTGTCCTAATAACACTTCACCAAACACATCTGAATTGGGAGGATTTAAAAAAAATAATACAGTAAAAGATTTGTTGGTAACATACCCCTAGGAAAACGTATGGAGAGATGCAAGATGTATGGATACTATGAGGGTCATTCAAAAAGTTCTAAGCCTCACCCAGAAAGAAGAGCCATAGCTGAACATTTTTGTTGTTGTAACACACTACCACTTCATATAAAACTAGAAAAACTAATACAGATTTCTGTTTTAATTTGTGTGCAGGTGAGGCCCGTACAAAGGTGAAGGGTAGTGCGACAAATCTAAAAATGGACAAAACAGAGGCCCGAGCAGTCATAAAGTATCTGCAAAAGAAAGGTATGACACCCAAGGAAATCCATGGGGACATGGTACAGACACTTGCTGAGGACTCCTCTTCCTATGCAACTGTGAAGAAGTGGGCTGCTGAATTCAAGCGGGGCAGGGTGAGCACAGAAGATGATCCTCAGTCAGGTCATCCAAAAACCTCAACCACTGATGATCAAGTTGATGCCATTCACCGTATGGTTTTGGCTGACAGACGTCTTACTGTCCAGCAGATAGCTAAGTCCATAGGCATTAGTTCTGGTTCAGTTCACACTGTTTTAACTGAGATCTTGGGGATGAGCAAGCTGTCTGCAAGATGGGTCCCAAGAATGCTGACGCCAGAGCAGAAGCTGCAAAGGGTTGACATTTCCAGGACACTTCTGACTCGCTTCCAGGCTGACCCTGAGAATTTCCACCGCAGATTAGTAACTCAAGATGAAACCTGGGTTCATCACTTCGAACCTGAATCAAAGATTCAAAGCAAACAGTGGAAACACCCTGGTTCTCCACCCCCGAAGAAGTTCAAGCGGGCAGCGTCTGTTGACAAGGTGATGGCTTCTGTTTTTTGGGATTCTGAAGGCATAATCATGATAGACTACCTGGAAAAGGGAAAAACTATTAATAGACAGTACTATGCATCAGAATTAACACAACTGAAGGAAGCAATCAAGTCAAAACACAGAGGGAAGCTGAGGGCAGGTGTGCTCTTGCTCCAGGATAATGCGCCCGTTCACTCTGCTCAGGTTGCAGTAGCTGAAGCAGCCAACTGTGGCTTTGAATTGCTACCCCATCCCCCTTACTCACCAGACTTAGCTCCATCTGACTTCTACCTGTTTCCTAAATTCAAATCCCACCTACGTGGTCGCCATTTTGGAAACAATAATGAGGTCATATGTGCTGTGGAGGACTTTTTGGAGGACCAGGACGCCACCTTCTTCCATGATGGGATTGCAATGTTTGAGCATCGTTGGACCAAGTGCATTGATGTCAAGGGGGACTATATAGAAAAATTGTGAAAAACTGCCTTGTTTCTGCAACTCCTTCTGGGTGAGGCTTAGAACTTTTTGAACGACCCTCATGGATTCACAGGATCTGTGCTATGTCCCAGCTTTTAAAACTCAAGGGATCCCACTCTTCTGCAAGGGAAGGCTACATGGCCTCAGCATCTCCATTGAGCTTCTGGGCTCCATCACTCCTGTTTCACAAATGTTTCCAACAGAGACTCCTGGTCAGAGACTTTTGCCCTCTCCATAGCTCGAAGTACCTCAGCACGTATTTGCAGTAGCACCAGGCAGCCTTTTCAAAACAGTGTAGGGTTTATTAGCCAACTGGAACACAGAATGGGAAAGTCCTTAGGTTAGCATGGAGAAGCAAAGGTGAAAACAGAGTTCAGGCAGGCCAGCATGAGGATTCAACCCAGCCATGCTGCTATAGCATCCATTTTGACTGTCTCCCTCTCTGTCACTCAGTCCCAGGCAAAAGGTGCTGCAATTCTCCAAAGGTCATCTTTTATCAAAGCCACTTTTCAATCCATTGTCTTCCTCCTGCAGGACTGCTGCAGAGCTCATGTGTTCCATGTGCCAGAGTTTCCCATTGTTAGGTATCAGTTTTCCATCCCATTGTCTTTCTAGATCTTCATCAATAAGGACTAGCTGAAACCAACCCATAAAAATCCATTCATACCACCCTAGAGAGTAACCTAGTTATATGACCCAAGCACCTTATGTCTCCTGCTCTGCCCTAGGCTCATTCGTCAGCTGGGTAGCAATCCCTAGTCAAGGAAGCCATGACCATGCATATCATTCATAAAAGTATTACAGAAAATCATCTCGGATGCTTTCCAGCCTTGGCTGATACAGACATACAGACATACATACATATATAAACAGAAAAAATGGTAGCATTGTTGTAGACATCACTAAGTGGTGCTTGTACTAACAAGGCATTCAGAAGTCATAGTGCTTATTTGTATCTTTAAGATTAGCATTTTAATTGAGGTTTAACAGAGCTCTTATAGCTTAAATATATTGGAAAAGAAGGATTATCCACACATTTGATGATAATATGCCGAGAAGCAGGTGGTTCAGACAGAGACATCCCTTTGGGGAAGATCTATTAATGGAGATTCTCTAGATCCTAGTAAGGAGGAAAAGATGGAAGAGGATAAAATATGGGTAGGATCTTATGAGAAACAGTTAAATGAAAGAGTCCCATTCAATTACATCACATAATGGCAGGCCACTAAAAAGTGGCCCTTTTAAGTACTTATATACAAATACTAGAAGACTAAATACAAAGATGGGTGAACTTGAGTGGCTCATATTAAATGAGGATATCAGCACAGAAACTTGGTGGAATGAGGATACTCAATGGGACATGGTAATACCAGAGTACAAAATACATATAACAGAATAGGTCATACTCTATGGTGGGGGAGCAGCACTATATGTGAAAGAAAGCATAGAGTCAAATGAAATAAAAGTCTTAAATGAACCAAACTGTATACCCCAAATTAAAAAAACATAGTAAGAGGACCAAAAAAGTGCCAAAAAAGAAGCAGTTAGAGGCAAAAAGGCATCCTTTAAAATGTGGAAGTTAAATCCTGTTGAGGAAAATAGAAAGGAGCATAAACTGTGGCAAATGAAGTGTAAAAATATAATTCGGAAAGCCAAAAAAGAATTTGAAGAACAGCCAGCCAAAGACCCAAAAAGTAACAGCAAAAAAATGTTTAAGTAGGTCAGAAGCTTGAAGCCTGCTAAACAGCTAGTGGGGCCACTGGATGATAGAGATGCTAAAGGAGCATTCAAGGAAGATATGGTTATTGCAGAGAAACTAAATGAATTCTTTGCATCAGTCTTCATGGCTGAGGATGTGAGGTTGATTCCCAAACCTGAGCCATTCTTTTTAGGTGACAAATCTGAGGAATTGTCCTAGATTGAGGTGTCAGAGTACGTTTTGGAACAAATTGATAAATTAAACAGTAATAAGTCACCAGGACCAGATGGTATCCACCCAAAAGTTCTGAAGGAACTCAAATATGACATTGCAGAACTACTAAACTGTGGTATGTAACCTATTATTTAAATCAGCTTCTGTACCAGATGACTGGAGGATAGCTAATGTGATGCCAATTATTTAAAAAGACTCCAGAGGCAATCCCGGCAATTACAGGCTGGTAAGCCTAACTTCAGTACCAGGCACGATGGTTGAAACTATAGTAAACAGAATTATCAGACACATAGATGAATACATTTTGTTGGGAAGAGTCAACCTTCTTTGAGGGAGTTAACAAGCATATTGACAAGGGTGATCCAGTGGATATAGTGTACTTCAATTTTCAGAAAGCCTTTGATAAGGTCCCTCACCAAAGGCTCTTAAGTAAAGTAAGTGGTCATGGGGTAAGAGGGAAAGTCTTCTCATGAATCAGTAATTGATTAAAAAGAAAGCAATAAATGGTCAGTTTTCAGAGATGAATTGTGATGTCCCCCAGGGGTCTGTACTGGGACCAGTACTGTTCAATAAATTCATAAATAATCTGGAAAAAGGGGTAAGCAGTGAAGAGGCAAAATTTGCAGATCATACAAAACTACTCAAGATAATTAAGTCCAAAGCAGACTGCGAAGAATTACAAAGGATCTCACAAAACTGGATAACAGGGCAACAAAATGGCAGATGAAATCCAGTGTTGATAAATGCAAACTAATGCACATTGCAAAACATAATACCAACTATACATATAAAATGATGAGGTCTAAGTTAGTTACCACTTAAAAAAGATCTTGGAGTCAGTGTGGATAGTTCTCTGAAAACTTCCTCTCAATGCACAGCGTCAGTCAAAAAAGCTAATAAAATGTTGGTAATCATTAGGAAAGGGATAGATAAGACAGAAAAGATCATATTGCCTCTTTGTACACCCACATCTTGAACATTGCATGCAGATCTGGTCTCCCCATCTCAAAAAAAGATTTATTGGAATTGAAAAAGGTATAGAAAAGGGCAATAAAAGTTATCATGGGTATGAAAAAGCTTCCATATGAGGAGAGATTAATAAAACTGGGACTTTTCATCTTAGAAAAGAGATGACTAAGAGGGGGCATGATAGAGGCCTATAAAATCATGACTGGTGTGGAGAAAGTAAATAAGGAAGTGTTATTTACTCCTTCTCATAAACACAAAAACTAGGGGTCACCAAATGAAATTAATAAGCAGCAACTTTCAAATGAACAGAAGAAAGTGTTTCTTCACACAACATGCTGTCAACCTGTAGAACTCCTTGCCAGGGAATGCTGAAGGTCAAGACTATGACAGGGTTCAAAAAAGAACTAGATAAGTTCATGGAGGTAGGTCCATCAATGGCTATAAGGCAGGATAGTCAGGGATTGCTGTTTGCCAGAGACTTAAATGACCATCAGGATGGATCACTTGATGATTACCTGTTCTATTCATTTCCTCTGAAGCATCTGGCACTGGCCATTGTTGGAAGACAGTATACTGAGCTATATGCACCATTGGTTTGATCCAGTATGGCCATTCTTATGTTCTTATTATTTAAGGTCAAAATAGTTCTGATCCTGAATTATACATCAAAATTGAGCATGCTCTCTCCTTTCATAAAGCCTGTACTTTATGACTTTTCAATCTCAGCTATAATTCTTAGGGATGCGCAACCCAAAAAGTCCATTTGTGTAAACTGAAAAAAGGCTTTTTGCTTCAAGTTTGATACTGGTATAAAAATTAATTGTCCTAAATTCAAGTGTGCAAAAAAATATAGCTCCTCCAAATGCTGTCTCTGCTGTATTGCCATTGCAAATCCAATATCTCCGCACTTCCTGAAATATAAACTTCACTCTCAAGGGAATACTTGAATCAGAACTAATTACAGTAGAACTGTTGTGAATGAAAACAAGCAACATCTCATAGCTGGAACAACATTGCTACCTTGCTTAGAGGCCTCATGTGATGTTTGCTGAAACTCCTACCCAGATCAACTGAAATAATACAGCAAGCAAATGGGCACACGCTCAGGAAGGATTTATAAGGATTGAGGTCCCTCCCCCAACATTGTACATTGTAGGAATTTGTAAAGGGGTTGGCCGTCCCTCCCCATCAGTCTGAAGGAGGCCACTCCCACTCCTTACCTTGCTCCGGCAGGGGTTGGCCCAGCCTGGGTTAGGGGAATAGTCCCCGGGCTCAGGCAGGGTAGCCCTAGGGTAATACACAATATCAAAAGGCCCCGGTGGGGCAGCACACAGTTCAAAAGGCCCCGATGGGCAGTGTACAGTTCACAGCCACTCAGGGGGGGGTCAGGGATGTAGGCCCACCTGACTCCACTGCGTCCCAGCCCAGGTCCCTATCCGTAGCAGAGGGGTCTGCCACGAGTCAGCGGGGTCCCAACTGCAACATGCTGACTCTCAGTCTGGTCCTTCAATCTCCAGACCAGGCAAAGCCTCCCCTGGGCTACTTCCTGCCCCCTTTCCCTCAGGTACCTGCTCTGCCGCCGCCCACTCGTCCTTGTCAGGAGGGGTGGCAGGTCCAGCAGCTCGTCGAGGTAATCAGCCAGGGGCAGGTTGTAGAACCCATCGATCTCTTCAGGGGGTGGCAGGTCCAGCAGCTCCTCCGGGAGGTCGGTGGGGGGAAGTTCCTCCAGGTTGGGCCCAGTCGGGGCCTGCACTTCGTCATCTGCCAGCACCACTAGAGGCAGCTCCTCCAGGCCTGGCCCTGGTAGGGCCATCTCCTCCTCATATGCATCCGGCAGCTTCTCTAAGTCCCAGCCCCACTGAGACACCCAGTCAAGCGGGGTGTCTGGCTCTGGGGGTGCCCCAGGGTACCCATCCAACTGCTAGTCAGTCTCTGGCATCCAGACCCACGCCCTGGTCCAGTTACCCAGGTGCTGGATCTCAGCCTGCTCACCTGGGTACCAGGCTGCAGACAGTTCTAGAGCACGGAGAGGCACATCCTTCCTCTCTGGGAGCTGGGGCTTGACTTAGTCCTGGGCTTCTCTTTTATACTTCCTGTCCCACCCACTCACTTCTGGGCTGGCAGACAGGCAGTCTCTGGCTCCGCCCCCAAAGGCCTGGCCTGTTTCTCCCTAGCAGTCTCTGAGGGAGGCCACACCCACTCATTACAGAATTCATGCTTGATTCTTCCCACAAACACCAACACTTAACACAGTTGCACATTCAAGTGTTAAAATATTAGCAAGATAGAGCAAACTTGCTAAATGAAATAAAGGAACATGTCTATTTATTTTAAGAATAAATATATAATGCCATATTTTAAAGGACCAATGGAACTGGAGTGTGGATTTTCTCTGGAGCAGATATTGGTTCATAGAGCTCCCTGCATGGTGCTAGTTTTAGTTGTAGTCTCTAAGAGTACGGCTACACTGCAATAAAAGACACATGGCATAGTCACGGCTGGCCCAGGACAGCTGACTCAGGCTTAGGCTTCAGGACTATAAAATTGCATTGTAGACATTTGGGCTTTGGCCAGAGCCCAGGATCTGAGACCCTGCAATGGTGGAAGGTCTCAGAACCTGGGCTCCAGCCCAAGTCTACACTGCAATTTTGTAACCCAGCAAGCCAGAGTCAGCTTACCCAATCTCTCAGACTCAGTGTCCTGGGTTATTTTATCTCAGCGTAAACATACCCTGAGTTTTTTTGTCTCGCAGTATGGATTTGATTACAGTGTAGGGCTGGGCTCTGTGAGTTTACAGCAGTGCCTGGAGACAAAAATTATGCTTTGGAACCTGCTCCAAAGCCCAATGACTTGACTGGACTTTGTGTCAGACCCCTGAAGCCCAAGACTCAATGAAAATCATAATAATCTAAACTGAATGCAGCCAGAAAAAGACATTCTCTCAGGTTGTCTAGATGTGCTATTCTTCTGGCTTGAAGAAATCAGTACAAACTAAAAAAGTCTAGCCCACTACTACCATCACCATGGACTAGAAGTAATCCACGTGTTTCCTAGGTTAATAATTTGAGCTGAGTGGGACAACAGATTAGGATATGAAATGCTAGTTTGTCATAACGGCCTTTAAGAGCCCCGTGCCTGTCCATTTATTCATAAGTAAAAATTTTCAACAGTTTTTATGCACAAGCACCATTTAGTTGGAGAATCTCAATTCTTCCAAGTGCAAAAATTAAAATGTATGGGTGAAAGGTTAGAAGATGCCTTTGAAAATTTGTCCCTGAGAGTAGGCTGAATTAAACCTAAGAGCCAAAACTGGGGCTGCGTCCATGATGAAGCAAAAGGAGTAGATGAAAGCACTGTTAAAAACAAATCATTTCTTTTCAGAAATTTGGAGTGTATATATCTTTGAACACAGACAGTGGGTGGCCCTGCACACACAAAGATATTTCTTCCTCTCATTCACCTCACTCCAAATCAAGAGAGACTGGACTGTGTTGTGTGGCATTGTTTGATTTTTTTCAATTTTTTTTAAATTTATTTAAACAGGTACGGTGGGAAGACTACCTCAAAGCAGTGGGCCTTTTCACAGAAAGTGCTGAGGTTCATCACCATCTCACCCAGGATTGAGTTCCAGTTTTGTGGGCTAGTTACTGAAAATGCCTGTCTCCTGGATGCATGAGTTTCATTCTTGAAGTCATCTGTTCCATTGTTCCAGTGGAATGCCACTGTCATGAGACATCATGATCAAGGCACATCCAGCACAAATAGGGTTCTGCAGGTAACTTGGGCCATTCTTTTAAGAAGACTGCCAGGGCATTAAAATTGACCTTGTATTTTCTGATAGCCAGTGAAGAATTAGGTATTAGACTGGGGATTGGGTGACCAGATAGCAAATGAGAAAATCAGAACAGGGTTGAGGGGGGAGGGGAGGTGGTGTAGTGGGCACCTATATAAGAAAAAGCCCCAAATATCGGGACTGTCCCTATAAAATCAGGACATCTGATCATCCTAATTGGGGGTGATCAAAATACTGTAATCAGCAGTATTTTACCTTTGGTAAATATCTTCACTGTTTTGTCAAATTGCTATGAACACTCATCACTTTGGTGTCTGTTTATCCTGCATGAGTGTGTTACTACAAAAATTTAAAGAAATGATTTGACCACCTTCCTCATGGACATTTCCAGAGTTGTTCAAGCAGCACTACTGATTAATAACCTTTCCTGTATATGCTATATTCAAGAATTCTATTAACTGATCCTAGGTAAAAAAAAAAAAAAAAAAAAAAAAAGTCCCTTCCTGCTATTTACGATCATAAATCTGATCACAGTTAATAACCTATGTCACTGAATCCTACTCATCTCTGCCAGCCTAGAGTCTCAGGTGGAAAACATGTTTAATCAGTTTTTCACTCAACGCAAATCTGAAATTGAGCCATATATATTTTGTCCATTTTGCATTTGTTTTAAATAGATGTAATACTTTGGGGGCAAACTGGTTCAAAGAAAATACACATACATCTAACATTTTAGAACCAAACTCCAACTAATATTTTTATGAGACTCTACAGTATTCAGATAGCAGATTTTGCTTCCAGTTCTGATTAAAAGAAAGGGAAAAAATCAAAATATCAGGAAACTGGCCACATTCATGGTATTCCCAGCTAGGACTGAATCAGAAGTGCTGAAAAAATTTCATTAAAAAGTCTTTTCTTATGAGATTTTCCAGTTCAGTTTTGCTGAATTAGGAGGTTGGAGGGAAGTGCTGGATAACAGAGTTCACAGAATCTAGTGGGTCGAGTAAAGAAGTGGGCAGCATGAAACTTAAATGCCATTCTTCACTGTGCCATTATAGCTAAACAATCAGGGCTAACTTCATCCTTGCACTGGTGCCCTCTGAAGGGCATTACTCCACCTCAAGTATCTCCTGTACAGGACTGTGTTTACTGCTACTCCAGAGTGATACACACCAGCCAGGACACATTAGCTGAAGCCCGTGGTCCTGTTTCACAAATCTGAATCAGGCTTCAGATGACAGGCCCTTATTAAGCAAAATACTTAAGCATATAATCCTTTAAGCACATGGTCAAACCCCATTAAATCAATGGAATTCAAACACTTGTTTAGCTTTAAGCACATGCTTAAGTGTTTTGCTGAATTGGGGCCATATTGAATACGTAATTAGAGTCTTCTCATTTAAAAACTGCTTATATTATAAGCTATTACTTCCTCAACTTCTGTATGATTTATCCTGCTAATGTCCTCTGCTTTAAAGTGAATGTATAGTACTTTAGCTATCAGCTTCTGTATATTAAATCCCATTATATATGGTCATTTAAGCAACTTTGTTAAAAATTCCCGCATATAGCGTTATAATAATTACAGCTGATGTTAACTGCTTATCAGAATTATAAAAAGTCTAAACTCACAAACTCACGTGTTGGAATAAAGACTGCTTCTTCTGACATTTAATGTCACAGGCTAACAAAGTAATCAACTAAGAGTGGCAGTCAGCATGCGCAAATTGCACTGCATGAGATTGGCCTTTTACTTTTCTTACATAATATTTCTTTGTAAACTGCATCAGAAATCAGGATAAAGGTGAGATTCTGTAACTGGAAGAGGTTGGAAAAGGGTGGGAAATATTTTTTTAAATTAATCAAAGCTGTTTTAGATCAGGGTTTGAAATGTTAAACAGAGTGGGGTTCTATAGGTAGGATGAATGGGACAAAAGAAGAACTAATCTTTTAGATCTCTTATTTTAAAATGTATCATTCCTTACTCAGTATGAGCTAGACCTTCTCTGATTGGTACAATGTATCTTTTCTTTTTACATACATATAATGGACGCAATCTCACTCAATCTCTCAACCTCAGCCAGGGACATTTAAAAATACATAAACCTCTCATTTTATTATTCCTTTAGATAATGTAAGAATTGTAGCAGTTTGTGTATGTGTAATCTATAGGGAATACAAGATGGTGTGACAAAATTTTGACCAGCATGTGTTTGGGATGATTGCATTACTCACAAATGATGAAGCTATAAGTGATGTAGGATATCCAAAATGAGTGCCGATAAAACATTTATACCATATGCCTCAGAGGATGAGGCATCCTGTATATAGCCAACACGTGTTATAGGAAAATAATGATAAGAGTATTGCAGAGATATTTGAAATGTTTATCGGGATTTTTGTTAATATCTCTCCTCTTATAAACCCACATATTATTCCTCGGGGAATTCTGTGCCACTGCACATGTGCAGAATTCATGTCCCATGCAGATGTATTTGCTTCCCTGCAGAAAAATGACTTTCTGATAGGGAAGCAAAGGGAAGCTGAAAGAACAGTCACGCACCCCTCCCCAGTAGCATGGGTGCATCCTTCTAGGCTCCCAGAGCAGCCAGCTGAGAGATAAATCACCATGAGGGGGCTGGGGTGGGGCTGGGGCCACCCAGGGTGAAACCTGCCAGATCAAATCC
>ML675646.1:19924013-19964090 GCA_007922155.1 Mesoclemmys tuberculata
AAGATAAAACTTGTCTGTATGGGAAACAGAACTTTCCTGAAGGCTGGTCCAAGACTACAGAATGAATTCCCTAAGAAGTAAGGGCCATCATAAACTTCACCACCTTCCGCTCCAAGTACAAGGCACATTTCTTTGATCTTGACTTCTCTAACAAATATATAGCAATGTGTATATTTCATTTTTAAAAGCCCTAAAACCCTACCAGAACAAGAAACTCCACTGTACATGCTTCTTCCACCAAGGAGATAGTGTTGAGAGGACAAATACCACATGACAGTCAAATTGTTTAATGCACTATACTATGGTGAATGAGTGCTGTGTAACAATCTACATGGAACAGAAAAGGATCTGAGAATACAGTTTTCTGACATCAGAAAAGTACAATAAAAAGCCTGGTGTAGAGGAGAGGGAGAAACCCAGCATTCCGCGTATTTAGAGAGGCTTGAGTAACAAAGGTTGAATCCAGATTCAGAACTAAAATTGGGCCTGTTCAAAGCTGAGACTTTGGTTTGGTCCCACAATGCAATGGTGCATGCCTTCAATTCTTATATCAGTTATTTACTGTAAACAAAAAATAATTTTTATTGTTAAGTTGTTTAATTAAATCTTGGTTTCCCTGACATATTAGATGGACAATGTACTTTGAGTGGGGTCAGATTTTTGGCTACTTGCAATTCCTGAAAATATCGATAAGTTAAAAATATTCAGATGCTTGCATGTCTTGTCTTTGCTTACTGCAGCCTTTCTTCCTGGTCAGCTGGAAAAGCACCAGCAATTTTGTTAGAATGATAAATGACCCTCATAGACAGGTCACTCTCTTTTACCTACAGCCACAATTTGCTCCTTCCTTTAGGTCACAACCTGATTTCTCAGGATGACAGATTTATTACTTTCTTTGTGTGCTAAAAAACAAATCACCAACAATTGCTCAAAATACAATCCTGTCACAATAACTTTGGTCACTTCCCAGCCAGAATGATGCCCCACATTAGTTTTCCTGTTTTAATGCAGAACAGCAGAATCATACAGATCTTTTCTGAAGAAGAGGAATACAGTTGACTTGAATATTCAACACAATATTTAAGTAACTCATTGAAGAATAAAGTATTAACATGCTACTCAAAAAAACAAAATCAAGGTTTAAGGGTTGTTTTTTTTTTAAGAGGTGCCCATTTTTAATAAGATTCAGAAAAGAATATTTAATTCCTTTTTTCTTCAAGGACTTAAAGGCCCAGTCTATTGCACATAGAAGTCATGGAAATTTTTTCATCAACTCCAATGGGCATTGAATTGGGCCCAAAAGTGATGATTTGTAAGCTTCTTAAATTCTTCAGACCTCATTCTTCACTTTGTTACAAATAAACTTTGAGACAAAAAAAACAACTATGAGGTATTCTAAAATTTCAGATGCTCCCAGAATTTGACACAGATGGGTTCTGAATTACTAGATCAAATCTTGGTCAAGAATGGCTAGATTCTGAAGGCTTTGGTCAAGGATAGGTGGATTAGGAAGGAATAAGGACAGATAGTTTCAGGTCAGAGAGTTTGCAAGCTCCATTTGTAGTCTTAGTCTTTAAATATACTTGCACAATGGCACCATTGTTGAAGAAAAAGTAGACCAACGTTGGAAGTTCATTCATTTAATGGTTTACATTTAGTGACAAGCATTTAGTGACTGAAAACCAAAGTTGTAAATAGACAGCACAGTGAGGACTATTTGGATTGGTGAGGAATCATGACTCAGCCATGATACACACAATGTCATGGGAAAGTGTGAAACTACAGAGTGCTTTTAATCTATATTCAAAACCAGGTGCCAGTTTACCCAGATGACAATAAAATCACATGGAGCTTTTGGCAGAAGGTGGCTATATCCCAGCAGGTTAGAGAAATACAGGTGGTATTTATTTCACTCATCGCATTCTTCCAAATCCTAGAAGGGCATGATCATAGGGGCAAATACCTTCATGTGTTAAATGTGCCCAGGAACCATCCCCCTTTGGGGAAAAATTATAAAACAGATGTTTAAAATAACAACGGTTAGCCTGCCTTTAAAGTCTGCGGGCGGTTTATTGGATAAATTCCCAAATTTACCAGATATTAGATTACACAGGGCATTGTATTACCACGCTGTGGTGGGGGCCAAATATATTAAATCACCCACAACTGAGAAAATCCACTCATTCCTAGACTTTCTCTGATTATGTCCAATGACCACAGGATGTGAAGGTGCTGGAAAATGTATGTTACTATTCTAAAAATAGCTGAACACCTCTCTGATTTTCACTCTATCAGGCACACTGTCCTCACTCAAGTTGAAGAAGACAATCATCTCTATTAAAATCCCAAAGTATCTTACAAATTTTTACTATATCTGAGGTGCTCATAATCAAAATCAGTGTATTCAGATTTAGAATCATAATGTGGGTAGTGGCCAACAGTGTTTCCTGGCTGTCTTGTAATAACTGTTTGTCCTGTAATAAGGACCCAGCTACAGTAAAGAGTTTGTAGCAGCGCAGCTGCCCCAATGCAGTTGCGCTGCTGCAAGCTCTCCACTGTAGCTGCTCAAAGCCAAGAGAGAGGAGTCTTCTGTCAACTTAAATACTCCAATCCCTGCAAGCGGCAGCAGCTGTCAGCAGGAGAAGCTCTCCCACCAAAACAGCGCTGTCCCCACCGGCACTTATGTTAGTGTGACTTATGTCACTCGGGGCAGTGGTTTATTCACAATCCTCAATGACATAAGGTATGCCAACATAAGTTGTAGTGTAGACATAGCCTAAGTTCACAGCGTAGCCAATGTGAGACCTACTGATGGGATTTATTATCCCTGTTTCACACTAAAAAGAAATTAAGACGTGCTCTGCTAGCTAAAGTATTTTACTGATTGTTTTTTGTATATTACAAAGGAACCCAACCAGTGGACTATGATCCTCACTCTGATAGTGACCACTACCAGTGGCTTCAGAGGAAGGTGCAAAAACCCTGAATTGGGCAATTATGAAATAAAAACAGTTCTTATAACAATTAGAAGCTACACAATGTGTGAAGAGTTATTTAATAATAATGTTGTTTAAAAGGCAAGGAGAGAACGTAGCTATGAAAAAAAAAAAGAGGCATTTGTCCTAAAGGAGACTGTTTCATGAAGAAAATGCTGTTAGTCTCTTGTATCCATAGTGACAAGTATAGTCCTGTGGGCAAGACATTGGGCTGCGACTCAGGAGATCTCAGACCTATTTCCAGTTCTGCCACAAAACTTTCCTGTTTGACTGTGGATAAGACACTTAAGTTCTTTGTACCTCCATTCCCCATCTGAAAAATATGGACATATAATACTCCCTTTCTCCCACCCTTTGTCTATTGTCTGTTTCGATTGAGCTTTTCAGGGCAGGAACTGTCACTTATTGTGTGTGTGTCCAGTGCGTAGCATAAAGAGAATCTAAATTTCCTTGGGGCCCCTAGGTGCTACTTTAATACAAATAAGCAATTATGAATAGCACACTGATAGCAGACATGAATCTAGTCACCCTGGTGCCTCTGCAGAGCTGCAAAGTGAAAACTATTCTACTCTGACAGAACTCCTCATGAATCTACCACCACAAATGAAGCAAGAGCAGTTTAATTTTCGTGTCCCTCTATTTATCTTTGCAAGACTCTATTCTTTGAAACTGTAGTCTTATTACATTGTATGTGTCAATGCCTATTTGATATTAGGTGGATGTGCTGACCCCTTTGCAAAAAAGAACTCACTGAAAAAGGCTTTAAATATCAAAGCAATATAAAAGTAAATGAAAATGTAGATTCAAATAGTTTTTAAAAATCATCTTGCCATTGCTGATTTATCTACAGAAACACTGCATTACTTCAGCTAGCCTCCAGTCCTATAGTCTTTACACTTTCAAAAAGCCCATTGAATTCAGTGGAGGTTTTGCCAAAATTAAGATTGCAGGATTCGGCTCTGAAAGTATGTAACACTATTATCCATAACCCACTTGAAAATAAAACTCTATTTGAACCTCTAGTAGTTAATGCATAGCTCCAAGTATTAACCAGTTAAGCATTAAACTGGATTTTCAAATGATCTCATAAAATACATTCATTGCCAAGCTATTGTCTTCTTACAAATGTGTAACATTTGTATCTCTATACAATTAAACAAACATATTATAAATGTAAACTTCTGATAATTTATCAAAGACTGTTCCATTAAACTAGGTCTTTTATTTTAGGATTCAGAAAAGAGAGTATATAACATAAAACCAGGACAGAAATGAAGCTGAACTATTTCATTAAAAGACTATGGCACCCTTTGGAATAAGCTGCCAAGTAAGTTCATTGGAATGAATAGCATAGCTGAACTTGAGAGAAAACAAGACAGTTTGAGTGCAAGAGCAGGAAAGCAGGCATTGAAAGATTCCGTGAGAAAGCAGTTAAGTGAGACAGAGAAAAAGCTTGGTGGGGTAAATGGTCTGTTCCTGTGTAGTGATTCTATATGCTATTAAGTCCCAAGATACGGAGCTTAAGAAAGTCATATCTCCTTGCCTAGCAGCAGAGCATGCACAATATGCTTCACTTTTTCAGCTACAGATAGAGAATCCCTGCTTCCAATGCATCTTTTTTGCAGCTACCTTTAACAGGAGCCATGTGCCTGTTGCCACTGATTTAACACTATTTGCAGATTCTCTTCAAGGACTGGAGCACCACATTAAGCTGAGACAATGACTTTGTGTGGGTTGGGGGGGTGGGGTCTGAGGCATCCTCAGTTTTATCTGTCTGAAAAACAACAGTGGTCTCTAGATACTGAATATCTAAGGAGGGGCTCAGACCATTCATATTAATACTCTCTTATTTTATTGATAGCCCAATATGCACATATGTTCTGATTCAAAATCTACTGAAATCAATAGAGACACAAATTAACTTTGTATCAGAATATGGGGGGGAAGAGGTAATTAGACTCGTTACTGTCAGTCTCACTATATCTGGAAATAGTGCTAATTGAGTCACGTTAGGCTTTTACTAAGAAAACATCTGAATAAGAACATAAGAATTAACCATACTGGGTCAGACCAAAGGTCCATCCAGCCCAGTATCCTGTCTTCCGACAGTGGCCAGTGCCAAGTGCTTCAGAGGGAATGAATAGAACAGCAATCATCAAGTGATCCATCCTGTCAGCCTTTCTCAGCCTCTGGCAAACAGCAATCTCTGCCTATCCTGGCTAATAGTCATTGATGGACCTATCCTCCATGAATTTAGCTAGTTCTTTTTTGAGCCCCGTTATAGTCTTGGCCTTCACAACATCCTCTGGCAAGGAGTTCTACAGATTGACTGTGAGTTGTGTGAACAAATACTTCTTTCTGTTTGTTTTAAACCTACTGCCTATTAATTTCATTTGGTGACCCCTAGTTTTTGTGTTATGGGAACGAGTAAATAACACTTCCTTATTTACTTTCTTCACAACAGTTATGATTTTATAGACCTCTATCATGTCCCCTCTTAGCCATCTCTTTCCCAAGCTGAAAAGTCCCAGTGTTATTAATCTCTCCTACCTCTTTTGCAAACATGTGCCTCTCTGTGCTCCCTGCTCCTGCCTGCACTACAACACAACTGATTTCCCCACTCCTGAACTTTGTGTTGCTTGTAGCCTGCAAGAAATAATGCACCATCAAGGTGCTTTTAAGGAATTTAAATTACCCTCCAAGCTGCAATCTTGTGTACACACATGCACAGGGCTGCCTCCAGTTGACAGCCCTCCATTTCAAGAAAGTCATATACCATCAGAAACTTGTTTCCATTTCTGCCCATGAGTTACTTTGTTAAAATTCTCTTCCGAGATGATTTTTAAAATAAATAAACAAATAAACACAAAGCAAAGAAAAGAAAAGAAAAACATGAAGTCCAAACTCAGGCATAGCTCTCACTGACTTCCATGGGATTTCTGCAAATGTAAGGAATGTAGGTTCTAAATATATATACTCTTTACACATTTTGTAATGAATTACTGACATAGGAGTGGTTAGCTTTTCTAAGAAGGGGTACTTATCTTTATTGATATGTAATGAAGACTGTTTTCTCTAAGAAGCTTTTAGTACTGTTGAAAGAAATTACTTCTTTTTTTCAAGCAAGAAAAGAAAATAAGATTGGTGATCATTAGCCAGTTTTATTTTATTTACCAAGATAAGGTTTACAGCTATGATATGAGACAAAAATGTCTCAAGTCCGCCCACAGTAACCTTTTAACATAGAAAATGAAAATGGGAATGCTAAAATATGATGCACCATAAGGGATGATTCTGCTGTGTCAAGTTATGGTATGCAATAGAATGCATTATTTAACTAGCAAACCACAACAAGTGAACTGTGTCCATTGTGTCAGGTCACTGTCAACTCATTACAGAATGCTTCACACAGCAGACAAGCATTCTGCAGGTCATAACAAGCACAAATCCAACCTACACCTTTCTGGATATTGACTGTTATCTTTCTAAAAAACACACACACAAATCCCATCTTGTGCCTAGGTTTTCTTCATTTTTAAGCTGTTGCAGACTGACTACCCTGTGCAACAAATGTTAAGTGCACATTCAGCTGTCGGTCCAACTAGGTAGAAAACGGTGACAAAAAATATTAAGCTATAAATCTTTCCCCTCCTTCCTGCTAGGCTGATGCTAAATATTCCCTGAAAGTGGGAACCCAGACCAATAAGCACCACAAATCTCGCAGGTTAGAAACCTTAGCATCAAGAAGAGCAAATCTAATGTCAAAAGAACTATTAGAGGCAGATGTCACCTGAGTAGCAAAGCACAGAGAGCAAAACTGTAGATCACTGTTCATCAGGGCTGCAAACAAGCAAGCGCCTCAAAAACTCATTTGCTAGAGCTTCTCATCATTAGCAGCCAAAATATGCTCATTAGGCTCACTGCAAAACAAAAACATACCAATACAGGGGAAGAGGCTATATTTCCTTTGCATGGATGCCAATACAGCTGCTAGAACAAATGTAATGTTCCAGGTGTGATCCGGAGATCACAATCTCACTCTAAATATGCTTGTCAGTCAGCTGAAAAACTAGACTGAGGCAAAAAGGTGAGGTGAGAAGGAGGCAGCACAGAGGCGTGGCCCACACACTAAGTTGCTCAGGTTTAAATAAAGCAACGGTTCCCAAACTTTTTAAGTGAAAGCCCCACTAGTTAACACCAGGTGAAACACGCACCCCCACGCCCCGACCTGCCCCTCACCAGCCAAAGACACGTATAACCTCTCTAAACACGGGCGATGATGATGATGAGATAATAACACCAACACTAACTCACATAAATAGCAATAAACTCCTGTTTCCTGAACAAGAAGCTAAGCCTTCCCTGGTGCAGCTGCCACTGCATACCCAATATGGCCCCGCCACTTCTTGTTCCTAATGGACTGAGGGTAACGGAGGCAGGCGCTGGCAGGTTGGCCACGGCTGCTCCAGGCCCCCACTGGCGTGGGGCTGCTCCTCTCTGGCCAGGCACCCAGCTGGGCTGGGGCTGGTGGGGAGATGCTCCTCCATTCCGGCTGGATTGGAGCTCAGGAGGGGGCCTCCTTCGCTCTGGCCGGGCTGACACCAGGTTCGGGAGGGGAGGGGGCTGCGCCTGGCCGGTGCAGGGCTCGGGGCGGTGGGGGGGCTGCTCCTCGGCTCTGAAGCTCAAGGCTGCTCTGCCCAGCGCGGAACTTGGGGGGTTAGGGGGGAGGGCTACATGACCTCAATGTTAGTGAAGCCTCATGGACCCTTCTGTAATCTTTGGCAGCGTCCCAAGGGGGTTGTGCACTCCAGGTTGGGAACCGTTGAACTAAAGGTATGATTTTAATCTGCTTTAGTCAAATAGGTGCAACTTTGTGTGTAGGCAATCTTAGATTGGTTTAAACCTGGCTTATGTCAGTTTAGCTTGCCCTTCAGATTGACAGGAATAACTTGAATGAGATTTTAAACTACTATAATACATACACAGGCTTGCACAGGTTTTAACTAAACCAGGTTAAATATGTATGGAGACTAGTCCTGAATTGTTTGCATCAAAAGAGAACCAGGCAAGAAAGTGCAGCATGGCATAAAGAACAAAAAAAAAACCTGCTGGCAGGAGCAGTTAACCAGACACATTGTTTGTTCCCAATAAACATTTTTAGTACCTATATTTTTCTCTATTGTCTGACTTCAATCAAGGTGACCTCATAGTCGTCGTGAATGTCGGCACTTTTTCCTCTTTACAAAAGAGAAAGAGCCCATGTTATCTAGTGGGTGCAGAAGGCTGAGAGTCTGTTCCTTCTCACTGCCTCAGTTTACATATGTGTAAAATGTTTAAGTCAAACAGCCTCTCTACAAATCTGATTACAGGGCTTCTGTCATGGTTAGTATTGCCAAAACTTCTTGACTTTCTCAGATCAAAGTACAAAGTATTATTATTATTTTATTACTACAATTACTTTTGAGATCATGGGTACCCAGGTGTGCTTAAACTCACCTTGTCTTTAACAGGAATCCACTACAGCATGACAAAGATCAAGTTCCACTTTTACTAGTCTCACCAAACCGGAGTAAGGATTGAAGGGGAAAATGATATAATCATCAGCAGACATCAGTGTATCGGTAAAAGAGTGACACACCTTTTTTCAAAGCAAGTGAGAGGGAGAAAACCTCTCTCTCCAACTATACATTTTTGCTGAAGAGAAGTGGTAGTTTGGCTGTTCATTTAATGTCTGATCTGAAGCCCATTGACATTAATGGAAGTCTTTCCACTGACTCTGATGGGCTTTGGATCAGGTTCTTAGAGGTTTTGATTATGTGTGAAAAGTGCTGATGGACCTACACTAAAACAATGTGGTTTAGCAACTGCAATGATACCTCTGGCTCAGTCATCTACAGGGATTGAGCCAGACCCTCTGGATCCAAAACGTGAACACCAATTCTTAACATGCATCCTCCTCCATTGCCATTAACATCAATGAGAGCAAAATGCATTCAGTAGCTCACATGAGCACTTGCAACATCACGGTCTGTTTGATTATATAGGTTTTGCTATATGATTTTGTGTTTAACTGAAGTGGTGACATACCAAAGGAAAAAAGGGAGGTAATAACTGGAGGGACACAGTAGCAGCTTTGAAGACTAAAGTACATTAGGTCAAGCAGCCATATTGGTGAAGGGGGAAATTTGGTAGGAGATAATTCTTGGTGATTGAATCTTTCCCTCATGCTTGAATCCTCCATATACAGCCTCATTTAAATAAGAGTCTTTCTACTGACTTCAGTGGGCTTTAAACTGGGCCCGTAATTCACTCAACTATGGACAAAACTTAATTTGGAGACTCCATCTGTTATCTGAATTAAGGTTTTAGAAGAAACATACTTTAGGTCACAGGTTATGCCAGTAAAGTGTATGGGGGAGGGGGAAGAAAGAAAACCAGGCAAAATTGGAACAAAAAAAACCAAAATGGAATCTTTTAAATATACGAATTGTTATGTACCAACCACGAAATATCCATACTGTTAACAAAACAAATCTGACTAAGGGAGCAGTGAACTAGAGAAAATGAAGGCTGTTTGCAGGGGCTAATATCAGAAAATGTCCTATTCTAATAGGAAATTAAAAGTTAGAGTTCGGAAAATACCTCAAAACATTTTCCACAAAAATTCAAATAAAAAATGGAATTTGCTTTGGCTCAGTTGAACTGCCCCTGGTCATAAAATTCAGTACATTTGCAGATCATGGGCCTCATCACAACTAGTAAATTCACCATATCCTTTTACTTGCATAGAGTTCAAAACTAGATGCTTCCTGGTTTAGACTATGTTACATTGAAGCATACATGTATTGAGGTACTCAGCATGCACAATGTACCCCCAGTGTAGTAATCACAGAAATTCTTCCCATTGCATTGGCCCCTTTCTAATTTTTACTTTCTTAAATCTATAGTTTTCATCTCTTGGCAGAATCTATTTAAATGGGGCTCAAAGTTAATGGTTAAACTTGTTGTTTGTAGTACCATTAATATAGGTCAAGCAGCACAATAGTTACAACTGCTGAGAGGGAAGGTACGTAAAGACACAGTAAGCAGTTCAAGACCTTATTACAACATGTCTATCAAATGCAGAGGTACAAACAATGTGTCTGATTCATCAAAAAGATAACTCCTGCTGACAGTACACACTGTTCCCTGGAGTCTCTTACATATGGCTCAAAAATTAAAACTGGAAATGTACACTACACAGACACACACTTGCAAATAGGGATATTCTCTGCACAATGAGCATTTCTATGCAAAATATCAAAATTTATCCACTGAGATTAATTCTGTTCTGATTTGCACTGGTGAGAATCCATGTAACTCCATCAACTTTAATGCAGTTTCTCCAGATTTTCTCTGGTATAACTGACAGAAGAATTTTTTCCATAGGGCCCAAAGACACACATTTTTCACCATGGGATGCACATGCATAATGCTGACAAGATAGATTACCTTATGCTTTATTCAAGAATATTCAAAAGGACAAACCTCTATGTCAGACAAAAGCTAGTATTTCAGAAATACTGGCAGTCAGTACTTTTTCAAAACTAATGGCATCTTAAAACCTTACAAAGCACATATGCTTCAGTGCTACTCATTCACTGTCTGCCTGTTCAAAGCCACATCATTCCTGAGGTGGTTCCCAAGCATCCTGGCTGAGGGTCGCAAACTAAAGTTAATTCCCAGGCAAAATATTTAGTTAACATGGAGTGAAAGCTGAAATAATCTCTCATATACTTCAGCTGAAAAAAAACATACTGATATGAATTCTTTATATCACAGTAGCACGTACAGACCTTAGTCAAGATAGGGTCCCTTTTGGTAGAAAGCACACAGTAAGAGGAAGTCTATGCCTCAGGGAGCTGACAGTCTAATTGGACAAGGTAAACAAAGGAATTATTATTCCCATTGTCCAAAGGGAAACTGAGGCACAGAGCATTTAAGTGACATCCCAAAGTCTCGGAAAAAATCTGTAACAAACTCAAGAATGAACTCCAACCTGCTGACTCTTGGGCCAGTACCTTCACTGCTGGGCCATCTTTTTCTTTCTAAGAAACCATTGTTGTTTTCTCAAAAAACAAAGACAAAGACAAAGTTGTATCTTCAGGAGCAGAATTAAGGTTGTTTGGGTGACTTCCTCTCCTCTTTGGCATGTATACATGGTCCATGAAGAATTCATGGTGTGCATTAAGCCATCAATAATACATGCTATACATGGGAAGCTCAGTTAATATCTAAATAATTCCATAAACAGTCACCACTCTCCTCCCAAAAAAGAAAAATATTAGTGAAAAGCATCACTTTTGCCAAAACCAACAGAATAAAGTTGGATTTTCCTCACCTAGCCATTTTGAAGCAATGATGAGCTAAGAAAGCATTTGTTAAATTTTTAACATTTTCACCATTCCTTGAACCCAAACATCTCCAACCATTTCTCTGCTAATTCACTCCACACCTTCAGAGAAATTCTATTCATAACTAAAGAGTTAGCAAGTGGAGTTTCAAAATCAGTTTGATTTTGGTGAACTTAGGGACAGGACGCAAGTGATTGAAAACAACCTTGTTTTGGGGGGGGTGAGAAATTGTATGAAGCAACATCTACTATTATGTATGGCTAAATATGCCACTGTTAATAAAGAAGGGCATTCTGGGAAAAGGCTTCTCTGGAGAAGCATGAAGTCTTCTGCTTGAAAACATAACCAAGAATTTGTTTCAAACAGTGTTTTTTATCTGTTGGTAAAGCAAGGATGCTTTTTCCTCATTTCCATCATGTGTGTAATATACTTTGTATTTCTATGGGATCTGTTCACCAGGATCTTAAAGCTTTTTATTAAATTTGGGCCAGTGTAAATTTGAACTGGTGTAAATCAGAATAGCTCAATATTCTCTTCAACAGAGCTCCACTGAGAACCTTGGCCATTATTAACTTCTACAGCTTCACAACATCCCTGTGATGTAGCCAAAGGATACGTAGGGAATCTCCTCATCCTGCACTGAAATGCAGCGGATCATGGAAGGAGTTTCAAGCAGTGTCAAGCAGTGTGATTTCACCTTAGACATGCTGCTGTCAGGAGCAATCTTGTTGGATGTGATGTCGTGTGAGATAGTTGTCCTGGAATTCTCAGAGGAAAAGGTGTTCAGTATGCATAATATACTCTGCATATATATTGAGTTATTCAGTATGCATAATACTGAATAACGAGAGTCCTGTCTAAGTCCTGACGAAGTGGAAGTGCGTGCCTGCAGAACTCTGTTAGTCTTTAAAGTGCCACAGGACTCTCGTTTTTGCTGTATGCAGACTAACACGGCTACCCCTCTGGAACATAACACTGAATGGTTTTCTTTGGAATCTTGGTTTTGAGGGAAACAGCAGATAGACCATATGTTGGGTTAGTTCCCTGTTGTGTGCTTTACTAAGAAAGAGCAAACGGACAGATCACTAGAAAAAGCTGACTCAAACTTTTTAAAAAAAGAACTCTCTAAGATAACAGCAACACTACATTTTTAAATTGTTGTTCATGATTTCTGGGGTGTTTTCCCATTTAAAAAAAATCAGTAGGAGCACATAATTAAACTGCACACACAACTGTTTGAAAATGAACTACTATAATTGTAACTGGCATCACAAAATAAAAGCGCTTTGAAAAGAAAGTTGAAAGCCTTCCCCTTTAAGAAGGCCTGTTACACCTAGATTGGTAATGCAGCACATAAGGTACTTTAGATAACATAGTTGTGGCTACAGTTTGCCAGCAATGCATCAACAAAAATGGTTGCAATACAAATGGAATTTTAGGCATTCATGATGAAATCCTTGCTATTCTAAATTACAGGTCTTCACTGAAAGCTTTACATGTTGCAGTTTCCTTGACTGAAATGAGATGAGCTCTACTTTAGAGCAGATGTACAGGAAACCCTACTACAAGATGGTTCCTCCCCATTGAGATTAATGGAGCTGAATCCTTTATGTGCAGTGACTGCTCATTAGTGTTAACAACACAGGCATAGCACAATATTTTCTCAGCATCAGAAAGCACTACTTGAAACTAAAGATTTAAGGGTAAAATTCTGCCTTAACTCAAAAGGGAAAAGGGGAAATGGAGTAACAGTGGCCGAGGGGAGAGTCCAGGAACCATCCTGACAACACAGAGGAGGATGGCTGAGAGTGGAGTAGGGGACAATATTCTTCACAGCACATGTTCCTGCTGCTCCAAAAAAGAATGGTACACTCCCCACTCCCTCCCAAGACCTGGTTCTCCTGGCAGCATACACATGATGAAGCAGGATTGTGCCCTTAGGCAATGAAATAATATCTATTCTATGCTCAGGGAAGCACTGAGCTGGAATCCTGGGCTGCTGGGGCACAGGCTTAAAGAGGTAGAGGGAAAGGCTCTTTTTCTTCTTGCCCCCAGCAAGACAAGATTTCACCCTATTTGGATATCTGCTAAATTTCAGTTTGTGACACTCAATCATGTTTGCAATGGGGGGAAAAGATATTCCAAATCCTATGCTAGTTAAACTATCCAAACCAATTTCATTAGCATCTTTAAAAGAAAAATTGTTCTAATGGCAAGGATTTAAGTATCATGTTTCAATGCATTCTCCCACCCCCATTTAGTGAACAGTATGGGCTAATCTACCCATGGAAGTTGTACCAGTTCAACTAAAGGAGTGATGTTGATTTAGTGAAATCTCTATAACTGTGTGTGTGAATATGCTTCCATCAATTAACATGTCTTACATGGGTTTAGCTTGCCTCTGTTAAATTACCAGTGGAAACAGTCACACACAAAGTTGCCTCAGTTTAACTAAATCAGTTTAACATCACACCTCTCCTAAAATACACGCAGGTTTAGATGTAGACCGGTGGGTCATGATGAGCATATAAGTGAAAGCAAACATGTGTTAGTGAATGCCAGTGCCCTGCCAGCAAATCCATGAAGCAGAGGTGGTAGCAACCACAGGAGAACCATGCATCCCATTCCAGGTGATCCTCTCCTGGAAAAAAAGGAGTAATACATAGAGAAATGTAGACTATGTTAAGTAGCATGTTCATACCGTATAGGATCGGGCCCAAAAATCGCTCTACTGTAATGCGGAAAATAATCCATTTCTGTGCTGTATTAAGGGCTTGTCTGGTTGCGGGATGCCATTTTAAAAGTGTCTGAGAAAACATTTAGAAACCTGCAAATAGGAAAGTCATCATTACAACACTTCAACAACCTATTAGGACAATAGGGCTTTTGTATATTTTAGTGACTCGAGGGCTGAATCATATCATTCCAAATTCTCCAAGTAGCTTATCAGAACAATGGTGTAAAAGCAATTGGGGCTTAAAGCACAGTACAAAGTACCATCACATAGCAGCCAGCTTTCAACATTGCTAGTAATCAAATCAAATAAGATAAAACAAGGAACACCTAATTCATTAGCATGCCACTTTAGGCCTCTTTTCTTTAAGGAGTATTCTTTAAATCTTCCATCGCTTTCCACATGCAGAAAGCTGCAGGCTTACACGTTTGGGCTGCCTGGTTTTTTTGAAACCTAGACAAGCCTTCATCTTAGGGAGTCTTCTACAGATTCCTCAAAATCTTTTAAGACTTTGTTTAAATTAGTCTGTCCAATGAAGTTGACCTGACTTGAAAACAAGAGTTGTGGGTACTATCAAGATGCCCATAGCTAGGGTGGGCATCTTGATCCAGACAAGGCATGTTGAATTATGATAATTGTTTTTGCAGCACTCAAAATGTAGAAAGTACTTTACACATATCTAAGGTGCCTCCCCCAAGATATTATGTCCCTGTCCAGGAGATCCATCCAGAAGAGTTAAACATGTGTATTCACAGCGGACGTCATCAACAAGGTTATCTCCCATATATGATGCAGTACTTAGAGCTATTGACAAGGCTGAAGCTTCACTCAGACAAACTTTAGCAATAGGATCTGGATTAACCTCAAATCCCACAAGAATTTATTATAAAGCCCCACAACTAAAGCCATGGAAAATCCATTTTAACAGAACAGACTCTTCATGTGCAGCAGTTGAACCACTGGCATTTAGGCTTTTTCTGCATAGTGTATGGCTCATTGAAAGAAACATTTTCCTAGTGTAATGGTTTCCATCATGGAATGTGCTTAGGGGAGGATCAGCTGTGTGCCATTACTCATGAAAATCTACTATAGCCAGACGGGAATCCAACATTGTGGGTTGCAAGTTTCTCACTAGAACAAAACCTTTGAGCTGTGTCAGAAGAGGTAAGGAAATAAAGAATAAGCAGAAGCAGTGGTGGCAAGTCACAAAGGTTAGAGGCAAGGAGTGACATTGCAGTGGTTCAATCCGTTACTGTAGACTGCTATAGATTTTTTTTTTAAACAAGAAATGTTGTTAGCAGCAGTGGAAGGGGTGGTTACTACAGGCCATTCAAAGACAATCTTCCAGGGAGTGCCCAACACTGGGCAGTATCAGCCTCCCAGGCCAGACCCAAAGCCCACTAATGTCAGTGGAAAGAATCCCAAATGAGTCAAGGTTCAGACAGTGGAGAAGGAAGCAAAGAGGAGGGTCTGGAGGAGAGAAGGAGGATCTGAAGCAAAGAAGGGGGCAAAGCACGACCAAACGAGCAAGGAAGAGACAAGAAAGATAAATGTCTGTATCTGAAGTAACAAAATGTACTTTAACCTATTCAGTTTTTTAAAAAAATTGATCCACACTAATTTCCCTTGAATATCCTGTATTCCATTAGTCACTAAACCCCACTGATCTCATGAGAGAGAGGACCCAGCACAGTTTTCATTCCTGCCAAAGTGTTAGGGTTTGTTGCAAAATTTCATGGTGTTTTGCAAGCTTCTGGGAATTAAACAGAAAACAAAACAAAAAAAGGGGGGAGAGGGGGAGATGATTTTCCTTTCACTCCCAGCATTTTAAACCACTGTAACACTGACAACTTTAGCAGAATAGATCTTCATTCACACTAGTCTAAGTGAAAGTAAGGTTCTGGCCCAGTATTATTTTTGTAAAGGGAAATTATAGAATAGGCTTGAGCCAGCTCCAAAACAAATCTTCCGTAGAAGCAATGCTGACTAAAAAATAACAAACAAGGTAAATAGACGGAAGTATATTTTTTATGTAAAATCAAACCTCTCTCTCCCCCACCGCTCCTTCAGTCTGTAAAACACTGATCTTTAGAGCAGGTTAGAAAACAGAATTTCCATCCCACAGGAAACTCTGATGTTTTGGAATTCTCTTTTGTCCCAAATCAGAGTGAAATATCTAAATTTTTAAATTTACTGTGGAATGCAAATTCCAAAGTACTCTATTTCAGAAACATCAAAATTACTTTATTGAAACACTTCCTTTCAACAACATCAAAACAATATAAATATTCTGTATAATGTATAAAAATATGGTATTAAAATTTAACGTTACAAAAAGTTTAAAAACATTAGAAGTTTAAATGAAATAAGAAAATTGGAACAAAATAAATAAGGCCTAAACAAAATGAGAACATCAAAATGAAACAGTTCATTTTGATTTGAATCATTTTAAAAATTTTCCATTAAAATTTGTCAAAATTCAACATGTTCCCATAAAAGATATATTAAAACAGCGTTTTCAAATGGAAAAATCTGTTCCATTAAAAAAAATTTTGACCAGCTCTCCAGATCTTGTTTTTCTTCATCTCCAGGAGGAAGCTAGTCCAATGCCTGTTGAAGTCAATGGGAGTCTTTCCATTTACTTCAATAGGCTTTGGATCAGATCCCTGGTCTCCTCCTCCTCCTCCTCCTCCTCTGTTCCATATCACCTCTCTGTCATCTATTCTACTGACTCTGACCTTTGCCCACTTAAGCTTCCTGTGGACAGCTGCCACCATTTCCATTACAAACTACACAGCTGACTCCACTACTGCTGGTATTTTTCCCTTATCTTGTCTCCCCTGTACTGTCAATCAGCCTTTTGCCAAATTAAGGACTGAAAGATTTAGTCCAATGTCTTTTTTAAGTTCTCAAATAATTTATAAACCATCATGACATTTAGTGTAAAAGTCTGAAACTTTTTTAAATCCTGAAACTTTGTTAGCTCCCTCTATTCCCTGGTAAGAGAAATTCCCTCGTAATTTTTCAAAACTTTGTAATGGAGGATAAAAATCACTTGCTTTTCCTTTTCTGATATCTCAGAAAAAAACTGAATGGAAAGTCATTTGGCTTCCCTCCCTCATTACTGAGTCCAGAATTTGGCTTGCCTGTTAATGTGAACTAAAGATCAATATTCATTGTTCAGTCTTTACATTTCATCAGTTGATGTGCCAAGTCTTGGACACAACAAAGAGATAGGGACAATGCCACACACAAGCAGTTATTTTCATTTTGCGGTGGGGATTAAATTTAAGAGACAATTTAAAATAAATTTGGAAAATATCAAAGACTTTTAATCACATATCATATGAATGAGCTGAGGCCCTAACCCATCCTCAATTAACACACTGGCTCTGAGACAATGACCAACCACCTTCCTAAGGTTTGGCTTTATTTAGGGACTCTAACTTGTTAAAACAATGCACTATAAACCCCAGCCTAAAATCTCTCTCTAAAATTTGCTCTTTCTAGGGTTTCCTTCCAAAAACTTCTCTTCTTTCTCCCTGGTTCTTTCTCCTTCTAGCACAGTGAGACATTCCCACTCCTCTGAAAAGCCAGAGTATGATATACTTTAAATGTCACTGAGCAGTACATCACACCCTCTCATGTTTTGTATGAACAACTTTCATTACATCTTCATTCCACATATGGCATTTGTAAAAAGCTAGGAAAGGCAGGATCCCTGCAGAACAATGATTTGATGCAGACGCTGCTGCTAGCTCCTCACAAACCTGATCTAACGGACAGTCGCTGAAGTCAATTGAAGTCTTTTCCAACACACATGGTGTTATTACACTATGCATCCAAGGGTAGCACTGGGCCCTTACCAAAGGGGGGCTCTCCTTCTCTTCAACCTCCTCCTCATGTACATATTAATAACAATTGGATTTATTAGAACCAAAGGAATCACAGCCTCCTTAGTTTCCCTTCAGCTTAAGCCATAGAAGCAAAATGGCAGCATAAACTGGGAAAACGGAAAATACAAATGGACGGAGAAAGTCCCAAGAGCAGAAAATCAGCATCCCATTTGAAAGGCCTTAGCCTTAAAAGCAAGTACAAGTACATGGGCTTTCTTATACACATAGCGATTGATACACTGGAAGAGATGAGGCATATTTGTATTAACAACTGTACAGGAGGGGAATAGGGTGGAATGATGAAATCCTGCTCACCTCACTCACATGAGCAGTCCCACTGAAGAGCAGAAAAAGGTCCACTATGTAAGTGAAAGAACAGAGTTGCTTGTGGGAAAGTAGTCTGTTCCTTTGAAAGTGGAGTGCCCTTCCTGATATGAAAGAGGAAGAGCTGAGAGGGAACATCTGGCATATATCAGCATAGCTCCATCGAGCCAGATTTACACCAGCTGAGGATCAGACATTAAATATTTTACTCTCTGGTATAGAACTTCTGTTGGACATCTCAAAGAGGAAGCAATACTCAGTCTGGGAAAGGGAGAAGTGATGTTGGTAAATTGGTTAATGTTTTTGTCTTTATGTGAAATTAGTGTTCATGAAAAGCTGCTAGAGGTCAGTGAACAAATATTTCCTCTGTTTATTGACAGAGCAAGTAAAACATGGCAACATCGTCTGCACCATCCTGCCTGTGTGCCTTCACCATGAGCTGGAATGACCATTTCTAGGGTTAAGAGTTGAGTCTCTGTGCTCCTTTGCCTCTCTGCTGAGAGCACAAACCAAGTTGCTAATTGTGGTGATGGTTTTGTGATGTGGAAATGAGCTGACAGCACCAAACTCTTCTCCTATAGCAAGCTTCCCATTTATCATTCTTGTATTAGTAATATTAAATCACTATTATTATATATTTGTATTACAATAGTCCTCAAAGTCACAGTCAGGACTGGAGCCTCATTGTCCTGGGTGCTGTACAAACATAAAATAAGAGACAACTCCTGCTTATCACAGAGTGCATTCACTTCAGGGGACACCTCATTCTGGCTGTCCTGGGGATTAGCTCTGGCTTGGTGTTGCACTCTCCTCAGGCGCGGTCTCTTCTGTTGTCATCTAACCCTGTGGTCCCTCTCCCTCCAGGAACCGCAGCCTTTTCCTCATGACTCAGCTCTCTCTACATGGTTTCTCCTTCTGGTGATTACCCAGTGTCCTTCTGCAAAAACTGTCTGATGCAGTCTTCTCCAGTACTGCCCTGATGGTGCCACTTCTCCGGTGGCCAGTAGGAGCCCGGGGCCCACCCACTACTCCAGGTTCCAGTCCAGGGACTCTCAACCCAGAATTCCTAGGTTTTACTATCTCAGCCCTCACTGTTCCTTTCCAGGACTGATTCCTACTCTTCTGGTTCCCCCTCCCCCTTTCTCGGGGTGTACAAGCTCCAACATCCAACTCCCTTCTCTCTCTTCCCAGGGAGTGACTACAGCCTTTCCCAGCAGCCCGCAGAGGTGACGCATGGTGGGGGGGCATGCGGGAATCACATGCCCCCCAGATTTGCTGCTTTGCTTCTACTGAGCATGCTCAGTAACACTGCTGAAGCCAGCTGCACTCACTCTGTCCCCCCCCCGCTCCACTATCCACAGGCACAGGTCATCTCTGGCAGCCCTGTCCATTGCCAGATTCCTGACTTTATAGGCCCCTCCTGTTCCTCCTCAGCTGAGCCTGTTTGCAATCAATTCCCTGCTCCCTGGCTCTTCATCCAAGTGAAACCTGTGGAATTAATAAACGTACCTGGCCCCCTTAACGCCTTCCAGTCCTGTGTGTGGCTGACACCCCATCACACTGCCCCAGAGAGCTTATAATGTAAAAAGAGTGTACAAGACAAGATATAGAATACAATGGAGAGAAGGGGAAAACATTAAAAATAGAATTATCAATACTAATAATAGATAATAGTTAATATTGTATTTATTATTTCTTTGTATGGTGGTAGCATCTAGAATCTCCAGTCATGAACCAGGCCATTATTATACTAAGTGCTGTACAACCACATTGATTCTGTTGTGACTCCTGATTTTGCATGGGTAATTTGAGCTGCCTTAAGAAGTCTCATTTCCAGAAAGTGATGAGCATCCGTTTTCTGAAAACCAGTCCCCCTTAAATTATCTCAAGTTGGGGCCCCCAAAATGTATGCACCAGAGTCATGAATCACTTTTGAAAATCTTGGCCAAAGTAGAAAATAAAAATATTCTGTATTTTGTGATAAATTTTGAAACATTTTACACACCTTGTACAAAAAATAACACAAAATAAAAATCAAAAATAATGTTATTAATTAATGTTATCAACAATCTATTATTCATGTGAAATTGCTAGGAAGACTATGCTCTTAATGTAATGAAATATTTCTCAGATGTTTCTATTTGTGCTGGTTTTAAAGAACTGCAGTAGTATGTAATATTTTCAAGTAGATTGTGTCTTGATATACACTTGGAAAAACACTGAAAAAATTGTGCCTATACAATGCAATTTACAACAATTAAATATATACCTTACGCAATTTTACCATGAAGCTAAAATCTAGATATGCAGTAGTTTCATATCATGAATGATGTTCAGAATTCAGCACAAGCCTACAGAAAACAGTCACCTTAAAATTTCAATTGCCAAGAGATAGACTAGCATACTGTTTAATTATTAGTGCCATAAAACTGAGCAATATTTACCTGGCAATGACAACGTTTTGTAAAATCTACTTATCTCTCCTGCCAGGTGTTATATTTCTCACAATTATTAAGAAAATGATCAGAAATCTTTATTTCGTTTCACTATAGTTTTTATCCCACCTTCCTCTTCTTTCTATTGTCAATCCCAATGAAAGTCCTTTTTAAAATGAGAACTTATTCCCGTGCTTACAACTAAGAAAATGTAGTCAGTTCAATTGCAATCCCTCCCCTACTGCAGATCCCTGCCACTGATCAGGGTTTAGACCTTCATTCTATGGAGTTGCATCTGCCTACACCAGATTGGAATTTGGGCCACAATGGATACATTGGACAATTCAGCTGTTCATAAACCTCCAGAAATCCTAATACAGTGAACAAGGTTCAAGAAGACGACATCCCTGTGTCTAAGTATGACATGCTGGCTTTGAACTGCTCTCTTGGTCCAGTCCTACATTTATGTTTACTATGAACTCTCATTGGAATTCACAGTGCTCAGGGAATGCCTTATCCTGTGAATTACAAATGCTTTCAGCTTCCAATTAAATCAATGAGAATAGAAGGTAGTCAGTACCTCACCAGAATGCTTAGCATATTGCTGAACAAAGTCTTGCTTTATAAAATACAATATTTTAATTCACCTTTATCAAGAGATGCAAATTAAAAACCTGTGCGTTTATCTATGCATAGCACCAATAGCCATGATGTCTAGGTGCCAAATACAGGAGTTTAAAACATCAGCATAAGT
This sequence comes from Mesoclemmys tuberculata, assembly GCA_007922155.1. Classification (NCBI taxonomy): domain Eukaryota; kingdom Metazoa; phylum Chordata; order Testudines; family Chelidae; genus Mesoclemmys; species Mesoclemmys tuberculata. Next base: position 19,945,546 of record ML675646.1, read on the forward strand.
CCATTTAAGACTCCTTTCTCCTGTCCACCCTCTGGAGTAGAAGATTCCTTCTTTTTTATTATTAGCAATATAAAAGTGAATTGTTTACATATCCCTAGCACTAAGTACAATAAGTGGTGAGTTCAGAGCACCTGTTACTTGTGCCATATATGGAAGCTAAATTTCTCCTGCCTGTTTCACAAAAATCTGCTGTTTTCTCACAAACTCAAATACTAAGCTATTATTTCTAGTAAATGAGTCTCCCAGATAAGCTTCAAAAGAGCTAAGTAACCCATTAATATCATTTTTCTTAGAATGTCAATAAGATGTAATATGGTGAATAGCAAGACAGTGGGCAGTAAGTTAAAAAAAGTCTTTAAAGCATAGGACCCCTAAATCTGCTAACTCTTGCATGTGTAATTCAGGCTTATAGAGGGTGAAATTCACTCCAGTATCAAGGTGTGCTGGAGCTATGCTCCAAGGCTCATGTAAGTCCTTAAAAACAGGGCCTAATTGATACATATGTTGTCCACAAACCTTCTGCTGGCTTTTTCACCATAAGCAGTTCCTTTTGCTTCAATATGATCACTTACTTAAGCAGATCTGGGCTAGTTCTGCAAAAAAGTGTTCCTGAATATTTGTTTGAATTTTTAATCAATTTTCTTTCAGCTTTGTTCACACTCCTTTTGCATTTGCCATCTAGAAATTAATTTATTAACAGAAATATTCACTGAAATAATTTCCATTAAGCAACCATTGAACCAAAAAGTCATTGAAAGCTATTTTAGAATGTGTAATCGTACATGTTTGCTCCAGACAATGCATTTTTATCATTATGCTCATCCATTCAGAGAACAGAAATACATCCTGTGATGTATATGCCCAGTCAAAACACCTTGAGTACCTCAGAGAACTGCTTACAGACATTATACAGGCCAAGAAATTACTCACTGAAATTAAAGTGAATTTTTCAAATACTGCAATTTTCTCATTTGTTCAGTCTACGTGTGGGAAATTCCATGATGCTGGCAGACCAGGTGTCAGTGCTTGCCAAGGCTTTAGGCCTCAACCAAACACTGACAAATTCATTTCTAGAAATCAGTCCATTTCACCTGTGTGTTAGCATAATTAAGATGGGTATTGGACTTATAACAACGTGTTTAGATTTTATGAAATTGTTGTAAATGGCTGCATGCATTAATCTCACTATATTTTTATCACCTGCTATTAGATAATATTTATGTTTTTGCTTTGTAACTGTAAAAAAAAAATGTTGGGATCATCTCCCAGCCCTCACAAAGGCCTATCAGAACTAAATTGGCCACTATAATACAAAGGCTTTAATTGCCCCTTCACACCCATGGAGAGGCTTCATGTAAAAGGACTCATTCCACCAGCTTGAATTCTGGAAGAAGGAAATAAAAATAGCTGATAAGAAAATTTTCCATCTCTCTGTTGCTGATTCACACAGAGCCAAGCTATGAAATGGAAGCAGAAATCCCTAGAGTCAGCCTGGGTTAGCCCTAAAAGACATTCAGAGCTAACCGATTACTACGACTCCATCACATTTTATTACAATAGACTATAACTCATTTGTGTATATATGTCTTCCTGCTTTAACCTTGTCATAACTCTCTCATTCTTTTTCCTAGTTAATTAATCCTTAGGTAGTTTACTATAGGATTGAGTACACATGTTGTCTTTGGTGTGAGATGTAAGGTACAAATTGACTTGGGGTAAGCAACTGATTCTTTGAGACTGTGAGTAACCTGAATATTTTTTGATATTTGGTGTATAGCAACCATCTATCACTAAGTTCAGCTTGCCTGGATGGCAAGATAGACTAAAATGCCCAAGGGGACTGTCTGTGACTTAGTAGTAAGGCTGTTATAGTGCTTTAAGAGTTCATACTTGTTACTGGGTTGGCGAAATCTAATTATAGAACAGACAACCAGTTTGGAGTCTCTGCCCTGCATCTTGACAGTCTGGCCTGAGGTTGACACTCATGGTTGTGAGCCACGGCAGACCGTGTCACAAATTCTTGAACTAAAAAGGAAGCCAAATTCATGAAGGCCTAGATTGAAAGGATCCTTTGAAGTCAGCCCTTAGGACAGACCCCCAACTAAATTATTTATTATGAATTATTCACCCACTGCAACACAAAAGTTGAGACTACTTATAGGAGGAGTAAGAGTTTGAAGGTTCGAAAATTTATTCCCACTATAGTAATGTTACCATTCTTCTATTTTACTACTTTCTCCTTTTAGAAGCTAATTTGAATCTATTCAAATGCAGAAGTAGGAGGTGGCAGATTCTGAAATGTACTTCCAGGTCTAATATATGCTGCATTTTATGTAAGAGAGAGAAAGAATAAAAAGAACTAATCATTTCATCATGCAATTAAACTATATGATCAGAATCATTTGGAATCAGCTGCAGGAAATACATTGATTAAATCAGCACTTTCCACAGTCCAATATTTTTTTTTAACTGAAACACTCACAATAGAAAGTTAAAGTTCAATGGATCGATCAGTTTCTCCAATTTATTTTATGGAAATAAAGTGAGAAGAAAAAAAACAAACCACTGTTGTCTACCTAATATGTTTTTTTGTTTTGTTTTTTGTAATAAAATATTTTTGAACATCAAAAATAATATAAAATGTATCAAAGAAGAAAAATACATTGAAGATATTTCAAAAGAATTCTAAATGCATATCACAGGATCAGGATGAATATTTGAATGGATAAAGTAAAAGCAACATTTGCAAACCTTGAGTCAAATTCAATAAACCCTTACTCACATGAGTAATTCTGGCCATTGATGCCAATTGAACTAGTCACATGATTGTTACAGGGAACTGGATACTGACTCCCACTAAAATCAACAGCTATTTTGCCATTGACTTCAGTGGCTTGAGAATCATACCCATACATTGACACACCCTTCTCTTTACACAGAATGAGAAATATTTTTAATTTTCACTGTCTTGTATGACTAAAAAAGGCTGAAGGTCTCCTGAGATGGCATAAAAAGACATTGATGGATGTATCAAATACCAAGAGAGCAATGTTTAAAAAGCTAAAAGAGAAGGGTAAACTCCAGACTGATCTCACTAGATTTACAACCTTAGATTCAAACTGGGGTCTTAGAGCTATTTCAAAAGGTCACTGTGTATTCATCAAGCCACCTCACAAGCTATCCTTTAGAAAAAGGGCCACTCCACTCTCCTGCCAAGCTCAGGCTCAATTAAAATGCATGCAGTGATAATGTGATGTGATTCACAGTACATGAAAAATTCCTTCCAACTATATAATGTGGCAAATGGTTGCAAAGGATTACGTTTCAAACCATCAATTTTTTCATCTTGCAATAAATGAAAAAACATTGATAAAAGTGTGTTTCTATTCAACTTTTTCCTAGCTCCTCTCATGACCTACATGTCTACGGACAAAAAAGCATGTGTAAAATATAATTGTAAAAATATCACCTTGCAAAAGCCTTCTCTTGGTTTTGTCGAAGAAAAGGTCTGGAGCACACAGAGATAGAAAACTATTGCACAGTACCATAACCGACCACAAAGGAAAGCTGATCTCATTAAGGTCAAATGGGAGTTTTACCACTGACTTCTCTAAACAGAACTCTTAAATTCCTCATCCAGCAAATATTTAAGCACATGCTTAACTTTAATTTCAGTGAGATTACTCACATGCTTAAAGTACTTTAATCAATCAGGGTCTGAGTCCTTTTTACTAAGTAATGGCTGATTTACAAGATGATGTCAGATGTCCTTGAGTTTTCCTGTAACTTTCCTCCTTCTCATTGGTCCAGGCGCTAAGGAAAGTTAAAAGTCTGTTTGTCTATGCACCTGGCACAAATTCTTCTATCGCTGGAGACAATGTATCAGCAAGGGAAGGAGGTGCATTTTTAAATGACCTTGATATTTGATACTGATGCAAAAAGGAAAGAAACTACAGAAGTTGAAGCCAAAACCATGGACTTTCTTTATAATTCCTATGATTTAGTGTATCTGTCCCATGTACTGCAGATTCCTTTGTAGACACTCTTGTATATGGGCCAACAAAGCTAAAACACTGTCTATAATGACCCAGTGGAAAGTTTCTAACCACAATATCATTTGCAGTATTTATTTTATTTTAACCCTCCTCCCACCCTCTGAGGCCTAAATAAAAAATACATAGCCCCTGACTGGAGGCAAAACAAAAAAACAAAACAAAAAAAACTTTTCATTTTTATAACCTGAAGTTCAAACTCATTTGATCACCACATCAATCAAGATCAGATATAGAATTTGAATCAAATCAGATTTGAGTCACAACTGCCTCCCACTTTTGATAAACACAAACCCACTTTAACATATTTCAGGGACTTTAGAGAAATGTCTAGTATTATTAAACATAGCTGTTTACTCTGGCATGTAAATTTAACTTTCTCTGTAATAAATAAGAAGCATTTACGTAGCACTTTTCACTTTCATTCTTACAGACATTATAAAGTCATACACACAACACTCCTGTGAGGTACATAAGTATAATTACCCCAGTATGTGGATGAGAAAATAGAAGATGAGACGTTAGGAGTCCAGTTTTCAAAGTTTTAAGCACACTAATGTGTATGAATTTGCATGCCACATATATAGTTACTATGACAGAATGCACAAATTAATATTTACGACTGTAACTGGTTATTTGGGTGAACAGCTGTCTGATTTGTGCACCCCATTATGGTAACTACACAGGCAAATAAATCATGCATTTTGTATTTATGTTTCAATTTTGAAAATCAGGCCCTGCATGACTTACAAAAGCCATAGAGAGAGAGACAATATTATAACTCAGGAGTTCAAGGCTCCTAGTCCAAACCATGAGAAAACCACCACAGACATGACCTTCTGTACCCAATGCTCTGCTCTCCTTTCAGTCCTGATCAGGACAGGTGCGAAAAGCACTTCAATCTGTGCACTATTTAAGCTGAGCCAACAACCATGCCAAGATGTATAAAAGGATGTTTTTGTTGTTTTAGGGCCTGATGCACGTTTCATTGAAGTCATTAGAAAGACCCTCACTGACTTCAGAAGGCTTTGGATCTGGCTCACAGCACGGTCAATTGTCTCTATGTTGGAATAGACTGAAAAGATCAAATTAATGTAAATTGGATATTATAGGCCTGATTCTGCTCCCATAAACATTTTACACTGATGGAATTCCATTGACTTCAGGGTAGTTGTTCCTGATCTTCAAAAGATGTAAGAGGAGAAACAGGCCCATGAACCAAATTCTGCACTCCGTTACACTGAGCTAAATGCAGCCCATCTGTATTGAAGTAAATTGAGTTATGCTGCATTTACTCCCAGTGTAGTTGAGAGCAGAACTTGGCTCATTGACAGATGTGCTTAAAATGACATGCAGTGATCATTTGAACTACACACCCCTGTAACATTTATTTTCAGCAGTACATTGCTCACAGCAATTTTAAATGTTAGAAAGTGTTTGCATTAAAGCAGTTTTAATTGTAAACACAATATTACCTATACATTATTTTTCTAGGATAACAATGTTTAACTATGCTGTAAAGCTTTTGCTTTATTGAAAAAAGTGTATGCTTTTAACTATATGACTGTCATCCGAACAAGTTGGGAGTTAGTCTCCTGTCTAATGAGTAGGTGCAATAAAATGGGTTTGTCTGACAAAAAAAAAAAACCAAACCCACCATAGGTTTGCTAATGCTCTTACCCAAGGAATAGAGTCCTAAGCAGATACATAGGCCTAGTTTAAGAAATTAACATTTGATTGTTTTGTCATCCAAAAAGAGTATTTACAGAAGCTAAAACAACCATGCTTGTTGTTCACTGTGCAAAGAGGTGATGACATCAAGAGGACAGGTCACAAGCCTGAGTTTATAGTCATTTCGCTTACATTGGGACTGCGTTTTATCCACTCAGTATGATCTTCTGACCCCACAATTTTACAACCTTCCACTCTCTGTGCTTCATAGCACCTCTCCACTTCTAAGTTAATCATTTCTCTGCCATTATCTGCCAAGAGTTCTTATCTCTTTTGCTGTCACTTTATAACAGAGTCCTCTTATCAACCTGTACAGAGTCATGTGACCATGCCAAACCTATCACAAGTTTCAATTCTTCTGATTAGAGACTATCACGAAATGGGATACACGGTTTAGGGCAGGCCACTAATGTTGGAAAAAGTACAGAGTCCATTGAAAGACATACTTGCTACTTGCTGAATTCTTGGATTTTTGTTGTTGTTCTTCTCGCTGACTTTCACTGAAGGTTATTGTAGCCTGGGTTCCAAGGCCAGAAAAGTTTACAAGCCACACCTTTTGCCAAACTCAATGCTGTACACCCTATACCCAAGGACACTGTATATTTGTAGCTAATAATGTCTTCTAGTTCTGACTCTGGCAACGTACTGGAATCTATAAAACATGGACTTACACCAGTTGGTAAGTAAAAGCTTTTCTAACTGTTATGGTTGCTCTGCATAAATCTGTTAACCTTGAGCCTTATCATCCATTCCAAATTGAAAATCATCTTTACGGGATAACTTAACAACTGTTTAATTTACACTTTGATTTTATCAAACAAGCATATTAATGCACTAAATCCATTTTTAAAATGTTAAGTAAACAGCTGATGATTTAATTGAATAACTCTCTCTTCTCCAGATACATTAGAGTCACTAAATACATAATCTGTCATCACTCTCGCCTAAAAGATGTATGGCATAACATAGTTAATGTTGTAATTCTTTATTACAATTATTAATACTTGTGCAATTGTCATTACATATATAGAAGGCATAAATATATAAAAATCAGATCTGAGCATATTGCATGAACTGAATTCAATAAAACCTCAGAAGCATTTTTTACTCTTATTACAAGTGATAAAGACGCCAGATACATATTTATTTAGATACTGTACAAATGCAGTTAAATATTCATGGAGTGTGAGAAGGATTCTAAATAAGACACTGCATTTCATATTTTAAAGTATCTTTATAAAGCTCGAGTGCATTTAGCTAGCATCTGGAATCTCCAGCTCCACTACACTGAAAAACTGGTAGGCATTTATTTTACGGGAGTCAAGCGCTTAGGAATGTCGCATGGGTTGTCTTGTTCTTGATGTTGTGTCTCTGGCATGTTTCTGAGACTATGGTTTAGGGACTGTTTTAATCCTTGTAGGTTCTCGCTGAAACTCGGCAGTTTCCCCTTTCATTTATAGTTCACTTCGATCTTCATACAAATGCCAAATCTCGAATTAGTCTCTTTATTCCTTCCACGGAGTTCGTACACACCAGCGCTAGAGGGATTTCGTTTTCCTTAGGGAGAATCTAGCATCCTATTTATTGTATGTCAACTGAGGGAAGAATGAAATGATTCCCAGGAGTTCAGGACTCTGGCAAAGTGTGAAGTGCGTAGACAGCACAGCAGAGAGAGAATCACTCCAATGGTGGGCGCAGGGGCTAGCCCGGGATGTGATTGTGCCAGGGGTGGAGGAATTTTACTTTTAAATACTTCTCCAGACCTCTTGCGAGTCCTGATTGTGTCCCGTGGCCTGAGCTTCGCGCCTTGAGCTATCCAGTCGTTGATTGTTGTTCAATTTACAGCCCGTCATTTGCTTGCAAAGGGCCCTCAGTTGCGCAGTCTGGGTTGTATGCAGATGCTCAGTCCGGAGCTCGTGTAGACGTTACAGTGGGTGAGTGCGTCCAGCTCTTGTTTGGCACACCTGGGCTGAGCGCAGCAGATTTCTCAGCGCCAGGCAATGTTTCTATGGACATCCGTACACTTCTGGGGCTTGAATTTGTGACAACTACGGAAGGAGCGAATGTTTGTAGGCTGGACTGTTGGACTGGCTGATTATAACCTGCCCCCCTTAAAAGACGGCTGGCGCCTGGAGAGCTTCGGGGTGGGGACCTCCCCTCCTCAGTGCCTCGCACCCCTGCGTGTGCCATGCATGGCTTGGGGTCTGGAGCGGCGGGACTCGAGCGGGTGGTGCTGGGCAATGGATCGGAGGATTGCAGGACGTCTGAAGACGGGGAATTGCACTGGAAGGTGATCTTTATCTCTTGGGAGGCGCCGCTGCTTTGCCTTTCACGGACATCCCCGGGAGACGCCTAGCTCTGCTTCCCGAGGTCTGTTCGGCAGCCGGCGCCCGGGCACTCCCGCAGTCCCCGTCTCCGGGCCGGTCTCCAGGCCCGGAGGGGCCTTTCCCTCCCGCTTCAGTCTCGCCTTCTGCTGGGGCCAGGTTTCGGCCCATGAATTGCGGCTGAAGGGCCGGCTCGTGCCGCCCGGAGCACTCAGGTCCCTTTTCCTTGCGGGACACCCGCAGCGCCGACGCGAAGGTGTTTACACTGGAGCCGGCGCAGGTGACTTCTGAGAGCCGGATCTGGTTTCGCGGCAAAGCGCGGCTCGGCGTCGCTACGCGCTAGCCAAAGGGGACAGACCTGCCGGGACGCGGTGCCCAGCTCCCTGAGTGTTCCCGTGAAGAACCCGCAGGGCGGGTCTCCAACACCCTCCCGGGGCATCTCCCGAGACGCCTTTTCTCTCTCCAGCCGAACCACGCGCTCTGCCCAGCGCGGCGGGTCTCCTCTTCCTCGCGCCAGTTTGGCACTGCCCAGCTACAGCGGTGCGAGAGGAGACGCGTGGCCCCGACGCCAAGCCGTTCTGCCTAAAACCTGTGGGCTATTATCACGCCGTGACGATGGGCCACACGCTGCTCTCCTTCCTTCCTGGGGCTCGCTCCACATTTACTGAAGGCGGGCGGGCTCCGGCTCCAGGACTGGCTATGTGTTCCAGATGTTGGACTTTCTGACCCGCTTGTCTCGGGACCATTTGGGAGAGTTTTACGCAGACGGTCTCAGATTGCCTTAAAACAGCCAGCAGCTGGAATGAGGCTGCAGAGACCACAAGACGTACATTGGACAAGCTTAGGTCCAGCTGAAGGCTACTGCTCCCGAACCGGTTTATCATAGAAAGCATCCGCCGATCGCCTGTTGTGTGTGTGTACTTGTGCTCCTTTACACTAACTGCAGGGCCACACATTTAGGCATAGGTGCTGGAATTAGGAGGCTCGGGGTGCCGCGGCATCCAGTGGCTTGAAGTGGCTTCCATCCTATCCAGGGTTTGCAGTTTGGTTCAATAGTTCTCAGCCCCCCCATACAAATTGTTCCAGTACGCCGAACTGAGGATAAATAAGAGAGTTAGGAGAGGAGAATATGAAAAGGGATAGAAGGTCTGCTTCTGATCTCATTCAGACAGATGTAAACCAGAAATAACTCCACTGGCATAAATTGGGTTAATTACCTCGATGTAAACCAATATAATTGAGATCAGACCCAGGTCCAGTGCATGTGTGTGTACTTCTACTGTTGATGGGCCAAATGTATACTACTTGAACCCGGAGTAAAATCCCCCACCGATGAACAATTTAAACATCAAATCTATTGTAAATAAATATAAAAGGGTAAAATCCGGCAGGCAGCATTTACTCAAATTAGCCTAATTCCCATAGATATTAATGTTATTTTTGCTTGAGTAAGAACTGTACAATTTGGCTCAGAGTATGATAGATATGGAGTGTCTGCCTTCTTTTCTTAAAACGTCAGTATAATAAATCGTTTAGTGCATCTCATGAGTAGGAAAAATGAAAGAAAATGGTCAGTCAGATGAAGGTGCTAAGCAAGGTAAAGCTAAATCATACAGTACAGCACCTAGCACAATGGAGTCCTAGTCCATCAGATAGCACTTAGGAGTCCTAAACAACAACCATTAATAATACATCACGTTTATCCCAACTCAGTTTAAGTTTCCTGTTCACCAAGAGGCAGCTGCAAAAAATATGTGTCTTATAGAAATATAATAATGCTACAGAATACCTTATTCACTTATATTTAGTTTATATAGGGGCCATATCCTCAGCCTGTGTAAATTAGCATAGCTCCACTGATAGCAATGGAGTTTCAAAGTGACTTTATATTATGTACATTGTATCTGTCTCTGAGACACTGGATAAAATTCAGCCAATGCAGCCTGTGAAAAGCCAGTGTACTAACTCCTAGGGGAGTCACTGAGCTAAATTCAGTGATCAATGCACTAGGCCAGATTTTGCTCTCTCTTACATTGTTGTAAATCTAAAGTAATGCAATTAAAGTACATGGAATTACTCCAGTTTATGGCAGTACAAATGAGAACAGAATCTGGATGTGAAGTAGTTATAAGAGTTGTAAGTGAATGTAAGTGGCAAAGCACTATAGCACCAATTTGGTATTCACTCAATATATCTGTGTGTGACCGGCACACCATTGTTTGGAAGTAGTGTAGAAATAAACTAAATGGATTCTGCTCTTATTTGTACCAGTGTAAATCAGGAATAATTCCACTGAAGTTAAATCAATTATACCAGTGTAAAACCAATATAAGCAAGAACAGAATCAGATCCAAAATTTTTAGAGATAAATCCCTCGTCCTCACTCCCAGGCCCCCGTTCACCCTTGACAGAACTGGCACAACACTGAATGGACTGGATTCTGATATCTGTTATTCCAGTTTTACAGCAATGTATCTCCTTTAACTTCAGTGGAATTATTTCTAGTTTATATGGGTGAGAGGAGAATCAGGGAAATTGACTTAAATGGGTATATCCCCTTCTTAAAACCACACCTAAATTTGGTCTTCAAAAAATTCACTCAATTTGTATAGGGACTCAACAATAAAAATCACAATATTTTACCATTCACATGCATTTTCTGAGCACCTGATGAACAACATGTAATTTACACCACCATTCACAGCACCCATGCACTTCGTCCATTTAGTCAAATTAATACTTTGTGTAAACCAGTTACTAGATTTGGATCAGGAATGAATATGGCTGATTAAATCTAAAATTAAGCTGTCATTTAGCACTAAGAGCTTGATCCAACTCCCAATGCAAGTCCTTCCATTGATTTCTATAGAAATTGTATCTTGCCCTTAAAAAGTGAATAGAGCCAAGACCATAATAAGCAGGCCCCTTTTTCCTGACTTCCTGCCTTCTATCTTTTACTTCTGGGCATCCCCATCAAAGGTCATGGTGGGCAACTGGGATTCAGCACTTCCTGGGATCAGACCCATATCATTAAATGACCTTTGGAAAATATTCAGCAAGGGCTCCACATTTGTAATGGTTTTATTTTTCTTTACTCAGCCTCTTGTCTCAGGATTCCTCAGAGAAACAATATACATTTTGTAGGCACTTTAGTTATGATTATTTAACATGATTAACTTGAAACACTGGTTATGGAAGGAAAAACTTGTAACTTTTACCTAGGACATTTTCCAGTTTGCATAATATTTACTGCCATCCTATTTTTCTGTAAATAGGAAATTTCAGATGTATGCCCAAGGCAACATTTATATTGCATATTATATTTATTAAACTGTTAGGGCAAGTGATCAGATATCGTTTCTTGTAGTACAGTTCAATATTAATTAACCAACAAGTTTTTTTAAAGTTATATTAAAAAGTTGGATATTGATATGTGTGAGTCTGTGGATATACTGTGGATATAGTGGGAAAATAGATGTATTGGGAAATCTGGATGAGAATCTCAGCATTTGCAGCTAGTTGTAAACTCAAGGGTCAATGTACGTTTTTCAAAATAGGGTCCCCTCCTTCATTCTTACTCAGGCAAAGTTTCCACTGAAGAGGATGAAGTTTTGCCTGGGTCAGGGCATGCCCTGTAGTATCAGGACACAAGTTAAATTCTATATTTGTTTATAGTAGTGACTGCCAGTTTTGGCTTCTGTTATTCTTGAATCCATTATGTCAATCTCTTCTCAATACTTTTGGAAATTTGGTTCCTGACTGACAATACTAACTTCCCTCTTCCGCCCTCCCCCATTTTAATGCAAGGGAGTAATTAGACATTGTATTTAACTTGCTAGGTTTGGTGTTACAGCATTAACACTTTTACATCTAAATACATGTTACACATGCATTCAGTCTGATTCTAGGTTCCAGAGTAGTGGGACAAGGTAATAGAGACTGTGCCTGTAGTCTCCAAGAGAAAAAGGTTTGCAGTGTTCACAGATCTCTTCCAACCACTTGTCCATTAAGGTAGGTTAGGAATTAGCTCTTAAACTTTTCTTATACCGAGTGAAGAGAGAGAATCTGCTGCAATGGTCACCATTACAGAGTGGATGTGTGAGGGAATCATTATGCTTTCCTATAATAATATATATGCATTACCTTACATATCAATCATACATTACATATATGATTTCTCAAGTATAAACTTGTTTAAAGGTTTATTTTATAATTCTTTATGTGTGAGAAAAATCATATATGAAGTATGTGAATATTAATATAGATTAATAAGCATGAACTATGTTCAGTCAAAGATGAGTTATTGAAATAAAGTTTTCCAACCTTCCATACATAATTGGTATGTGGGGCAAAAGAAGACCCCTCAAGAAAACTTTTTTGCTATTGGATCAAGGTTACTTGTTCCAGAAATAATAAGTTTAAAACACACACACACACACACCACTGTCTGTACAGTGTAGAAATTAATTATCTTTTAGGTTGTGGACACTTGGGTTTAGTTATAATATAATTCTTGTTTTATTAATAAAAACAGATGTAGCTGTATTTCTACTCCAAGCTATAGCTTTTCTTTTACAGAGAAAGAAAATAAATCTCAAATAGTGAAGCAGGAAGGTAGACAAAGGAACCTAAGTAGAAAAATATATGGATTTAAATAACAGAAATAATGGATATAGATTTGCAACACTAAAAGTAGGTGAATGTTATAATTAATAAATAGTAAATAAACACGTTAATAAAATAAAGTAGTAAAAACTAAAGCTCTCATCTTGCAAATCTTTACTCACATGAGTAGTATTTATTGTTCTAGATAACCTCCTTGGAATGCCATGAGAAAGGTCTGTGTTTGTGTAAGGGGTTAAGGATGAGACCCTTCATTTGGATTCACCTCTGCTTTGTCTAGATGGTAAAAACTCAAGTCTTTCTAAACTTTAAAAAATTATCAAAGCTGAACAAATCCTGCTTCCCCCCCCACACACACACCCATCCGAGCTGTATTTAATCCTTCTTCATTAGATCAGATTTTCCAACTGAAAGTCACACAGTGAACCATAAGGCAAAAAAAAAAAAATCCTAGCAGCATTTCTGCGTGAAAGTTTGGATCTTTAGGTGGCCTAATGGGATTGGGTGAAAAAAATGCAGCCTGTAAAAGACTGCAGTTTGCTACTGATGTTGTTAGTTCAGTAAATTCCTCATGCGACCTTTGGGCACGTGTTGTTCGCATAGTAAAATGTACCAAAGATTGTCATTGTTCAATTTCGAACTGGATTGCAGCATTACAACCACTTTGTCCCACCCTACACCTTCATCCTACCTTCCCACCCCCCTACATACACTCCTCATCCTCATCTCTTTTAAACTTCACTATCCATGCTCCCAGTTTGTTTGCGGTAATTAAGTTACATTGCAACCCAAAAAAATCTAGTGTGAAGCTTTAAACAGGAGTCTCTGAGCCACTATTGAAGGTGGGAATAGTTTACTCCCAAACGATACATTGCAAATGTGAAATTTGCCTTTAAATCACATACTTTTGGGTGACCTTATTGAATAATATTTGTAGTGAGATTTGTAAGAGAATTAAGCAGGGTACACAGCAACTTATTGTGTTGTGCCGCACCCGCATGAGCCGGAAGGTAGGTACATCAACCAGTACGAGTCATTACAACTTCTCACTAGTGATGATTCATTTCCCAATAAAAAAAATATAATCACAGAAATACTTTACCACTTACCTGACCAGATTTATTCGCCGCCATATAACACATCATGTGTGTTTCATTGTATGAAGGTGTTATAAGGCCTGGATGCATTCCAATGTGCAGTAGTAAGCTTTATTGTTCTTTAAAAATTGGACTGCAGTCAATAATTGATTGTTTCACAATAGTTGTGTATTTCGGAATAGCGGGGCTCGACAGCCCCGAAAGGTAATTGTGAACCACTCAAGCAAGTAAATGTAATGGACTTTGGAACAGGGTGATCACCTACGATGTATATTTTGCTGAAGAAAGTATATCAGCCTGGCATTCACACCGTGCATGGTTTACCTCGGATCAGACAAGTGTGGTTTTGATTTTCACTTCTCTAGACTGGGCAGTTTACCTTTTAACGCCTGCTTCTCCGAGGCTTGGATTATAGCCCTAGCGATCCTATCGAATGGAAAAAACCAACCAACCAACTTTCTCTTAAGGGACTTGCAGTGACTTCATGTCACTCTTCCTTTTCTGTCTTATAGAGATGGTCTGTTCATGGGTATGCTTCCCATTGTGTAATCAGAAGAGAAGAGAAAAGAAAAGAAAGAGCATGTGGTCGGGAAGATGCGGTATAAAGCGCATGAATTGCTCAGGAAGAACATTTCTCCCGCGGCAGAGCGATCCCTTGCAGTTCATGCTCTCCGAAGTTGACACAAGCATGCTACATACTGGCTCCTCTGCTGTATTTTAGGAGGGAAGGTACCAATGAATGGACTATGGACGGGCTGCGTGCTAGTGGCTCTTTGCTTTCCATCTGACCACAGACAGTTTGTCGCTGCTGATCTTTGCAACGTGAATGTTCAGCAGAGGCAAAAAAAAAAAAAAAAAAAAAGAGAGAGAGAGAGAACGCAGAATTCTCTCCTCCCTAAATATTGCTGTAGAAGCATGAAGACTCTTTGCTGTTGGGAAGTCTAAATCCAAGGCCAACAAAGTTACAATTTACTCATTTATTTCTCGATGGGGTCTGAACAAAAGTGCCCCTTGCACGCCCTTTTCGAGGGTTTTCTTCGGCTAGAGCTGACTTGCCGGTCAAATAAATCAAACCCTCTCCTCGGCAGGACTCTACCCCAGGCAAAGTAGACGTTAGTGTAGCATGTATTGCTCACAGGAGCACCCATCAGAATTCGGAATGTCCCTGCTTAGCTGGAAAGTCCATAGGCTTGCCCAGCTTTGTGGCCTCTTTAAAGTTCCCAAGAATTGGACCTGGTTTTGAAATACCACGCCGTGGCACCCTGCACTGTGAAAACAAAAGGAGGAGAGGAAGCTCCCGATTTAAAATAATAATAATAAATAAATAACCAGCGAGTGTTTTTAATGGAAATGTACATATATTTAAATAGGAAAACATAAATATTCGAGGTCTGTACTCCTTGCACTAATCAAGGCTGCTAGAAGCTCCCCAAGCCATCATCTTTTATAATTATAATTACACCCATCAATCAAGACCTTCAGGCAACGTCAGAACAAGCCAGGCAAACTCAGGAGAGAAGACACATAAAAAAGTTTGGAGAACTTGGTAGGGAATGGGGAAGGGATTAGAAGAGAGGGTAATTAATGTTGCTGCAGGCAATTGAGAGCTATAAAGCTCCATGTTAAATTAAATGTTGCCACGAGGGAGCAGGTATCATTTATAATGGTTACTGCCCTAACCTGTTACTTCGGAGAAATGTAGATGTGTAATAACCACTCCAAAGTATTTTCACCTACACTAATAACTCCTGGAGTAGCTTTGCAATATACCATTTGAACTCGCTCCAAGTCAGGCCCCTGTTGAGTGATACTACGTGTCACATTAACTCCACGAGTACTAGTTAAATAGAGACTTAAATACTAAGGAGTTGTTTAGCGAGGATGAACTCTGTATACCTAAGTGGGAGTAAACCACTGGGAAATTGCCCTAAACAGATTAAAGGGCGATGGGGTTCTGGGACCTACAGATCTAGACAAAGCAATAGATAGACTTTTAGAGAGCGAATGAGAGACTGGCTCGTATTGATGTGAAAATAAATAATGGGTAAAGTCTGAACATTAGGGGCTCGATCTTAACCGAGGTAGATTTGAGCACTCAAAACTCCCATTGACTTCAACGCATCATCTGGTGCTAGAGGAGCTACAGGACTGAGCGACACTGTCCTGAATTGGCAGGGTTGAAATGTTAAAATGTTGAGCTCTTTTACTCACCAGAAAGGACGAGAGAAAGTGGATGGATTGTCTCGCTGTGACTTTATCAGAACACATGAAATCACCTCCCACCCCCCTCCTCCCGAACAATAAAGAGCAAAGGGACGGGGGGGGGGAGGTTGAGAGACCTGCCTTTCTTATTTTCCGCGGAAACCTTAGAGAGCTGCGGGACCGAGGATCTGTATATAGGTATTAATTGAACTTTCCAAGGTCTGCTGTAAATACTGTCCTAAAATACGTCTTTCGTAACGTATGCCCTGCGGGGAGCGGCCGGGAAGGTGAAGTGGGGGTTGGGACAGGGCGGAGAGCTCTCCAACAGAAATGTTTAAAACAGAGGACACAGATGGCCCAACTTTGCACCCATTGGAACCAACGCGCATGCAGACGGAGAAGCAGCTTCAGTCCGTTCTGTTACAAACCAGAGTTCTCAGGCTAGGACCTGCTCTACCGAAGCAGCTCTCTCTTCGGGGTTTTATGCATTACTTGGGCTCGACCTGCTCCTCTCTGCGGCGGAGACAGGAAACCCAGAGTGTTCTCCTCTAAACCATACCCAGCCAAAAGTGACCTACATCAGATCCAGTGTTCACACGGATGTAACTGTAAGAAAAGACATGACCCTTTGCCTATATCCTGGTGGCATTACAACTGCTGAACCGGAGATCACAACGGTTTTATAGAAGCAAAGTCGACAGGTTTTAAAACAATAAGTAAATAATATATTTACAAAAGCCAAGCTTGTATGGTCGCGTACCTGCCAGCTCCCCTGAAAGGAAGGCATCTTTCAGGGGACACTCAAACAGCCCTCCCTAGTAAAATTGCCGCGCCGCTATTTATTTTTAAAACCTGATTACAAGAGATGAAATTACAATTTTTGGAAATAACGTTGTATTGAGCAGGAGTTTTTCCCCCAAATTGGCTATTTCAGTTTTCTAAGTTGCAACATATACCGCTCTGATTCCCTCCCCACATTTAACCCATTCCGAAGAATATCAAGTCGTGAAGTCTCATGAAAGAGAGAAAGACAGACACCTATTTTTCAGTAATACTGACGCCTGGAGATGTCTAGATCTGCAGTGAAATAAGTTTAGATTTTTCTTTTAGCTACTCGAGGGAAAAGTTCAAACTAACTTGGGAAAGAGCACAAGAGTCCGTTATCGCTTTTAAATGACCTTTTGCCACTTTTCCATTAGCACCTTGCTCATCAACCGTGTTTAATAAGTTAGAGCAATAATTACATTTTATAGAATCTGTACTAACAGTCATGAACCTTTATTTTCCAGGCACTGCATTATAGTCATTTTCATGTATTCCCTAGTTCAATGGGGTTTTCATTTTCCAAATATTTTTATTTTTAAATAAATGTGAACGTGATTAACAGGCCGTACAAGAACAATCACATAAATGGTCAGACAGAGGAGGTTTTGATTATTTTGAAGGTGGAAATAATGCTTGCTCATCTAACGTCAACAAAATATGTATATGGGAATACAACTAAGTCGAATATCTCAGTAACATTGTTACCCCGACTAGTGGACGGGGAGTTTTGATTGAAATATTTCTGCTCCACATGCCTCTCAAATAGAACACATCAAAACTTTGGAAATCCCCTTCACGAGGAGAATGGCTGCAGTAATTGTGGGGTCGCCCTAGCTGACACAGCGAGCTGAACATTGTAGAGGGGCAGAGAGCTTAAAAAACAGGATTGGAATTGAACGAGGTCCTTCTGGTAGCGTTAGGTGGGTGCCAGCTATTGCACTTCTAGCCGGGAGGTTGGCTGTTTAGCATACTTTTTAAAATGCTTTTTAGGGCATTTGCTTTATTTAACTCGTGTAGCCCGTCTTGCTGGGTCTTACCAGAGGCTAAAAAAAGGTAGACTTACTGCAGAAAACCCAGCCGCGCCTCCACCGGACGGTAAGGAGGCAAACCAGGGGAGGGGGCGAAGGCAGTGTTTGCAAAGCTACAGGAAGGCCGGGCGCGAAGGGGGAGGCTAGCTTCCCCCCCAGAGCGCCAGGGTCCCAAGGGGCGCCTAGGAGCCCGCGCAGCAGCCTTCTTTCTGCTGGAGAGAGTTCAGCTCCGGCCGTCGGGGCCGGGGGCCAGCCCTGGCGGGTGAATGTGGCAGACAAGAGCCTCTCCCCGTCGGACACACCCGGCCCCCCCGGGGCGTACACACACACACACGCGCGCGCGCGCGCCGCGGCTGGGCAGCGGGGACCGAAGCAGCTCCCTTCGGCCGGCCGGCCCTAGCGGGGCAGGGAGGGCGCGTGCTCCCAGCGCAGGCAGGGACCAGCCGGCCGGCGGGCCAGGGCTGCGGGCGCCGCGCGGGGGGCTCCGGTAGGCGGCCCGCGCCAGCCGCGCGCTCCGGGGCTGATTGCACCGCTGTCACCTGGGGGGCGGGGGGGAGCGAGAAGGGCTGGTTGCTCGCGGTGCCGCGTCCTCATTGGCTGCAGCGGCGGTGCCGGCCCCCCCCCCGAGCCCTCGCGCTCGCTATCTGCCCAGCCCCCCCAGCC
>ML675646.1:19964490-20112993 GCA_007922155.1 Mesoclemmys tuberculata
CGGCCCCGGCCCCGGCCCCGCGCCAGCGCGGCTCCCCGGGCAGCTCCTGGCGCTCTCCGCCCCGGCGGCGCCGCGGGCCGCCCTCGCCCGGTCCCCGCCGCTCGGGGCTCGGCCGCCGCCCGCCGGGTGTCCGAGCTAACTGTGTGCTGCCGTGCCCAGGTGCCGCTCTCCCGGACGGACACGGAGCCCCGCTCCCGGCCCGCAGCCGCCTTGTCATGCTGCCCAAGGTGGAGACGGACGCGCTGGGACCGGCCCGCTCGGATGGGGAGCAGGGGCAGATGCCGGACAACATGCAAGGTAAGCGCGGCCGAGCCGCCGGGGCCGGGGCCGGGGCTGGGGCCGGGCGCGGCGCCCCGCGCACCTCGCTGGACGCGGCTCCCTGCGGGGCAATCCGCGCCCGAGGCTTCCCGAGCGCCCGCCCGTGAGCCGCTGGTCGCTGCGCGGCGCCCGGGGCTGGAGCCGGGCTGCGGCCGCTGCTCACCGGGGAAGTTTGCACAACTTCCAGAAGTGGGTCGGGGAAAGCCGGGGCTGGGCGCGGGCTCCGTCCTGGGGAAATTCCGCACCGACGCGGGGGCAGGGCTAGGGATCCGGACGTGCGCGGGACAGGCTCCACTGGCAACCCAACGCACAGCGGCAGGCGCAGGATGAGCGGGTAGGGGACCCTCGGGACCAGTGTGTAGCGCTTTAAGAGGCAAACGGGGCCCGGGGAGCGGGGTTGGCAGGGTCCCTTGACTTTCCTGTCTCGGGTGTCCGCGGGGCAGCACGGACTCTCCATGGGCGGCTCCATTTCAAACGCCCTTTTTAATAAAGAGCCGCCGAAGTTTGTCAAGCGAACGAGGGGGTAACGTCAGGCGAGTCCCCGCAGCAGTTCCCGACTCACCGTTTGCAGGACAGGGCTTGGCGTGTCTGTCTCGGCTCCCGAAATACTTCCTGCCATCCCTCTGTAACTTGCCATGACACAGCCTTGCATAAACCGGGGAGCTCGGAGACCGAGGCCTGAGAAGCATCAGAAATGCCCAACTGTCAGGGGACCCTTCCCAAGCAGCGTTAGCTGGCTGCTCTATGAGCGGTCAGCTCTGGCTGTGTCTGCCAATTTGCTAATTGCCATTGTGGCTGGGGGAGAGTGAGTGTCGTAATGAGGGCCGGTCGCTTGCAATATGCATAACACAGGTGATAAACCAGCTGCGCTGGGAAACCGCTTCCGCAGGTCCCGAAAGTGACAGTGTTTGTTTATCCCTGTGGCTGGAGCATGCAGGCGTTGGAGCCGAGGGGCTGGGGTACCACAGTTTAGCAGGCAAGAGCTTTTAAAGTCGTGTCCCCAGATCGCAGCTGGAAACTTTCTTTCTGAAACTTAGGAGACTTCCCGTGTAACCTGCGCTGATTTTGAGGCCGGGACAAGAGGTTTAAACTTCTCTGTCTCCGCTCGTTCCTGAGCTCACTGAAAGGTGATTGTTGTTTGCCACGCTAAAGGGATGGGGGCTATTCCAAAGAGACTGGGCGTCCCATGTGCTCCCCTAAATGGGAGAGCGGGGAGGATCCCCCAAATGCTGGGGACTGGCTGTCTCCCGTCTCCATCTCGGTCATTCTCCACATCCTCTCATCCCAAGTATCTGCGGGGGACTGGCTAGCTGGCCGTGACACGTAGGTGATTTTATTCTTCGCTGTAGACATGCACAATGTGCTAATCAACTCAAGAAGGGGGTAAGGGTGAGCGCGCTGGGCGACTCTTTAGCAGAAACTTCTCTACGCGTCGCTTGTTTCAGCCTAAATTGGTCGAGTCCAGGAGGGCCCTTTTCTACCGAGAGGCTAATGGGAAGCAGAAGTTGTCAGGGTGTGGGGGTATCAGGGCACTTCAGACTTTCCTTTTCCTTGGATGTATCTCAGGAGGGAGGCTCCTCGCCAAGGCGCCTCCAAGGAAAAATCCCTGTTTTCCCTATTGACCCCTTTGTCCATTTTTTTTCTTGTGATGATCGGGAACTTTGTATCTTGCTTGGGCCCCTGCGGCACAGGCAACGCGTGGAGAAGGAAGGGACTGGCAGTCCTCTCTCACCTTGTGTATTTATTGCGTCCACGCTGTGAGCAGAGAAACTACATTCATCCGCTCTTTAATCTTATTTAAAGGATCCTCCACCCAAGGTCGGGTATCTAAAAGAAACCAACAAGCGTGGCGATGGTAGCCGGAGAGAGCCCATAGTGTAACACACTGTACTCTCTGATCAGATTGGCCCTGATTCATAAACCGTGAAGAAGTCGTTCTGAAAATATTTTCCCTCGGCTATTTCACGCCGTGTTAATTTCACTCCAGTTTCCCTCTCTAGCTCCCATAGAGCCTGAAGGGGGGATTTCCTTAGGGGAAGCGGCTGCTGTTAGTTACTTGAATCTTAGCACATCTTTTTCTTGCCTTGGGGTTAGTCTCTGGGCTATCCCCAGCCGCTCTGTGGGAGATCTCTCCCTTAATACAACTACTTTGAATCGCTTAGATGACCCAGAAACGTGACAGCTGTTTGATTCTAGGGGGAGAAAATCATAACTTCTGCCGCTGCCATGTCCACCCCCCACCCCCTTACAGAGATCATTGATTACATTACAAACCGTCAGCTGCCTGGTGCCTTTTGCAGCAGGTCTGTGGTTTAGCAGCAGGAAAAGAGAAGGGAATTGGCTCTGCCGTGAGTGGTGGGGTTTTGGTTTGTTTTGGTTTTTTTTTGGGGGGGGGGAGGAGTAATCAGACCTGAATCCGGATCAGTTCTCTCTCTCTCTTCATTCAGGTCTTTTGCATCCCCTCCTCTTCCAGCTCCTCTGCCTTTCGTCGGAGTGGCAGAGGCTGCATTATATTCATACAGACACTTCAGGTTTTTCTTCAAGGTTTTGTCTAAATGGTGCAGGAGTATTTGGAGAGATCAGGGCATAAAAACTGCAGACTTTCCTGTTTACATTCTGTGCATCTTTTAGATCTTCCGCAAACACTCTGGTTACTTTTATCCCGAGGAAGTTTGGTTAATTGCGCCTGGGACCTTAGCCCTGGATCGTTGCGGTTTGATTTGGACTTAATTTAGCATGGCGATTACAGAGAATTAATTAGGTTTAGGTACTTTACCACCCCAGCCCTCCAAAAAACAATCCCAATGCCTTCTGTTTGTCTCATGTATTAGTTTGCTCTAGTTCCCGGGGTTCAAAAATGTTTGGTTCCCATTTTAGTTACTTTTACCTCCAATCAATAAGTAATTTGAACAATTAATATTAAAACTGATCGATTTAGGTATCATATGAATGCAGGCTTTTGTTAAAGATGAGCTGCTAATCGTACAAGGTTTTGGGTGTCAGGACAGCATTTTAACTTGGTACTGTAAGTAATTTATATTCAACACACCGGGATAGTGCTAGTTATGTGGGTTTCAAGTTTAGGCAAAGTAAATATTTACAGATTGGTATAATTTTTAAAACTTTAAAGGAAGCAAAACTGCTTAAAATTTATTTACATACATCAGTGATATTTAACCTTGTCAATTTTGATTTTGACTTTTTAAAGCACTTTCCTGATAAGTGGTGAAATTAAATTATTTAATGTAGTTTCTATTTCCATAGACTGTAGATTGTTTAAGAGCTCTGGAGTTCTGCATAACTCTTAACTCTTTCTTGCCATACAAAATTATGAAGTTTATACTTTTGTTCACTTGTTAAGAGTCCATATTGATTTGCTGTTGAATTAAGAATTCCATGTTTCAGTGTGAGTTGTGGGGGTGTTTTTTATTGTTTAAGTCTTTTTATTGTATTGTTGAGGTTTTATGTTTTTGTTTTTGTTTGTTTGTTTTTTAAGTCTTTATTTAATTTGAGGAGGATGTTTCTCTAGTGAGTTGTTTCCCCAAGTCAAAATTAATGTTTGATAGTTGGAGGTGGGGAAAGCATTGTTACTTATGTGTAAAATACCCATTAATGTGCTATTTCTGTTTTTTTTCTTTTTTTCCCCCAGTGTCTCAGTTTAAAATGGTGAATTACTCCTACGATGAAGACCTTGAAGAACTGTGTCCCGTTTGTGGAGATAAAGTGTCTGGTTACCATTATGGACTTCTCACCTGTGAAAGCTGCAAGGTTTAGTACAAATTACTTAATAGAAACCAAACCAAAACAGTTTACACTATTTTAAAATGTTAAATGAAAATGCTGTTAAAAATAAACACAGAGGTGGGTAGTTTAGCTTCTTCTGGATTTCATTTATTAGATTCATACCCAGTATTTTGAAAAACCTCTTGGAGAGAGATCCTCATTTGCACAAATGGGGGAGGGGGGCGGGAGGGACGAGTTAGATCGTTTTGTTGTGTGACTGTGCCCGCTGCTTTTAAATATTTTGTTGTGGTGCAGTGATAGAGTTTTAGAAGGACTTTCAGTTCTAAATGTCCCAAATATTGATTTTAGATGATTTACAATATTATTGTTTCTGTAGGATAAAGTGACAAATAGTATCCTCAATACATTTCAGCTTTATAAAATCTAACGCCACTGTTTCAAGGTTTTCATCTTTCAATATAAAAATGTAAATTTCTTTTGTCATCACTACTTCATGCTTATTTTTCCTACAAAGCATTTTATTTCAGTATTTATTTGGACATGTACACAATTAAAGTCAAATACATGATTTCTTGTAATTAATATAAAGAATATTTGCACATAAAATTTATCCTGTGCACGTTTGGAAACTAAATCCATATATAAATAAATCAGCTATTATATAGTTGAGCCTTTTCGGTGAATTAAATAATTTGTCATGAATAAACCATCTAAATTTCTATACATCCATTAAACCAGTTAACTAAAACCATAATCTTTTACCTTCTACACCAGAACAATGCAATTTTAAACAGTTTACTGTATGGCAAGCAGAATGAACCTAACAAATCATATTTTTGTTTAAGAAAATGTATCAAGATAATGAATGTCAAGTATTTATTATGCCTCTGATGTGCACCCCAATGATATACAAAGAGCAGATGAGTCTTATGTCTCTATTACATTTTGCTCACATTTAGACCCTATAAATTACTTTAAAAATGCAGCCTTTGGTCATTTTATGAATATTAAAGAACAGACAAAAGTGATACTGGTGAGCATCAATGTTCATGTTAGGGATGCAGTGGTGTACTGGCAACTCTGGCCAAGCTTTGACATAAGTCTACAAAAACGCAACACTAATACCAGAAAACCTTCTCTATGGCCTAGCAGTTTTCTCCAGGGAATATATATCTCTCTGAAATCTAAAATAATCCACATCACCTCATAAGTGGTTGAGTTGTATATGACAAATGCTTGATGATTTCCATAAAATAAAATGCTGAAATGTACTATTAAAGTGAAATGGACTGACTCTTTTTTCTGTCATACAGGGATTCTTTAAACGAACGGTCCAGAATAACAAAAGGTACACATGTATAGAAAATCAGAACTGCCAGATTGACAAAACACAGAGAAAGCGTTGCCCTTACTGTCGATTTCAAAAATGTCTAAGTGTTGGAATGAAGTTAGAAGGTAAGAATTATTACTGTTATTGTATATTTATAATCTATACAATATGTGAACTACTGAAAATATTTTATACATTTTAGTTTAGTTCATTTACCATACCTATTTAAAATTCCTTGCTAGTAACTTACAATATGCTGCTATTGTATGTTTTTAAATAAGGGATTTTTTTTAATCTATGCGTAATAGTAGCAGGTCAAGTATAAATTAAAGCTAGTTAAAATCACAAGGAAAAAATTGAAAACCTTTGACTTATACATACAAAGTTTGATGCATTTAAGAGTACCTGAGTGAAAGTAAGAATAGCATGGAAATTACTTTTTGAACTTCATAGGCACAAACAGAATTAATTTAGAATAAAAAACAGAATGCATTATCAATTCTCAAAACCAGGAATTAATAATTGCAACCTAATTCTGGTTTTTAATATCATGCATGATTTTATTTAATTTTTATAGTTTTTGTTTTTGCAATATCCATATAAAGAAAAAGTGAAATAAAGAAATATTAAGAGTCTTGCCTCATGCAAAATTGCAATTGATTTCAGAGGGAGTTCAGTACAGAGTGATTGCAGGATTGAGCTAAAATATGGGTAAAATAATCTCTAAAAGTATGCCTTAAAGTTAACATGAATAGATACACATTCATAATGAGATTTCTTGAAAAAATTAAGGAAAATATGAGATTTTTAGAGTGGGATTTCAGAGTTCATAAAGATCATTCCAAATATATCATTTACATATCAAACATTTAGGCCCAGATTATACAGTTAATGGGAAATTTGCCCGAGTAAGAAGTGCAGAATCAGAATTGAACGTTCTTTACTCAGGCAAAACTCTCATTGTAATGAATAGGAGTTTTGCCTGAGTTAAGACTGTAGGATCAGGCCAGTATTACAATGGAAATATGAGGATATAAATGCAGATATGGATTCAAATATACAAAGAGCCTCACACAATTTAGTAAATACAACACTCACTACGTTTGCTCACAGTGCACAGATACAACTGATATATTAAACTGAGCTTAACATCTTGGGTTGCGGTATATCCCTCTGAAAACAAGTAGTAAAATAAGTCATTTGGAATATTTTTGTCAGTACAGACATTTATCACTAGGTTCAAAATATATTGCTTAACTGCTACTTCTATTTGTTTTTAATTACAGATAATCACACAGGGCTGAATTCTGTTCTCATATGATTACATGCACCTCACTTTTGTGCAACTCCTACCGAAATGAAAGAATCTCAGGGTGGAATTTGACCTATAGTGTTTAATTGTGCCTCATGTTGCAACAGTTTTGAGAAGGACTTACACACTCATTTAGTTGCATTTATCAGCAAAATATTGTATTAAGATTTTTCAGATTCCTGCAATACTCATAAGGGATGGTGTTAGCAGCACCAAAAAATAAAAAAAAGCTTTAACTGCAGCATTAGGTAAAACACATTTTTTAAGATACTTTACAAGATTTATCTTTATATCCTTCTGTCATGTCTGTACAACTTCTTTCTCTATCTGGAAAACTGGAAGAACACATGCTTCCATAACTGTAAATGCCTGTGGCATTTATATATGTATTTTTCTGATAGTGATATATGGTCTTGAACTGTAGTTCATAAATCACCATGTATACCAAAAATCATTAATTGTTAAAGTCTTTATGATAACGTACAGTTTTAAGTGTACCTAGGATTCATAATAAATTTTTAATGTTACACTAATCCCTAAGATAAAAAGCTCAAGAATTTAACCTCCAGCTATCTCAGCAGTCTCAACATGTCACCAAGCTGTCAGAGATTCCTGTTTCTATCTAATTGCCATTGAGCAAGGTGGGCTTGGTGAGAACTTCTCACAAGTCCATTAGGTATATGCCATGGTGACAGATACTGCTGTGACAGAGACCAACAGTACGGCTCCCAAGGCAACTGCTGAAGTAAATTTGTTTTAATTATTTCTAATTCCAGAGATGTTACAAGCTGTAACATTGTCAATAGTTTGAGTCAGTTCAACCTTCTGTGTGGAATATGGAAAGCGGGATGCTTTCTCTATGCCTATTCGGACTGCATTTGAAAACATTTCTAGAAATTGAAAAAATGGAATGTTCCTTAAACATTTGCAACCATATACGTAAACCATAAAGGAAATATCTTTAATGTTTGCCAAAGAAAACAGATTCACCTTTATGCCTGTGGAGCATTTTACAGTTTATTTCAGACAATTTTGTACAGTGGTGGTATGCCGTAATGGAAATATTATCATGAAATAATGTGGCCCTCTGGACACTTCTCAGATGAGTTTTGACCATAAGCCATTTTTTCGAATGATAGAGTGGACTGCAATATAAAAAAAACTCATGAGATCTCAACAGGAATCACGTTATCTCATGATGTGTGAAATTGCTGCAGCCAACCACAGTGTATGTCCCTAATTATTACCTCTGAAGTTACCTGAACAATGAGTACATACATGTTAAGAATATTTGCCCAATGACAAAAGGTGACTAAGAAAATTCAAATTCATTAAGTCAAAAGATTTTTTTTTTCCTTTTGGAATAATACTTTACTTTGATCAAAATAGCATTAAGGGAGTGTTGCTGTATTGCCACTATTTTCCTAAATGCGAGTTCAACTCAAGAATATTATCTGATTACATTTTAACTAAGATCTTACTTCCTTCTCTTTCCTCCCAACAGCTGTGAGAGCTGACCGAATGCGTGGGGGTCGAAACAAGTTTGGACCAATGTACAAGAGAGACAGGGCACTGAAGCAGCAGAAGAAAGCTCTTATCCGAGCAAATGGACTTAAACTGGAAGCCATGACTCAAGTGATCCAAGCAATGCCCACTGACCTGACAATATCCTCTGCAATCCAGAATATCCACTCTGCTTCCAAAGGCCTACCTCTGAACCACACTGCCTTGCCTCCTACAGACTATGATAGAAGTCCCTTTGTAACCTCTCCAATTAGCATGACAATGCCACCTCACGGCAGTCTACAAGGTTACCAAACCTATGGCCACTTTCCAAGCCGTGCTATCAAGTCTGAGTACCCTGACCCTTACACTAGCTCTCCAGAGTCAATAATGGGCTACTCATACATGGATAGTTATCAGACAAGCTCACCAGCAAGTATTCCACATCTGATATTGGAACTCTTGAAGTGTGAGCCAGATGAGCCGCAAGTCCAGGCTAAGATCATGGCATATTTGCAGCAAGAGCAAGCTAACAGAAGCAAACATGAAAAGCTCAACACATTTGGACTTATGTGTAAAATGGCTGACCAAACCCTCTTCTCCATTGTTGAATGGGCAAGGAGTAGCATCTTTTTTAGAGAACTTAAGGTAGGTAAAAAGCTCTCATTATTTTAGATGCAGGTTTTTAAGCAAGAATATATGATTAGCATTTTGTTAAAATGCATCACGCTTACTTTACTTCGGCTTGATGTGGATTTACTATGACGAGAAACTTTCACTTGATTTCGCTATTTTAGAATATTATGTGGGTTATCAGAAAGACTTCGGGCACTGTTCAGCCTTTTTATATTTAATGCATCTCCCTCTCTCTACCTCTGATCACAAATCATTTACTCTTCTAAAAACATCTACTGACTGTATTGTATGCAGAACATGAAGCATGCAAATTACTCCACTAAAGGTAGCATTTACCTAGCTGCTCCTGTTAGCCAAGTTACATATGGGCGGGGAAATACTTTTTACACTTTTATGTATATACTGTATACAGCCCCAAAACTATCGTGCACTACAGAAACATTATTTGTGTGTATATGTGAGAGCAACACTGAAGGCCTGATCCTCAGTCCAAGTTACAAGCAAAGGTGGCTTAAGGTCTCTTTTGCACTCCTCTGATCCTAGAGGCAGCAAGTGCTTTAACCCATACTGGCTACAACAGCCCCTTAGAGGCTATTCCTTAGGCCAAGGATTGCTGGAGCACTAGACAGTGGACCACACTTCTACATGAATGACAGCTCTATGATAGCCAGGAATTCCCCCACACCAAGGGATTCCTCCGTTGATTTGCTAGAGCAGTAGTGGAATTGGTCTGCCATAGAAGGATTGGGGGCAGGAGGGCCAAACATTTGGCTCAGAACCACTAGCCACTAACCACTAGCTCAACAGAGGAGATAGCTCTAGAATGAAGAAATGGTCCTTTTCTGATCCAAAAAGAGACAACACATTGGAATCCGCCTCCAAAACTTCCTGTAGTAGTGCCTGTTTCTGCATTTCCTACTGCTACTCAGGGAGATGCTGTTGCTTCAACATCATTTGTTGTTAATCACTATGTTCAGCCTTGTGACACTCAGTGGTTTCTTGCAGGCTTCTCTGTAGCCAAGGGAAGGTAATCCAATATCCTAATAGAACTGCTCCTACAGAGTTTCACTGAGCACTGAAACCTCTCTTATGAATCAGGAACACTACAGGGCGACTATGATAAAAAAGGCAGAGATACAGAACACGTTGTTCACTGCATCAGAGCTGTTGGCTGTTATAAGCATGAGGATGCTAAGACACATTTGGAGTGAGCTTTGAAGGCTGATTAAAAGGAAACTAATGGAACTTCATTGCACTGCCCAGGTAACTGGAGTACGGACAACTCTGACCTCAGATGCTTGTTCTCACTCCATTCCCACGAGTGGTTGCAGGAGCACTGGATATTCAGCCTGAATGAGGAGAAAGTCATTTAGAGGGAGAAAGAAGGTGATTTAAAAATGGAAAATAAGTGTCTAATTTAATCGGATTTATTTGCAAACAAATTATTTAAGGTTTTATAAGACACATGCTCTATTTTAAATTAATTACAGCTACAAACTACAGAAACAAACTTTTTACAATTTCCTAAATGTCAATTTTATTCATAAAGGGTCAGACTCTCCTACCCTTACACTGAGGAATACCCACAGAGATTATTCACAGAGACAGGTACTACTCAGTGTGAGTAAGAGTGACAGGATCTGACATAAAATTATGATAGAGTTATGCAATAGAATGATAATCTGAAAACATTTTTACGGGATGTTCCTTAAATATTCATCTTTTGTGGTTCCAAAACCCAATGTGTATGAAGATTGTAACCACACAGATGTCTGTAGTGGGGACAGTTATAGGAGACAGCCATCACTTTCCAGCATCAATCCTGAAGATTCTCTTTATATCCCTTCCTCTATATCCACTACAATAACTACAGAAGATGCAAGAACTTGTTCCATACACGAGGGAACCAACTTCTCCAAGCTCTAGAAGAATGTGACTATGTACATTTTGTACCCAACAAGCAGATTTAAAAAAATAAGTGCTTTTTTAAAAAAAAGCCCTTTTTTCCATCTTAATATTTGTACCTTTTTTACATCAAAGGACCTTATCCATCAGGCAGTTTAATATCTGCTAACTGATCTTCCTCTTGTACCATGAGCTACTAAACCACAGAGCATCCCTGGAGAATCACAAGATAATGAAATACATCAGCACCTAGAGGAAATCACTCCACACCTGATGGATTTTATGGATCAGGTCGTGCAAAATTCTGAACATGTTCAAGTCCCAGTGACTTCAGTGGGAGTTGTAGGTGCTCAGCACTTCACTGGATCAGGTCCTATTTTATTAACAGCAATGGAGGCCTCAGTACTAGAGTGAGAGACAACAACATATCCCTTTGCTGCTGGAAGATGAGAGAAACAGCACTAAAGCAAGACTTACATCCCTATCTGAACTTGGATTCCTTCCCAGGCCCCTGCCTCCCCATGACCTCTTGCTTCAATTTAAGGTGTCCACTCCTGGCCAGTGCAAGAGGAACAGATATCTCAGAATACTCCCCAGAGCATGAATACTGAAGGAAGCATATTTGGCACGTGCATATGATTGGGAGAAGTCAAGTGCAGTATGGCAGTGGGAGGCATTTGTGGGGAAAGAGGGGGACTAGATGGCCAAATGAACTAGCCTTAGTCTTGCCATTCTCAGCTGATCCAAATCAATACTCACAGCTGAGATGCATGAAAAGTATGCTTCAGAATGAACATGTTTCTCTTATTACTCCAATTCTCTAAGTGTATAGTATGAATCTCGGAGCTTTACTGCAGATGAGACAGGTGCATAAAAAGAATGAGTTTCTCTTGGATAAGTGACTCAAAAATGATGAAACAACAAAAATCTGCATAAATAAGGGATTCGTAATGATCCTATGCATAGAGATCACTTCTTACATCAATGGCTGCAAGTTACTAAACAGGGTGTTAGGAAGCCATTTACCTTCCAAACCCACTGTTCCATGTTCACTTCTTCGATGCATGAGAAAGGGGAAACCTTTTTTCTTTTGTCCCAACCCTACAGATTTGGAGCCAGAAATCTTAAACATCCTTTAACTCAGAGAACTGAAAAGGAGACATGAAGACAAAGTGCTGTCTTAATTCACAAATGGGTTGGGGCAGTGCCACTGAATTTTGCTCATCAAATTTTGCCATTTTTTCTTTCCCTTTATCACATAATTACTATTTTAAAATCATCTCACATAATACATGCATTTTTACTTTTAAAATGGTTATGTCTTGAAGCTTTCATTCAGTTTATCTATCTTTATCTTCCTCTGAGGGTACCTGATCTACCAAAATGCCAACACCTCTTCTGTTTTATGCATATCATGGTCCACAAAAAACACCTACAACTAGCAGTAGACTTTCCTGTAACCAAGCTGTAGCATATTCTTTGCATTGTATAGGACTCTTTACTTCATTCCAAAGATCTTAAAGGTCTTTTCAATCCACATGTGAGTTAATTTTAGGGGATCATCCTTTTCATGCTGGAGGAATAGAGAAGGGAGTCATTAGATTCTTCAAATGATATTCATTTTCACTTACAGCAATGAGCTACAAAGTATGCATTACACATACTCTTCAAGGTTAATAGTGAAGTAATAATGAGAAAATATAATGTTTTAAGACTTAATTTTACAGATTAAAGGCCAGATTCTGCCACTTTTACAAGTGGCAGCTTATGCTGAAAGTTGTCCCATTTGAAATTAATGGAACCACTCATGAAGTAAAGTACTGTGCATTATGAATAAGGATGTAAAAATCTGGTTCCAAGTGGCTAGCTGGAGTTTGGAAATTTTTATTTCAATATCTTGCTAATATCACAAACATAGATCTATCTTTCATGTAGCCTTAGATGATGGCTCTGCAGCAGGCTGTGCTATCCAGGAGAAAGGTCTTTGCAAAGCTAAAAAGAAGACACTGCAAGCGCGTCTTTGATCCAAAGACCTCAAAGCCTGAAGAGGGAATGCAGAAAGCTCCAGTGGCCTCCATCATCAAAATGTTAGTCAAACAGAGAAGAATTCACCAGCTGCTATCAAGGCTAACGTAGTCCTCACTCCATAATAGGGAGCAGCCTCTGTTTCTGCATAGCTCAGGAAGACAACAACTCTTCTTTAAGCCAGTAGCCATCAAATTGCTTTCTCCTGGTTGAGGGCCTCATTATGCTGTGGCATAACATCCAGGAAAGTAGCAAGGGCCCTGGGCCCAGAAAATTAACTGAGGGCGGCAATGACCTAAAAGGCACAGAGCATGTAACGTTTACCTCAACTGATTTCAGTATTTTAGAGAGTGGATGTTATAGATCAAATTACTACATGGGCACAAAATTCCATTGTTCTGCTATGCCAGAAGGAGGCCAGGAGGCTCTGGATGTTATTTAGTTAAGCTGCAACTTTATTCTTAAATGTCAGGGAGTACCCAGCAAATAAACATACAGCACATGTAATCCCATCATCATTTACGTATACCCGAGAGTGGGGGGGGGAAGGCTGCTGACAGTCCTCCCCCTTTACCCATTCTGCTGCTGGGACCTTCTCCATCTCCAATGAGGGGTAAGGGGGGGGGGGCTATAAAAGAGAAGGGGTTGGCTGTCTGCCATACTAGTCCCAAAACCCGTTTTCTCTCCTTTAAAGAATATCTCCTTTAAATCCTGTACCAATCCATTTTTATCTGATCACCATATCCCTTCCCTATGGACTACCTGCAGTGGACATCCACCCCACATTTACATAATGTGTTGCAACATCATAGCCTAACCCCTGTTTAATGTCTGCCCCACCTAAGCCCCTAGCTTGCTGTGGGAAAGTGAAAACAATCCAAGTTGCCTTGGCCAGTCTGGCAGTGAGGGAAAAAGTCCTTTCCAGTCCCCCAAGCAAGGATCAACTAGCATGATGACCACAGCAGATCAAGACAAAACTTGGCATTTAACTACTTCCTTGGGTGGAAGCTGCTCTGCCTGGTCCAGGTTAGACAGGATTTTTCCTGCACAGGGTGGACCTAAGTAGTTCTGCCGCTCCACTGGTCAGTGAGGCAGAGGGATGGTTCAGCGTCCCTAGGCTGACCTGGTCTGAAGCTGCCGCAGCTCTCTATCCCAGAAAGGAGCCACACGCCTTTTTCTTATCAGCCAGATGATAGCCCCCATTACTTAATGTACGGTGAGGTCATTTAGCAAAAGGTTGCAGGGAGGCTGGGCACGTAAACTACACTTAGACAAACTATAAAAAGTCCCTCTCCTGTCCAAGCTGCTCCTCTTTGTCACTCTTGCAATTTCAAGTACTGAAATTTTCTCCTGTTTTATACTGCTTTCCCTTCATTACATTGCTGGAAAGCAACTATTTTAATATATCATTTAACTGACCTTTTGAGGAGCAGAGGCTGAAACGAGAGGAGTTTAATCTATGTATCATCACAACGGTGCAAGTCCCTTCCATCCAGAACCTTTTGTCACTTTTCATTAAGATGATCATTTTTGTTATGTTGAAGACAATTTGGTAATGGAGGCAAGACAAGATACTAGTGAGGAAGTGCAACCCTTATAGGGTGAGCATACAATTCGAAGTTGGAATGAGTATCTTGAACATAGCCAGTATGAAAAAACATTGAGGGGACAAATTTTTTAGGGCAAAATTATTTCCTGTATGAGCCAGGGGGGAGGAGAGACCCCAAGGGGGCCCTCCAAAAGCTGCTTTTTTAGTTAACCCCTCTAGCAATGATGTGTTTAGTCCTCTTCAACTTTTGTGTGGCAACTCCTCTGGAATTAGTGCTCCCTTGGGGCTACAGGAGCCGTTGTTTCCCATGCATCGAAAAAGTGGAAACCAGATTAATGGCAGGCCTCCCCGTAAGTGGCACAGAGAGGGTGCTAGTCCATTCTCCAATATATTTATTGTTGTCAGAGCTGGGTTAAGGAACCTATGCCCTTTATTGCTGCACAGCTAGAGTTTGTTGACTGAGTCCAACGACTCAGTGATTTCTGATTGTATCAGTTCTAAACTATAATCCACCTTCTTGTAAGTCAGTGCAATTTCACTGAAGTCAGTGGAGCTACCCACACTTGCACCAGAGCTGAATTTGGCCCTTTGTCTTAAATCGTGTTTCTTCAAAGGTTTTAAAATCTCTAAGAAACAATGTTTTGACAATTTATGTTCCTTAGCACCCTGTCTATGTTACTATGTCTGCTGTATAAACACTTCCAAATTTGCTTGCCCTGGTAGCAGAGACAGATGGCAATTGGGCAAAAGCTATTTAAACAACTGTATGTCCCATGCTCACACCCAGCACAACAGTTAGCTGAAACTAAAATGGTTTCTTAATATTAAAAAAGTATAGTATGGACAGGGTCAACAAAAATACTGGCCTACATCTTCCATCTCCTCTAAAAAGCATTACAGACCACTTCATACATCACCTTTCATTACAAATTTCTAATTCCAAACGAATAAATCAAACATCCCAAAACAGAACCCATACAAATTAGAGAATTAAATTACAGAAGTCCAAGAAATATTAAGTTATCTCTTCTAAAATAATTAGATAGACTAGGAAATCTATATTTGTTTGTGAAGAAAAATATTAGCAGTAGAACTCTTCAAAAAGTTTTCCTCTGGGTGCTGAAAGGCTGTTACATTATTCAGACTAACTAATCAAATGCAATTGGGTAGCTTGAAGTGCTTTAGATTTTTCTTGTACTGTACATTTATCAAAGCAGGAAATGTAACTAACAAGCTGATGAAAGGAATCTTTTGCAGTGTTCTTTCAATCAGGGGTCTTCCAGAGCAAATAAAGAGAGAACAGCTCTGCTGTTTAAAACATTTAGGTTCAGGATTTCCCTTAGTATTCAATGGTTATATTAGCTAGTTAACATGCTATCATACATAGTAATTGATTTCTGGTCAAGTTTAGGAAATGCATTCCATGATATGGAAAAAAGAATAGCCTTCATTCTTAGTCTGTTTCTCAAATGTCTGGAAGAAATATTGAGTGAAAGTATTAATCTTGTACAATTAAAAGAATTACTCATTTAGAAAAGTTTAAATTGACAAATTCCGAGTGTGCTTTGATGAAAAACAATTGTTCATAATGACATTTGTATCTGAGAAGACGTGGAAGGCAGTAGTAAAATCAGTATTACAAAAAGAAAAGTTCTAGGGGAGAGGACAAGGATTGATGGAGCATGGAGACTAAGCTACACACACCATCTAGAGGTGAGCCTTCTCAGTCAGTGCAGTGTGTGGAAGTTTGCGTTGCCATTGTCTTTGCTGTATCTGTTTTAAGGATAAACACTGGATTTCAGTATCTAAGGCTGCCATTCTAACATGCTTCTTGAACCCTATATTCAGTCCTAAGCCAAGGCCTCTTGGGCTGACAAGAAAGCTGACCTTCCATACTTCCTCCAGGCCTTGTGCTAAGGCAGCCCACAAACATGCCACTTAAGACACTTTCCACTAGAATAGACCGAGACTCACAAACTCACCTTAGTGATCATAAAGTGGCCACCTTAGTACATCATGAGTGGCCAACAGGTGATAATGATCTTTAGTCATTATCTGAGCAGGACTTGAACTGGTGATGATGCCCTGGGACATCCAGTCCACTCTAGAGCTAGGGTCTGGTGTGATAAGCAAAGGCACACAGTGCAGCAGTTAGCTGTAAAGGAGTTTCAGAATTTCCATTTGTTTAGCTTTCCCTTTCAAAATCTAGGTGCAAAATCTGAAGCCCGCGGCAGCTATTTGCACTGAGCTTTGATCTTTTACATGGAAGATGTTTACCCATCCAGGATAGAATGAAAAAATGCTGTTCCTTAGGGGCCTCATTCTATAGGTCTTGATCAAGCAAAAACAATACTGAAGTCCATCCAAGTAATACATTTTTCAAAACCAGTTAAGCAGCTTAGGTGCCTAGTGCCCTTTGTTTTTTGTCTAGCCTGCTCAGGTGCTTTTGAGAAAGCTCGGTAAGCACCTCTCTTCATCTTTAAGCTTCTAAATACCTTTGAAAATCTGCCGTACTGTGAGTAAAACTGAGGAGAGAATGGTACCCTCCTCTAGGGTACATTCTAGGGCTCCTGTACTTGCTGCTAGACCCATATTCCCCCTTTTGGGGAGCATTCCTCCACATGGAGGCGGAAACTGTGTAAATTTGATGCCAGCTAGATCAGCATCAGATTATTCAGTAAAGAACCATGAGGTTGGTAGGGAGACTTTACAACTTCTGCACCCACCGCCTGCCCCATTACATTCACAGATGCAGCCATGGTATGCCACAGATGCAGCACGCACCACTTCCATGTCCCCTGCACTGGGTGTGGCTAGAGAAGGGTATCTGTTATTTGAACTATTATTTGCTGCACTAATGTAGGGTGCAATTTCATTCTTTCTGAAAAATGACAACTGTTATAACAGTGAAAAGAGGAAGAAATTCCAGTCCCTCTGAAAATCACAGATTTGTCCGTTCAGAGACGAGTGTCAGTTTCATGGTCCTTTCATTTTTACAAAATTCAAGGTGAGAACAAAATGCCCTGCTTTTTGCAAACAATTACAAGATTATTTTTGAGTGGGGGAGGGGCTGTTTTCAGTTATATTGAAAGTTTTCTCATCCAGCTCTACCAAAGAAATATAGATTTAAGGGTCTTTAATTTAACCCATTGCACCTAGGAACTGCTATACCTGGGGTAAAATCCTGGTCTCATAGATGCCAATGGCAAAACTCTTCCCAACCTCAAAGGAGTGGGAATTCCACCCCTACAGTACAAGCCAATGTGATGTTATGCTTCATATATAGAGGCATCATGTTGTTACAGAGGGCATGTTAAATTCGGTGCTGTCAGATAAATTTTTCAGTATCAATTCAGCAGAAGTGGAGACCCACTCAATCAATCCAGAAATCGACTTAATAAATCCACTCCCAGAAAAAGAGTAGCATTGCATCGAAAGGAGGGCATTTCCCCTTGGCACAGTGTAGTGGGGACACCACGCTCATTAGAATTTAGGAAGCCGACAGAGATACGCAAGCTACTCTGCGTAGCTTACGTATCTCTCATCGACTGCCGCCGAATTTCACGTTAAGTGTAGACCAGGCCTGTATGAAGAAAACACCAAGGACAATGATGAGCTATGTTCTAAGTGCAGTAGAAGTGATAGTGTTACTAAGAAATGGAAAATTTAGACTGACTATCAAGAAAAATTCCCTAATGACAAGAGCTACCAAACTGTGCTATAGTCTCCCAAGAGAAATGGTGAAAGATCCATTGCTTGAGTAATTTAAAACTGAGCTGGACAAAATATACAGCTGTATACTATAGAGAACTGTCCAGCATATGCAGAGGAGTGAACTGGATGACTTACTATGTCTTTTACTTTTTTGATATTAAGATTGCACTATAAAAATCAGTTTAAGACCCCTGGCAGAAAGGAACAAATTCCATAATTTTTGTCCATATAAATTAGGGAGCAAATAATTTACTGGTGTAAAATAGTTTGGGTCCATTTACTTCAAAGAAGCTGTCCCATTTCTCACTAGCCAAAGACCAGATGCTAGATTTTCAAAATTATTTTGGGCATTTATTGAATCCATCAAGGTTTGCTCCATTACACAACCTAAATTTCTGATCATACAAATTATTGCCAGCTCTACTTGCAAACTCACGCAGGAGGTAAAGTCATGCAGTGGAAACTGAATTCAGTTGCTCAATTATTTTTCAAGCTAACTACTCTATTTATTTTCTCAGAAGCAAAAACAACATCCACAGAGCAAGTTTCACTTTTCATGTGAAACCCATCATAGATAGCTTCACAACACAAGATAGAAATGTGATGTTTCCATAATTAGCTTATATCTGTGTGGGCTTTATAGTATCTATGTAATATTCCCAATGTTAACTCTATTAACACAAAACAATCAGCCAAACTTAAGAGTGTAGCATTTAATACAATAACTGTGTCCAAAATTTATTGTTCTGTTAAACATAGGTGTAAGAAAAAGGTCTGATGAATAACATGGCTGTGTATTTACGAAAGCAGGCAAATCTTCTCATGAATATTTAAAGTTGTCAGGGCACCAAAACTATTCATGACTCTGGGTCGAATTTGACAATTTAATTTGTCAGAAAATAATCTGAAAAAAGATGTTGGAAACATTGAAAATTTTTGTTTTGACATTTTAAAAAACATTTTCAAATTTGACATGTCAGTTTGAATCAACATTCCATTTCAAAATGTTGCTTCAAATTGACATTGGAAACGTTTCAACATTGGAAACCAAATTTTTCGGACTTTTTTTTTTTTTTTGGCAAGAAAGACCTTTTAAAAAAATTCAGTTTGGGTTCAAAATAATTCAAATTATTCTTTCTGATTTTTTTCAGTTCGGCCATTGAACTGAAAAATCAATTATTTGCTTAGTTCTATTAATTGTTCCCTTTTCCCCTGAACCTTCTTGGCATGCTCTATTTTAAAAAACCAAATAGTAAAAATATTTGTTTTGAAAGAAAGCTCTTGGGATTGAATGTGCTAACTCCCTGTTTGTTTTCTGATTGATTTTCTAATGAAAAAACCCTTTAATTACCTTGTTCTAGTTTATAAGTAGATACTGTTGATTAAAAAACACAGTTTATATTCAGAGAATGAAGAGGAGTTAATACTTGCTATATTCGAGTACACTTTCCTTACCTGTGGGCTTATCATATCGTAACATTAATCTGAAATGGCTTTCACTTGTACTTCTGCAAAAACTACTATTTTTTAAGTACTCTTAAACTATCAGTAAATTTGTACTTTATAGTCTCTTGATGTAGTGCTCTGTCCATTAAGCTTGGCAGCAGGATGTAAGATTGCACTACCTTGGTGTGGTACAGAAATAGACATACAGCCCTCACTCAGACAAAACCCGCATAGACAACAATGGGAATTTTGCCCAAGTAAGGGAGTACAGGACTGTGGCCTAGTTGTTGAAATGACTTCATCCTGAAATGGGAAACAATGTCAATTTGCTAAACAAAAGCAACGTACTTCAGGGAAGCATTACCCTAACAGCAATTAGTTTAAAAATTAAAATCTCAAATCTAGCTTCCTGACAGCAAGCCTATCTCCATTTCACTGATGATCACAACAGGGGGTCAGCCTTATGGAGCACAGAAGGGGGCAGGAGACGGACTTTGTACACCAGAAGTGCAGACCTGTCAGATAATCTGTATCTTGCACAAGTTTCTGCCCCTTGTATGGAATTGACCTTTGTACAGAGGGCTAAACCCAGGTCTTGCACTACATAAACCCTCAAAACTGGCCTTCGTGGGACTGAGGTGGTGTATAAGCCTAGTGCTGGCCTCCTGCACAGGGGTGAATTTCACCCACTCACACACACTGACCCAGTCCCTTTGCCCCGGCTTCCCTCCATATTTCCACCTTGGCACAAAGGCAGCATAAGGGAATACGTAAGGTTTGGGCACAGATGGGGAGTGGTTTGGGTTGAATTTCTTGCTCCTGAGCTTGCAATGCACAACAGCCATTTTGGCCAAAGTCAATTGCATCTGCCCAGTTGCAAGATAACTGGGATACACACTCAAGGCAGCATGTGATAAGTAGTTAGGCTACCACCTATTCAGGTTTGTACACCACACAAGTACAATTCCCTTTGTTTCTGGTCAATGCTAGATTTGAGGGAATGCCAGCTATCAAGGGAGGCCCCCCCATTAAATAGCAAACCATTGACCATTTTCTCAGTCTTTCTTCCAAAACTTCTCCTAGTCCAATTCATTTCAACAGAGTTAAAAGGCATGGTAAAAGTTTTGCCCACAAATGTATCTTATTCATACTTTTTAAATATTGGCTTTAAGCATTTGCCATTGGGTTCACTACTGTTATGTTGCCAGGACAAGTATAGGGCAAATACAAGGGAAGGATGAAAAGAAAGAAAGAATCCAGTGGAGAGATCATAGTTTGTTATGGGCTTTCTCACTGCCTCATAATATTTGTACTTCTAATGGATATTATGGTAATGAGTGACTTAGAAGCATGATAGATACTGCCGGTAAAATCAAAACAAACTGGATAATTTTAAAAATATTGAATACT
This sequence comes from Mesoclemmys tuberculata, assembly GCA_007922155.1. NCBI lineage: Eukaryota > Metazoa > Chordata > Testudines > Chelidae > Mesoclemmys > Mesoclemmys tuberculata. Next base: position 19,985,383 of record ML675646.1, read on the forward strand.
TGTGTCCTGATAAAGTACCAATAGTTAAAACAATTGCAATTTACAAGAAAAGTAAGAAGTTGAATAAACACATTACTGAAAAAAGGAATATTTGTTTTACCTATTTTGGGAGATTCCTGTAGTGGTCATCACTCTTGTATTTGGGAAAAAACTAAAATCTGTCTTCATTAATACAGAAATAGAAAAATGCTATGTTTACATCTAATTACAGCTCTTTCATTTGTAGAAAGAAAAGTAGCTTTGAAAAGGTTGTTGCTAAATAAAATCTTGGATCAAATAAATTTAATAAGGAGTTAAAGCAACAATAAACACAGGAAATATACATGAATAAAGCGTTCAGAAAGTCAGGCAAATCTTTTAAGACTATAAATATCACCTAGGCTAGGCCACTATAATTAGCAAAGGGTGAACAAAAGAAGATATCCAGAAATAGATGGGGGGAGGGTGAAACGTCTTGGTTAACTTTATTCAAGTGTTCTTTCCATAGCATAGGAAATGGTTCTAGCTAACTCAAGAGTACTGTGGCTATTAACTAATTTTAAAAGGACATTTCCATGTTGTCTCTTTGCCAAGAAAACTCTTTTACTGGCATGTTTCCTATATACAGGAAATATCATCCTTCCTAAGTGACACTGGATGTGATGAAGAATTGTATCTTCATTCTAGTGCTACAATCAGCATGGTCTACTTGTCCCAACTGATTACTTTTATATACTTTTATATATTTATCAGTGAATACTTAGGGTCATATAATAACCTCACAATCTGCCCTAAGTAAAGGCACATTAGTTTTAAACTCACCAAGGGTAACCTCAGGTGGAAGTATAGGTCTTAACTGTGGCAAGTTAACCCCATGGTAAAATTGAAGTGCCTGGTCTGCACTATGATTTTATCTCAGAATAGCTTGTGCACATTAGTTACCCTAAGGTGAAAAAACAGCTTTTTTTAGAAATGAAGACAAGACTTTTGTCTTAATTCATTTCCTGGTTTTCCCCTTGCAGTAGGGGGGGAGGGGAGGGGAACAACTGATTACTTACTCCTATGGTATACAGTGCGAGGAGGTTGTGAGGTGTCTACACCCCCATAGTCCCTAGGCAGGTGAGTTGGGAAAGTAACAACCTTGCCCTTCGTGATTATTGATGTGAATAGTGTTGGGTGTATAGATTCAGGGCTTGTCTTCCCTATGACATTCAGTCAATGTAAGGTACGCGAGTTACATTATGTCAATAATGTAATTTGAGTCAACATACCTGACATTGCCTTGCCATGGTGTCTTCACTGAGCTATGTCAATGGGAACTGCTCTGAGCTTCTGCCTTTTCTTTGGGTGGATTACAGGAGTCAAAGGGAGAGTGCTCTCAGCATCTCTTCACCAGACCCACTAAATCAATGCCACTGCGTCAATGGCAGTGGTGCCAGTTTACCACTGTAGTGAAGACAAGCCTTCAATCTCACACACCTTACTAGGAAAAAACTCCCACAGAAGTTAACGAGAGTTTTTCTGAATAAGGAGTGCGGGCTTAGGTTCTATATAGGTATATTTACAATTTTGTGTGTAGTGTCTGCCTGTTTTCTTTGGTAGGAGTTCCCTCTGTCTCTCACTATTGTATTTTTCTAAGATGTTATTCACCTATTGCAACTTCCCACACATTCACTCCTTTTCCTTTCATTTCTCTGCCTCTTGACAACTGTATTAGCACCAAAATTGTCACCTGAAGTAGCATTCTTAGGCCTTTATGTCTATGGGCTAGACTGCACCCCCACAGTTTGGGGCCAGGAGACCTGTGAGATTCCCCAAGCAATCTCTGCAACTCGTCCTCTCCAGGAAGAGGCATTTGTGAGGTGGTGAGGGAAGGAGGGGGGTAAGGCCTCCTATCCCTCTTAAAGACACGTATCTGTGGGAAGGGGATCTTCTGTATGGACTGTCTCTGCCTCTGTGGTATTCCACTGGCCTCCTTTCTTCCTGGCTGCGTGGCTGTTGCTGGAGCTCAGTAACAGCCACAAAGATGGCCCAGAGGCAGCCAATCCAAACTCTTAGCTCTGCCCCAGATTTCAGCAAAGATGTCCAGGGGTTAATAGATGATAATATTGTGCAGAGTAGTCTGTCTTGTGCTCCTGTCCCACTTAACTTGGTATCAGCACAATCAGCAAAGTCTCTTCCATGTAAAGGGACTTCATGGAATGCTAGAGAAGGGAAAACCATGCCACTGAGGTAGAGTTCCCTGGCTCCCACTTCCACAGAGACTGGAGGAGTTCTGCTCACAGAAGGGATTCTCTGGCCCCTATTTATTTATTATTATTTATGCAGTAGAACATCTGCTCATAAAAAGCTCAAAACGTTGAGGCTTAAAATCTTTTAGCAGTAATTTTGAATGTGAATCGCACCCATGCTGCCAAGATTTGTTACTCTTTAGAAAAACTAAATTGCTGCAGAAAATGATATCAGAGACCATGTTTGTTCAGTGCCTAGCATGTATCCTTGTCTACTGGGGCTATCCTTTTTATTCTTTCTTTGACTACCCAAGTCACTGTGGAACATGACCTGCCTTGCTGTAGCCCACACAAGAAATTGTATCATACCAATGAAGAAAAATTTAACCTTAGCACCCTTGCAAACTCATATGAATTACAAAAATTATTCAATTTATCTTGTTTTGTTTTAAAACAGCAATATACATATCTAGCCAGCTAAGTATTTTTAATTATCCTGTTGCTAATCTTAGCATCCTATACCTAAATTAGAAAAGATACGTTCTCTGTGTTGGGGACCAAAATTATCTCTACCATCTTTAGGGCAGGATTCAGCCACCCTTACTGACCTTGAATAATATTATACTATGCAAACAATCCCATGGATTTCAGTAGGATTTATTGTGGCCAGGCGCTGCTCTACTTGAGTGAGACTGGTAGAATCTGTCCCCTAGTTTGCACTGCTTACTCCTTTGTTGTTTTAAAAGAAGTTTCTACCATTGAGAACAGAAACTATTGTTCTGCTTTGGGATTTTGATCTCAAGCTTGCATGCCCACATGTACCCAAGGACGTATTGAACAAGAGGCATTTTTCTCTCTCTTTAGAAGCAGTATTCCATGTGGCTTTATGTGCTAACATAACCCCAGTTCCAATATTTCAAAAGATACAGAACTTCCCAGCATGATGATAAAGTTTTCCTGTGTTCCAATAATAAAAGCTGAACATACCAGTAATTTCCAGTTCCTTTGTGACCAGGCAGCTTGTGAAGACTAACTCACTCATAAGTACCCAACCTGCAATATCAGTGTGGGAGTCGGAAACAGATGTTCACTGGACAATACAATTTGTTGTCACTGTCGATACTATGTGGCATTTTTCCCAACTGAAATTGTTTGTGGATGGAAAAGAATGTAAGGAGTGATTCATGCCCAAAATGATTATTTTTCATTTGCTAGATGCTATACACTCCTTGTTTTCTTTTGCTTTAAGTGGTTGAACAATAGAGAATAAAACCATCAAAATACAGTATGGTGGTGTGTTAGCATCTGTGTAATACTTTGCCCAACAATATTTACAGCATTTTCCCCAGAGACATGACTATTCTCAGTGTCATGAAAGCGTTAAGCACACAGAGTCAAATTCAACTACATTTGTAACTGGATAAAACTCTACTTCAGTCAATGATGCTGCACCCATTTATGCCAGCAGAGAATCTTGTCCAAAGTATCTATCTATTTTCCTAGAGCCTCAGCATAGAGATTGCTTCTGTGAAAGTTACAAGTTATCGTTCACATATATAACAGGTTGGGTTTTTTTTATAATGTCTTCTCTATTTCTTGGCAATTCTTTCAGGATTTTTGAAGCATTCAAAAATTATCAAACACTCAAAATAGTAAAATCTTCTCATGAGACTAGAACAGAATGCCTAGCCTTGATTTGAAAATATCATGAATATTACAAAAGCAAATGCACTAGATCATACTTACTGTAAGAGACAATGGATTAGCCTATGTGCTTTTTAAATTAAATATTAATTTTTCAGAGATGCATCAACCATATTTAACAATATACTGGATGCAGAAAAGCTACTTGAAATCAAACCTACCATGTGACTATATTTATGAAAACAATTTCTTCTCAATATGAGCCATAATGAAAGTTAAAAACATGATTGTCATAATTCGGGCATTCCTACTGTATTTTTACACTGCAAACCTGTGATATAATGTTCAAGATACATTTTAAAATTAAGACATCTCAGCTCTGATTCTGTGCCCACGGAAGTCAATGGCAAATCTCCTGTCTGGTGACAAATAGAAACTACAAAAGTTAGCTTTGTGAGCTTGCTTCAATAGGAAAATAAAGAAAAAGAAGAATATATTCATAATGATAGGGTCCAAACAGGAGTGCAATTATTTTAAAGCTATAAAACCAAGGTATTGATTTATTTTTACAAAGACATGGGGTAATACTTGACAGAATTTCTGTAATAGTAATTTTGCTTTTATTACTTCAAGTATCCTGCAACAGACCACTTTAGTACTGTTCTTGTGAAATAATTTTGTCAGTGCAAAACATGAACTGATCTTTAACTTTGTGGGTTTTTTAAAAAAAATACCACAACATTGAACTTGAAGACTCCTTTATGATCCCATAGCCTTAACAGTTTTAGGCTTAGTGTAAAGAAATATTTGTAATGAAGGAGCACTAGTTCTTCAAATGTCTTCCTTTAAAAGCTTAAATTCCATGCCTGACTTCCAAATTCATCATATGATGCAAATGAAATAAATTAGCTGACCAGATAATGCACAACACACTCATAAATTACATGCATCTTTCGGAATGTGTGCATCTGTATGTTTGTGCATGGATTAAATTAAGGTTTTCATCACGTAAGGGTTGGGAAGTGCCAAAACTGACTCAGAATTAGTGTTGAACCTACATTTGATCAGGCATTTAGACTGATCAAGTAGTAGTTACCTTTCTCACTTCAGCAATATGCCGTGGATTGCAGAGACAGATTTTTAATTTATGAAAATGACAGAATTAAATGTTCATACCAGACATGCCATAAGGTTAAGGGGCTAGAGGGGAAAGACTGTATTAGGCCTTGTCCTTTAGTCTGCACCCAACAGAGAAGAAACCCTGAATGTACAAAACAGCTGGGAAACTTCATGTGTAGTATACAACTTGAATAATGAATCCAAGCTAGAAATTAATTCTAATTAGGATTTGTTTCATTTGACTATTTCCTGGCCCTGTAGTCCATGTCTTTGTAAAATATGGATTTATATCTGCTGTGTTGTCTTGGTACATTGTCTTTTTCAATATTAATATTAATCTTATTTTAGCCATCCTGCAGATTGAATTCTAATAAACACCTTGGGACTTCTAAGACCTTTAATTGTAATACCATCTCTAGAATGTGGTTATCTTAAAGTTTTGCTGTTCCTTAGCATTTCAATAATTACAGGATTTTTCTTTAAGTCTTTTCTTTGTAAAAGTAGTTAGTCCATTTTGAAAATGTTGTTGATGTTAATATGTTAAACCTTCCACTGAATAATTTGTGTTGTCCTTTCCTGCCAGGCCACATTTAAGTGTTAAAAAAAGAGAAACTAATTCAGGAAACAAATTTCAATCTTTATGTTACAGGAAAGATTTCAAAGAAGATCAGAGAGAACTTAAATTAGAAAGAACCTGCTCTATCTTTTATTAACTAGAACAAATATTGTTTGGAAGAGAGGAAATCCGTGGACACTGTATAATATCACTTTGTAAGCCAGAGTTAGTTAGAGTGCTCTGAATCTCATCTTTTGATCTCAGGCGATATTTTTCTCTGTTATGTCACAGAGGTCACCTGGCTCATGTGTGACAAACTGCCTGCATAAGTCACAGTGCCAGTGGCAGAGATTTGTAACCATGTCCCTGGTCCATTGCCTTTGAATTATTTCACAGGCCCTCTGCTTTACATTTACACTCTGTCGGAAGATGAACAGGGGAAGGGAGTAAAATCAAGGGCAGGGTCTCATCCTGAAGGACAAGGGGAAACAGGTGGAAGGTTAATGGCCCTGGAGCGTATCCACAAGCCTCTCAGGCTTGATATATGGGCCTCAGGCCTAAAACAGGCATTGGCTTTCAAAGATATATTATTTCATTTGAGGAGAGACATTCTGGAGTTCCTGCATTTGTCTGCTGATAGATGATCCTCTGTCCACAATTGGTTATGGCGTGTGAGTTTTCCTTGGGCCTGCTCCCGTACATAAAAATTTTGCTGAGCTCTCCAACCTTTCACATGCCTTTAAGAATGGGACGTGTGCAGGCCGGTTGGCAGGCTGTTGAATTTTTGTAGCTGCTATTTTAGTAGTTCCTTTTGAACTGGGAGGCAAGTGGGGGATAAAAGACACTTCTGTTCATTCATACATAACTTGATAAGGGTGGCCTTGCAAAAAAAAAATAGATGTCAGGAATCAATTATGCATATGTGTGTCAGGGTCTGAAGATGAGCTTAGAGCTTCTAACACAATATTTTTGTATTGACATTTGCGTACATACGAATGCACAGAGTAAAATAATTTGGAGAACTTCTTGCTGTCCCCTGTCATTTTGCTTTACAATTTTTCATTTTTACTAATTATTTTCAAATGTGCTTGAATATTTGGTGATAGAATAAACTACCCAATCCATAGTTAGTTACTTTACTGGGGGGAGAGGGGGGCTAGCCAGCACAGGGCTGAAGGCCTATTGGGAACTGCTGTTCACTTACCGTGAGGTGCTCAGCATCTTGTAAGGTGGAATTGAATCTAGGTCTCCCTTTTGATGAATCGCACATCCTGGATGAGTGCCCAAACCAGTAAGCTAAAAATCATAAGATTGACACCTTGTAATATCAGGTCCTTACTGACTCCATTTTAATTAAGTCTTTGTACAGTTAGGGCCCAGTCCTGCTTTGATTTATATCAGTAATCTATGATTGAGTTGAACAATCAGGGTTAGGCCCATAGGGCCTGGTTATGCAAAAATTTACTACTTCGATTAGCATTTAATACCAAGCATAATCCTACTGATGAAATGGAACAATGCTCAGTGGTAGTCAGACCCAGAACCAGAACCAGCAGTAAAAGTTTGCAGGATCAAGCCTCCGCTCTGAAAGTTAATCTACATATTCATGTAGGCCCCGATTCAGCAATGCACTTTAACACATGCTTCCATCTCACAAGCAGGTGCTTAAATGCTTTGTTATAAAGGTCTCAGTTCAGCAACGAGCCTGATCCTGCACACACATTGCACACTCAAAGTTTGGTCAGTTAGCAGATTGCTAACACGTTTTTCTTTTGCTTTTTAGGATGTTTAAATAGAAATATAATCGTTGTGTCTCTCTATTTGCTGATCACTATTATAAGATTGTATTTCTGAGAAGACTTATTCCTATACTTTCACAGCATGAAGTAAGGAAAATCTATAATTTAGCTACATAAAATATTATTAATTTAAAACTTATTTTTAATAGACTTCAGCTTAGTCAGTAGCTTGTATTTAAAACAGTTCATATAAATTATTTTCAAATCTGCCATATTTTAATTCTTGACATTTTTGCTTCAGATATAATGGATAAAAAATGGCAAACAAATGTCTGATATATATCGATGTGTTGCGTCACAGTGTACTTTTTGTTTGTTTGTGCTGTCTCTAAGAGTTTGTGTTTATAGAAATACTTGTTTGAGTTTTATAAAATGGTTGTTAGGTTAAAAACTAAACTTAGAATCATGGGAGGCACAATCTAAAATTAGCTTTGAAGAGAAGTATTCCTATGTACTGTGATGCCTATGGATTTAGGGCCTGATTCTGCTCTCACTGAAATTAGAGGCAAAAACCTCCATTGACTTCAGTGGGAACAAGATCAGGATCATCTTGTTTCTGTCAGTCTCTGTAGATAATGCACTGTTGTAAAGCAATTATGGATTCCTTTAGAATCCAGCAGAGTTTAAGTTAGACGAGTGAGCTAAAGACTTGAGAGACGTATTTAGTACCTACTGCAGCAGTAGGAAGGAAATCTGAGCACTTGTTAAAAGGAAAGATTTAGAATCAGAAATTCTACAGAGAGAACTGAACAGAGGGTGTTAGCAGTCAGGAGGATCTGCTTTTCCACTTGTTGCTTTGATAATGGATAAAAGGCTGTCATGAACTAGAAGATACCAGCTGGGAGCAAATAGAATATTCCTGGCAGAGGGCTGCTCCCAGACTACACAGGCATTCTTTTAAATTATATAGCATACAGAGAAGTTGTTTTTGTCATCGTCATCAGTACTGATGTGGGTATCTTCTGTCCATGTTTAAAATGTTTGTCATCTAAGTTTATTTTAAAATTTATTTTTTATTTGTCTTCTCTGTGGTGTTTGCCCCTGATTAAATAGACAAAAATACTTCAGATATTTCATTTAATTGAATGAGGAATCAAAATACCAAAGAACTAGATCAAATATAAAATTCTGCTGCCTTGGTGGATCTCTTGTTTGTTCTGAATATGAAGGTATTGCACCTAGGACTCAGATAATTGTACGCATGCCTTGGGAGGTATAACTTGCTTGGAATCAGTTGTTTAGTTGTTTTCTTGCAGGCAAAATGTTTAACACTATAAAATCAATGGGGTCTATACCTGGAATGAGAATTACAGTAGCAATGTCACTTGTTAGAACATGTGATCCCTTCATGAAACTAACAGCAAGTGCAAACACGACAACCAGCATGGGGCCCAATCCTGCAAACATGACCAACTTTATTCATGCACAGTCCCTTTGATTTCAAATTACTGACATGCTTAAACATTTGCAGGATTGGCCCATAGCATTTTCTACTGTGCATGATCAGGGAGACCAGGCGTAGTGCTTACTTATGCCACGGCATGATAATGCAGTTCTTCCTCTGGCAAAACCACCAGTGAGGTTAATGAGGTTTTGACCAAGAAAGGACTTACGGGATCAGGCCCATCAGACTGCAAATGCTTTAGTGGAGCTGAGCTATTTCAACTTGCATTCTTCCAGCCAAAACAAAAGGCAACTTAATGCTCTGTTTGTCATTCTATACTGTTCATTTTAATGATATATTTAGGGCCTCATCTTACTTTGTATTCTTATGTGTAATTACCTGTATTTAAAAAAAAAACACTCATTAGTGTTCTGTTCCACTGACTTAATTATACTCCTTAATTAAATCTTGACTAACTGGGGGTCACTGTAGTGTCAATGGGATTTGTCACTATTTGTCAGCAGGTGTCTGGTCGCATCTATTTCTGGTTTCCCTATTGCTGCAATCTGTTTAAGAGCTTGGTCTTTTCTAAATGCAAAGGACAGTTATGTGTTAGTTTATTGTGTTTATTTTGTAACAAATTAAATGAAATGCCAATGAATCCATTCAGTAATTTTCTTATATAGTAGCACTCACTGGATCTTGAAGTACAGGAATTAGAGAATTAAAAGAGCAACTGTAAGCTTTGTCAAAACACAATCCAATACCTCAGATGTGCTCATTTACCATGCTTATTCCTTTCTTCACAATAGAAATTGTAGTTTTATTCATTTACAAGATAATTGTGTGTACAATAGATGTAAAATATAGGTTGCAAACATCAATCCAGTGATACTTCCTCCTTCTCTCCTCCACCCCTTCAACATGGAATGAATCTAAAACACTGCCAGCAAGGACAAGCTGAATCTATGTTGTACACATAACAAATACAACAGCATGTGCAACTACATTGCTTAGAGTCAAAATACCACCAAGCCTGATTCTGCACTCCTTGAATAATTCAAGTTTTGCACAGGCAAGGAGTGCATAACAGTGTCAGATTATGTCTGCCATTTCTCTCCATTTCAAATCTGCATGTTTTGGGTTTGTTATTTTTGTAAGTTACTTAAGGGAAATACAATTCCCATGTTTATGTATATAATAGGCACCTAATGTTCATCTGAATAATTGATTAGTCAAGTCAGGCTTTCATAATTAGTTGTTGGCTTTCCAGTATAAGCCCACAAAACAGTTGCTGTCAGTCTGCAAACATTTTTAATTTATTAATATATATGTTATCAAAAGAGAAGCAGTAGTTACCTGGAAAGCATTTATTATTTATTCTTTAGAGGTCGAGATGTGTGTCTAGAACGGAAATACTACTTTCAATCTATTGTAACGTTCCCAGAAAATTGTCTTTTTGTGCTGAAAGTTTTCACCGTTGTTCTCTGTCTATAAGCAACTGCTTTTCAAAAGTTTTCTAAAATTCTATTCAATCATTTCTGAGTTATCCAAAGGTGGAAAATTGGTATGTTAAACTGGTTAAGAAATTATGCATACTATTTATTTGTACTTGGATAAATAACCCTCATTTAACTGTATAGATGATAATATTTATCAGCAGTAACAATAGATACTATGAATAGATAAAGAGATCAGTTGCTACAACAGATGTTGTAGTGGTAACCAAGTTATAAATTGTAGAACTATGTGATAAATTGCAGATTTATATGATATTTATCATGCACTTTGATTGCCTCACCTGAACTCTGCCCACTAATCCATCCCTGCTACTTCAGATTCCAAAACTCTCAGCAGCTTTCAAGCAGCTGCCATTTTTAAAAAAGCTACTTTTTACAAAAATGTTTCCTTATTATAGATATTATTATGTTTTATATTTCCCTCCCCCTCCATGTAAAATTTCCCTACAAAACTACTTCAGTGTGATATTTAGGAGAAAAAATATTCAGTCATAAACCCACAATAAGTTTAAGGTCCAATGTATGATAAACAATCTGGACTAGAAATTGATGCTTTATCCAGCTGGAGAGCTTGCAGTCCCCCCATTCCATTAGGAGAGAACATTTACTTCTAGCATAGCTAGACTGAGAGATACTGGATTTTAAAAGGATGTTATGATTTATAGAAAAATTATTTTAGTTGTTGTTAGGAGTCTCTGAAAATTCTTGGTTATACGTTTTTCTCTCTGGCACCAATTCAGGAAAGCATCCCTATTCACGAAAGTACTTAAGCATGTACTTAATGAGATTGAAACACATGCCTAAAGTTAAACAAATGCATAAGTGTTTTTCTATATTGGAGCCTTTCTGAGGCCTGTGTGGTTTGATTCATTGAATTCAAGCTGCTAACTTTCTGGGTGGAAGAATATAAACATCAGGACCACTACAACTTCTTTAAAATGCAAATATAAAACATTTTTAATCAAGTTCTTCAGCAAATATGTGCTGTAAAAACTATATCATAGTGCTGTATAAAGATTTTTTTGCTGCCCCTTTGTGGTGACTTACATCATGGTTTCATCACTGTAGATTATGTGGTCCTACAAACTCATGCCACCAAATTTTCATACCATGCCACAGCATCATGTATAAAACATATATTATAATACATATCTATCCATTGTGTATATGCAATACATCTCTAGATAGATATTCTATAGGCATATACAGAAATGTCTATTGAGAGAGACAGATAGATACATCTATGTGTAACATTCCTCAAACTGGAGTCTAATAATGCACCTCCTAATGCAAAACTCAAAAATACTTCTAGAGTTGTTAGGAAAAGTCCGACTTGCATTGTTTTATCATTCTTTATTATTAGAGGAATAGCATTTTTCATGGCCAAGTATTATAGTAATTGCAAAATCATGTTGCAATATGGGCTTATAAAGGGTCAGAGCTAAGGTTACTCTGGCAATCTTAACTAAAAACTTTCTGATTTGTGTATTGTTAAAATCTCAGATGTAATGTTGTATTAATGGAGAGTTTTTAATGGGATATGAGGTTAAAAGCATCAATAGTTACCTGGAAAGCTTTTATAATTTAGTCTGTAGGGATAATGAAAGATTAGAGCTGTGCGAACATTGAAATATCTGTGTTCTCATTATTACCAAACAAAGTTCTCACCAGTTCTCTAGTCTATTAACCTAAGGGTTTAAAAATATTTCCCAGTGGTATTGTATGGTTATCTCAGTTCTTCCATCTAGCTTTTGAAACAGTGTTATTCAAAAGAGTGTATTATTAAGGGAAATGAATATATTTGTTAAAACGATTTACATTTTCATGCTTAGACAGGTGAACTGATCGCAAAGAGGACTAAAGATCATATAAATAAACAATGAATTTTAAAGCTGAATAGAATCTAAGTCTGTTTTGCTAGGTTACAGTTAAATGAGAGTCATTATGTAGGCTTTCAGATAAACTCACAAAGCTCTTATCTATACAAGCCTGATAGATCTGCCATTATTCTTAGTGAATAACAGAAGTTATATCATTCAGTTTCATTAAAAATGCATTAATCCTTTTTTAGTAACCGTCTTCTAATTCATTGATTCAATTATACACTGAACAATAAAAATGTTTGGTATAATAAAAATACAGTACTAAAATGTGTTTTATATATAGTGTATTGCAGTGAGATTATACTGGGTTTTAAAAAATATATATTAACATAGGAATGTCAAGCTTTTGGCAAATAAGTATGGTTTTGTTGAATATTTTTGAAACCATATGCAAGACAGAAATTCAGCCTTTAATAAAAGAAAGGCTGAAATGGTTGCATAAAGCATCATTAATAGATGATACCCAGTGCTATAATCATTTCACAAGAAGAACTCCCACTGAAGTCAATGCCAGTTATGAGAGTTGATTTGTTAAAGGGTCAGGCACGATTATAAGATGTATGCATGTAGTAGTCCTAAATACTACAACCCAAGCCTCCAAAAGGATCTGAGCAGCAAGTGAACACTTGCACTCTGATGGAGTGCATTGACCTGAAAAGGACATCGCATGGACATGAGTCTGCCCCTAGAATCCCACTGCGGGATCAGTGCCTAACTTGGTAATAGTAAGGGACACATTCTGAGGAATTTACCCACCACTTTTTACTCAGTCTTTATTCAGACAAATTCCCACTGAAGGTAGTAGGGTTTGGTTTCAAGTAAGAACCTCAGGATTTGTTCAGAGTTAACAGGAAATATGAGGGTTATGCTTGCTAGACAATAATTATAGCACATGGCAATTTCATTAGCAAATTTAGCAACAATGGCAGCTGTTACAATTGTATGTTAAAGAAAGCACAATAACCATGACTCCATAGTTTAAGCATAGCTGTTAGTTTTGTTGCTTAGATCAATCAGTTACAGCAGTGGTTTTCAACCTTTTTTCATTTGTGGAACCCTACAAAATTTCAAATGGAGGTGCAGACTCCTCTGGAAATCTTAGACGTGGTCTGTGGACACCCACGAGTCCGCGGACCACAGGTTGAAAATCACTGTTCTATGGTAACGACAACCTTTCACAGATCCCTTAGACATAGTCTACAGACCCCCAGGGCAAGGGTGCTGGAACTAGGAGTGCTGGGGGTGCAGCAGCACCCTCTGGCTTGGTTTCCATCACACATAGTGTTGACAGTTTTGTTCAATGGCTTTCAGCACCCCCACTATACAAGTTATTCCAACGCCACTGCCCAGGGCTCAGCGGACCACAGGTTACAGTAATTTAGCCTTTCAAGAATTCTATTCATCCACTTTGCCAAGGCTAGTAATTTTTTGTTGACAGATCAGTAACATATCATTAGTTGTACTTTATCCATTATCTCCATTGATTATGGTAAAGAGTGGGTAAGTAGAATTGTACCGGGGCTGGTAAATTTTCATTACAATTGTGAAAGGCTGGTGTAATTTCTATACGAACTAAAAAGAGGGAGAAGAAAATAAAAGCACACTGTATTTTCATTAATCATCCCTTTTCAGCTTTACATTCATTTCTCTTCAGCAAAGAAGATTTATTAAATGCAACAACCCGAGGTCTTCATTCAGATATGAGGTTTGCGGTACTGTATAATTTGCACTATAGGGCAGAGGTCACACTGACGAGTCTGTTAATGCAGTCGCTCTGGGATAAGATCAATCTCCATACTTCATCATATTGACCTAATAGCTCATTGGCACTTCCCTCCTTGAATTGATTAGCTCATGTGTGAAAGGAGATTGATAGGTTTCTGACCCTGAGGATTCTGTCAGGGTACCACCCATGACAGGAGAAGTGGATGTTTTCACCACTTCATTTGGGTGGCTCATTATGTGCATGACTCACAGGGAATAAGGGTCATGCAGTTGTTTTATCAATTATTCAGAACAAGACATCACATTTTTTTTCAATTTTGATTTATATTATCACCATACTGAATCTTTTCCAAACAGGACATAAAGAGTAGGCATGAATAACCTGAATGCTAAGCATGACTACCTTCAAAAGCCACATAAAAGTGACCTTATAATGTTATTTTTCCAATACAAAGTAATCATAATAGATATTAGGTTTGTAAAGGACTTCATGGGTCATCTAGTCCAACCCCCTATATCATGACAGGATACTGATGATATATATATCAAGGTATTACAGGGAAATACAAGCATTGTAGGTCCAGCTCAGACTATTAAGTGATAATTTGCATGCAAGATAAAGATAATTTGCATGCAGAATTTGAGTTTAAGCATAAAAAAAGAAAATTTTAGTTTTTAAAGACAATTTGCTGGACCCCAGTCTTAATCTAGCTCATCAGCCAGTCATACATTTACAAAATGCATACATCTGATACAGTGCATTGAATTTTAATGGTGTATTATCTCATATGAGACAGAAAATGTGATGCAGAATAAGTTGTAACCAGAAGACAAATTTAGAAATTGGCTAATGGTGGATTGTGTTAAAAATTGTGTGCATTGTCATAGTCTTTACAAATATAAAGCAGGACAAACTGAGTGCCTGATCATTCATGAAGTCAAGACATTTTGTCTGAACATTGACTACTGGATCAGGCTCTAAAGTATTTATAATAAAAAGTAATACAGTCCAATTCCAGATATGTATGATTGAAGGACACATGGCTATGCAACATTATAATAAAGGACATAGAGTTAAGGCATTCTCATTGTATTCTTAAGATGATGCACATGGAATAAGACAGCAAATTGTTAATATCCTCTGCATTATTTCCCTAGCCATTCTGGCTTTATTTTTAGGACTGCCCATGTATGGGGAAAGGTAGACATTTTTATATTTACAGAGAAGTTCCCGTGCATGTTCCACACAGTGAGGCAGTTCTTTATTCTTATTTTTATAATAGCACTGAGTCCTCAGCTGAAACAGTGATCCATTATGCTATGTACTGTATAAACACAAAGTGAGAGACAGTTTTGCCCTGGAGAGCTTACCGTCTAAACAGACAGGACAGACAAGGGGTGGGAAGGAAAACAAAGACACTCAAACTTGCCCAGATCATACAGCAGGTTAGTGGCAGACCCCAAAATTTCCTGTCTCCAGGTCCAATGCCCTGTGTATTAGACCATGCTGAATAGGTTCCTAGATCAATTCAAGTTATTTTCTGTATCTTGAAATTTCCTGCAGATATAGAGCTGTGCACCTGCATTAACTACTGTTCTATTGCAACCTGTAAAGAGTTGTTAAAATTGGGGTGTCACAATGGAATTTAATTTGATAAAACAGAGTGAATGTGCAATAATTTTACATCTGAGTGTCCTGATAGCCTGATAATCATGACGGGCCTAGACAATCAGAGGTAATTTTATTATCAAATAATTACAAAATTTCTAAGATTACATGTGGGTTGCCAGATCCTACAACGTAGGTTATGTGAAAACTTAATCTTCCATAAATTCCTTTCATTATCTATTGCAAGCTCATATAATTTCCCGGTGAATAAAGAAAATATTGGGTGAGCTCTTGAACTATCTACTTAGGTCCAATTCACTGACAAATTACTGCATGTAAGGCACTCATTGGATGAAGGGGAGATGATCCACAGGCAGCATAGCTCTTTTCCTCATCCCCTGGCCACACCCAGAAGCGAGCAGAGAAAATCTAATAATGTGGGAGGGAACAGCCTCTTTCAACTTCTTTCCAGACTAAAGAAGAACCTATTCTTCCATATAGGGACTCACTGAGTAGCATTCAGAGATGTTCAAAGCTGTGTCCAGCTGGGCCATGTGACAGCTGAGTGAGTCAGCAGGAGGCCATTGCTTCAGCATTCCCTCGGTCCACGGTCATTTTGTGCCTTGAACAGCACCATGTCCCTTACCAGCACCTATTAACAAACAACCGAAGTATTAGTTACAGGATAGCTTTCTAGCCTTCAGATTGTTTCATAAGCAATCACAACACTAAAAACATTCATGTTAATATTAACCATGGCTTTAAGGTCTGCATGGACTCTTGGCCAGAGATGTGACAGCCTTATTTTAATTATATGTAGGAGATTTCCAGTTTGGACAGAGAAAACAGGAGGCAGGAAAAAATGAAAGTATCAGATTAAAGGATAACCGGAAAAACATTTTAATACATAATTGTCTATTCTTTAAACCTGTTTCTTCTGTCAAACAATCAATATTTCAGACGCTGTTTAATAGAATGGATTTGTTTGCTCTTTTACACTTGGATTTTTCAGGAAAAGGGCTAATTTACTCTAGATGTTCAAAGTCAATAGGATTTAGCCAGATGGCAGCAGCTGCCTGGCTAAATTCTGTACAATTCTTTTAAAAATTAGGGTATACCACTAAGTCTGGTCGATCACTTCCATGTACAGTATCTCTAACGCAGCCACTCATCATCAATTCTTACCTTCCCGGTCCTGCCTCTCCCAGCCCCGTCAGCTGATACTTAAGATCGTGTCCTCCCTTCTGCTTTTAAGTAACTTTCTCCTATCAAACTATTTATTGTTATATATGAGGACCCTCAAGCTTACTGCATGTCACATTGGAAAATAATGTTATATGTTTTTCTGTGCTTTTATATAAAATCTGCCAGTCTCATCATCATTCTTCTATCTTGTCATTCTGGAATTCAGTGCAGCCTTTGATACCATGAAGCTTTTCATCTTCAGGAGCTGTTTCCAAAGCTACGCAGGCATGTCTTGTTCCTTCCTATCATGGTTCTGCTTCTGTCTAGCTTTTCCCTGCTTCTCACGGTGGCTCTTCTCTGCACCAGCCTCCTTCTGTACAGTATCACAGGGTCCACTTCTTTTCTGTCTATACCTTTTCTCTCTTCAGGCTTTGGCTTCCATTTTCACACTGATGATACCCGAGTATACCATTAGGTTGACACCTTTGATGATTGCGCCCTGCCCTACTCCTCCTCTTGTTGTTTTGTCAACAAACTTCTGCCCTCATTTTCCTTAAGCCAGTTGCGCTGAAGACATTTTGGGCAACAGGAGCATCCTGAAGAACAACTCCTCTATCTTTCTTCTTAACTCAGACATTTATTTGCCTCCACTGTAACATTGGTGCTATTCTTGACTCTGAAGTTACCCACATTTTCTGTCACTACCTCTACAACATTGCCCCTGTATAAAACTGCCTCAGTTCCAGTTATCTGAACATCATCCATGCCATCATTCCTCTTTCATGGGCTTTTGCAGTTTCCTTTGCTTTAGTGTTTTCAAGTCAGCACACATTCCTATCTCCCTCTATGGCTTTCTCTCCACTGATCTATCCCACAACACAATCTGGTTATTGTTAGAGTGAAAGCCTTCTCTTCTGGAGTGCTATCTCCTCTCAAATTTCACCTGAGGGTATATCTTCTCTCTCCCTCTGCTATACTCTATTTCAGTAATTTTATTATTTAACTTTGTAAAGTGCATGGGAGACAATTTGTATGAAAGGTACAATGCAGTGTTGTAGCATCTGCCTAGATTGCTAAAGCCATAATACAAATACTGTTCTCTCCGTTTCCTATTTTATACCATGTAACCATCAGTGGGCCAGAAGAAAAGTTTAGCAGCCCATTTACTTTAAAAAAATCCACATATGGACATAGGGAAAAATATCTACCCTTATATGATCAGATGTGTGTTGGGGGAGAAGGGGCATATGGATGGGGGTGCTATAAAAAAATGTGTTTTAATTCTTGAAACAGAGTAGGTCCCCAGGCAAAGTGTGTGGACAGAGCAATCAAAGATTAAACAATTCTTAAAATATAAATTTGATCATCATGTCAGACATAATGCTTCATATATAATGTATTGATTACAATTAAACAAATAAACAGTATTGTTACAACACTAATGGATCTTTATGGGAATCCACGTTTTAAATATTTTATAATATACCA
Organism: Mesoclemmys tuberculata; assembly: GCA_007922155.1. NCBI lineage: Eukaryota > Metazoa > Chordata > Testudines > Chelidae > Mesoclemmys > Mesoclemmys tuberculata. Next base: position 20,003,505 of record ML675646.1, read on the forward strand.
CTGAGAAGCTAGACGTTATTGCCTGTACAATAGGTAGACCAAGTATAAAAAAAAAGCATTCCATTCCAAGCGATAAGAATGTTTTAACTGAAGGTCTGGGTGTTCATAAGAAATGGCATATGCCATCCAATATATTGATGTTATTTCTGTGTTCTATTAAGGTGTAAGGTCTAATCATCTATGATATATACGCAGAACAAAATTCTGCTCTCCTTTACACTGATGTAATTTTATAGTAACTCCAATGAAATCATGATTACAGTTGAAGTCAATGTAATTAGTGTAGATTAGCACTGGTGTAACTGAAAACAGAACCTGGCATTTTGTGTACAAACCAGTTTTTGGAAGATATTTGTTTAGTGAGACGGGTTACACCTCCTTTCCCTTTTTCCTTGCCTTTTTCCTATTATCCACACCCCCTTGAGTAGCAATAATGGAAATCAAGAGATGCAGAGCCTGATAGACAGGAGAATACACACATAGCAAAATTTAAATTAGAGCCAATTTAAGCATCTCATGTGTTTTAATGTATGCAAAAATCAGCGCTACGGGGCATGCAGCACTTGAAAGTACAGGACCCTAAGTGTATAGAGAGGTTATTCTAGTTGTCCATTACCATGACAGAGGTTCTTTGTGAAATTAGCATGTCTCTGTTGCACCACAAGAGATAAATACGTTTTCCGTGTTCGATTTAGTTGATCGTTGATAGACTGTTTTCTTACTGCAAAAAATAAAATTCTATTCTTATTAGGATTAAGGTCCTCAATCTTTCACACTATTACTAGTGCATCTGTATATGCTGTTTTGATTTCTCTCTGGTTCTGATATAGCTGTTTTTTAATAAAATTCACAAACGAGAGCTAATACAGGTGGTAAATTTTACCTACAGACTCCTGAAATAATTGTCAGTTGTAAAAATGGGGTAGATATGAGAAAATGCAATAACTATCTAACAAATCACCAAGCAGGAGATGAACTTTAAATATTAGAAATCCTTTAACATAATGCTAAAACACTTTTGACTCAAAGATGTCAATAGGGACCTTAATCAAAGGCTGTTGTAACATACTTTATAATTGCCGATTCAACATATTCAAAACAAATTCACCACCAGTGTTTTAAAATTCACCAGGCTTTGTCCTATCTTCTGATTCCCAGGAGTACATCATTTTGCAACATGTAAACTAGTTCAGGCCCAGGAGGGCAACAGAGAACCCAGTGGGTCTAATTCTGACTTCATTTGTACTGAAGTCAATGGAGTTACACCTGTCTACTAGTGTAAGTACGATAAGAATCAGACCCATTGTGTTTTCACATTTGGCATGTTGGAAGTAGAAGTAGGTCTACTGAAGGGAAGATTATACATTCATTACCAGAAACTACTATGCAAAGTATGTAGCTTTAGCAAGGTTTTACTAACTATGGGTCCAGTTGTGCAGAGCCTTACTGATTTCAGTGGAGCCACTCATGGGAGAAAGGGTTACTCACAGGAGTAAGAGTTTGCAGAAGCAGGTCCTATGGGCCAGATCCTGTAGAAGGCATCTTCTTGCCTCCTAGTAAAATATGTGCTGGGAAGTACAGTGTTTCTCTACACCTTTCTTTGTAGCCACTTTGACAGAGAATGTCCCTGCAGTGTAAGCAGAATTTTCAATTGAAACTCGAAATAACATTTTTTTTTTGTAAAATAGAAATACACATTTATAATTCATCAAAAATAATGCTGGCTACAAGATACTGAATAATCTACATACACTCTAACACTGTATACAGAGAGAGAAATCTATTTTTCAGAAAAGCCCATACAAGTATTTTAGGCGTTGCATTTGATACATTATATAATTCAAATATACAGCTATGACCTCATTTAAAATCATTTGTGGGTGCTGCTGCATGATGAGAACTTTTGTTTACCTTTTCCTGGGAGCTGCCATCTCTGACCCATGCAGACTTGGAGGTTCCATGAGAAACGGAAGTCCCAGCTCTGCAGTCTGGTTGCCATTTGCTGCTCTCCAGGTCCCCTTCTGGCAGGATGGTGCCCTTACATATACTCCCCTGTGCTGCACTCCTCTGGGACAAGGAGACCACATGAATAGGGTGCTGTTAATGCCAATATTTCTACTAGTTTGGGAGATAAGCTTGCTGTTTAGAAATTGCTACACCTTGGTAGTCACTCACTGTCCAACCATTGGAGCCCCTACTTCACAGTGGTAGGTAAGTAGGTATTCATGGGCATATAAGAAGAGAGCATGCCACAGAGCCATTGCACAGTCCCTTCCACCCAATTTCTTCCTTTCTGCCTGTGTAAGTGGAGGAAACCACTCCCTAGATTATTAAAGTGCATATTTGCTCCTCAAACACAGCTTTATAAAGCTGCTACACAAGAGCCCAATACATTGCAGCTGCAGCTGACTATACGCATTATTTTGCCATACATTTAAGAACAGTGGCAGTAGTTTGAATTATCAAAAGACAGTGCTTAGTGGAATGGCCAGTGGCGAAAGCTCTGGGTTGCCCTGTGAGAGTCCTATGTAGAGCTGTGAATTGGTTTGCTGGGATTTGTGGGGAAAAAAATTAATTTCAGGTCAACCCCAAATTAATTTTGTTTTCTAAATTCTCAGCATATTGAAAAGTCAAAAAGTTCATTTTTACCCAAAACAAAAAAACTTTCTTTTGTTTTGAGCATTTGAAAATTTTTGTTTTAAATAAAATGAAAGGAAATTTTGAAGCAAAATATAAATCAAAATGTTTCATTTTTTAAATGTTGAAATGAAACATTTAGACTTTAGGAGTTTTTTTATGTGAACAATTTGGCAAAACTGATATGAAATTGCAAAACTTTTTGCTGCTGCTGAATCTGCATTTTTCTTGCCAAAGAAATTTCAGCTGAATATTTTTCCCCAGTTCTAGTTCTAAGGTATATTCCTTAGTCCTATGTCTCATTCCATGAGGTTGGTAGCTGGAAGCACAGTGGAAACAATGCAGTCAGGCCTTGCTAAACAGAAAGCACCATACATCACTCTGACGCAACCCCTGGAGCAAGGGTGGCTTGGGAGAGGAGGTTAGCCTCACGTTCCTCTTTCTGTTAGTTCAAAGGATGGAGGGGAAAATATAGTGTAGCTGTGAGTCTCAAACAGTAATGGCACCCTCTAAGTCTTCCACATACTGAGAAGGTGTAGCCAGGGCTTGATATTCCAAATGTTTAAAAAACCATAAAAATATATGTAAAAGTCTTTATAAGGCCACCTATATATTCCATAAATGAGCAGCAAACAGCATACACAAATCATGATAAAATATGCAGTTAATTAGTGCATCGATTGGAGATGAAATACATAGGAATAGCCATTGCCCACCTGAGGCTATCCAGGACCCAATTCACCATTGTCCTGAAACAGCTGGAGCCATTCACAGCACAGCCAAGTGGATGTAAAATGCTACCAAATCAGAACAGATTTGATACCCACTCTGCACTGGTATAAGTACAATAGGTGCAGGGCAATGATGAATTGGTCTCTAGTTTGTAAATGTATTTCCTCTCTCAAGTAGAAGGGGGGCACTTCTATTGGCAGATAGGTTTTTACTACAGTACCAAGTAGTACTGGAACAATCAGAGTTAGTTAATATTAAATCAATTTTTCTTGGACTTTGTAGCACTTTATTGCTGAGCTTACAGATAATCATCAAACTTTATAATAGTGTTCACTGATTCAGAAAGTTATTTGCATTTTCATTTAAAACCGCACAGGCTGTTGCACACTGCATTCAGAAAACAACACTGTGTGCAAGAGCTTTTTATTGTTAACAATGACCCATTGGGATCTACCAAACCCCACCCCACCTAGGTAACAATCTGTGAGCTATGCTTGCATTCAAGGGCCAAAATTGGCCCTTAGAGTGTACTTGTCTTATAAAATTTTGATTTGGAGGATCTGCTTCACCATAACATAAGAAAATGTAATAATGACTTCAGCTATATATCTGCAATGACTTTTGAATGATCTCCAAACCACTCTTGAGAGTTCCATCATCCCTTGAACTTCTGTGCTTCAGGCTGACTAGTTCAGACAGATGTTTAATCACTTTAGATTCACTGGGAAATGGTTATTCAATGGCCAGCGAATTAAAAAGTAGCATTTTGATGTGAGTGCTTCAAGTTACTTCTTGACTTTTAGAACATAAGTAAAAACAATTCAACCAAATCCAACACTTACAACATTTTTATCATGTCAATTTCAATCATTAGATTTTAATTTCAGTCATTAGATACCCTCTTGAATTTTTACTAGCAATAGACACAAAAAATATATTGGCAGTTGAAGCAAATTAAAAAGCAACTTATGTTTGTATGAAAAAGGATCTTCAGAAAAGGAGATGTAAAATGGGAAAGGAGGTTGTCTTCTTTAGAAAAAACTGCAATAATAATTATGAGTTAAATATAGAACTTTAAGCAGTGCACAAAAACCTGTAATCCCTGAAAACCCATAACAAGTAATTCATCAGGTTCCAGTTGGAAAACATTCCTTCAAGAGGAAAACTGAAACAGAGCTGCAGTTGTTGATTACAATATGGTAAGTATTGTGAAGCACTTTTCTGAAAAAGAAAGCTACAGTGTGGTTTTGATAAGGGTCATAGTGCATTTCAGCAAAACATACACATTTTTCTTCATTTTACTGTTTGCCAGCTTCAGCATTCTTCTTCAGAGAAAATAAAAGTTTCTAATGATTAACATTCTGTGCTGTGGGAAGTATACACTGTCCAACAATACTACTGTTGTATTGCACTAGCCTCCCTCATCTATAACACCAGCCTAGATCGTTTTTACGATGAGTAACCAACATTTTTTAGATAAGTCCTTCCTTTGACTAGAATTGATAAGCAAATGTTATGTATTGCAGTGTCAACACGGACCTGCTCCTGTTCCACTGAAGCCAATGACAAATTCCCATTGATTTCTTTGGGAAAGAATTGGGCTCCAATTAAGCAGGACTCCTTAGCTAGATCTGATCTGGAGAGGTACTGTGATACCACAATGCTCAGTCTCAGACCTCATGTTTTTGACAGAAGATGTTTTTACTTCACACACAGAAATAACCTACACTCGACGCTTTTATGTGCCTTATACCACGTGAGAGAAACCAATCAAAATTAGGAGTTACATTTCAATATATTTCTCATTTTATAATAATAGTTTTTAGGGCAACTATAGTACGTTGGGTATTTGACAACAATCGTAATTTTACTGGATGCATTCTGAGCCAGTTCTGAAATGAAAAACTCTTAAATCCTTAATAGCAAATACCGGGTTGTATTATGCCATCAGCCAGCACACAGAACACACATCAATGGAAGTTCCATGTGCAAATCCATGGTAAAACGTAGCCCATCGTTAAGCTGGCCATATTTTTCTTTCAGTCTCCAACATGCCAGGAGATTTCCTCATAATGCTGATATTTTGTTGTTAAGTGCATGGTCTCCCAATAGAGAAGCACCTGATAGGCAGCATAGTGGGTATTTGTGACAACAACTATGTATTTCTCTCTACTTATAGAAGATGATAGAAATAGTCCAAGCAGCATGAGACACAAGGTTACGACTGGCTCCCAGTTCTCTCACTCTAAGACTTCCCTTCTAAACGGGGCTTTCGAGGACATAACCTGGGTAGGGGTTGAGCTGAATTTATTGGAGCTGAAACTCCTAGAACCCTTTACTCTCTTTGAACTCCTATTGCCTTGCTTCACTCCCAGGCACCCACTCACGTGAAGACACCAAGGATTTCACCAAGATATTCTCTCCTCCCCCTTCACTTTAAGCCTAGGGTCAGAGGATGGCTGGCTCTCTTCCTCCCCCCACCTAAATCAATGCGTAAACTTGCACTATTCGAAAGATGTTTTAGCTTCTTCCCCCACCTCTGTCTCCCCACTTCCGTGCCAAGGAGAGGAGACACCGCACATGGTCCATACTTTGGCCACCTCTCGTTCTAATTACTGTAACCTCCTCTATGGCCAGATCATCTTGCTCACTCATCACTCCAGCCACATCACAAACACACTTGAATCCTTCAAGTCTGCATCACGTACAAGTTTCTCGTTCTTGCCTTCATGGTTTTACCTGATTTCCACCTTTTTCTGTATGTTTTCTCTCATCTAATAGTGCAAGTCTACACAATGGGTTCCAGTTCACTTCCAAATATGATTAAAGATGATGTTGATGATATAAAGTCCTGAACAGTCTGTGGCCTAGTTATTTAAGACACAACCTCTTTACCTTTCAGCCCACTGACCCTGTTAAAATTTGCTAGTGTACTCTTGCTGTTGATTCATAGGATTAAAGCTGGCAGGATGAACAATATTACTTTTTCAGCAGAAGGCACCCTTCACCTTGGGAATCCATTCCACTTATTGGACCACCAGAATTTGAGACTGGTAAGCCTTCGGGAACAAAGCTAGTGACACTTACTTGGTTTAGCCTTGGGTTGATTTTAGTTATGCTGGGTGATATATACAAATAATTTGACTCTTAACATACCCTTGGAGGCAGTAAGATCCTTACGGCTTAGCTGTGCAATATTTTTAAAACTTTGTACACAAGCACCTAGTTGCTGTGATTATAGTCTCTATACACATTATTGATCAATCAATCGTCTTGTCTTACCATGTTTTTTTCAGAGGTGGTCTGTGCGGCTAAATTTATTTCACTTATCCTTCATTAACATGAATATCACATATGGCTCTTCCTTGTTTACAAAACTTTAGAGGAATATTCCATATATGATCACGTCTCATAAATTGTAGTAGAACACCACCACCTTGAAATTAATCTCTGTGTCCTTCTAATGCAAACTGTAAAGCATTCTACTGCTTTACCAGCCTTTCTGGTAAATGTCAAAAGTTAGGTTCTCTCAAGCCTGCATTAATTTGTGCATGTGTATTTTGCTTTGTCTTTGCTGATTTTATGTCCCCTTGCTCATTAAATTAAAATAGTGCAGATTTTGTGAGCCACCAGCATATGTTCACTGTTGCTAGCTTTATGAATCTTGTACAACAGCAGGAGCAGACTATGTGAAAACATGGATTTATTGTGAATTTGCCATCTCACCGTGCTTTCACAGCACTGATTTTGTAATGAGATGATAAAAACTTGGGAGGTAAGCTTTGATAGTACGTTAACTACTGTTGGCTCCTTCTAACACCAGAAATGCAAAGTGTAGTTTGTTCCCAAGAGTTGCAGCCTGTGGCTGAGGAAGATTTTATTTTTATTTTTTGGAAATATAGTCTATGAGCTGTTGCATTAATGTAGTCATGTGTTTGGCCTTTTATCTAGTTATCAGCTGTTACTCATGAAGGTTGTATGTTTAAACTCTATCTCAAAGCTTGTTTTATTAGGCTGTAAATAGAGTCAGACACACAGAAATGTGTGAGCTGCAAATTATGTTGGAGATTATTATATATTAGGCATGGTTTAAATGGTTTTGTTGTGCAGAGCAGACTACAGTGAAATAGCCACAAAGCTCAGTTTCAGATATTCAAATGATAGTGGCAAATCCTGAACACAGTTATGCTAGTGTAATTCCAAGTCACTCGGTTTACTTAAAAACTGGCCCGTAGGGTATGTCTACACACTCATAGTAGCAAGTACCAGAACCCAAGTCAATTGACTCAGGTTCATGAGGCCTGGGCTGCAGGGCTAAAGATAGCAGTGTACACATTCACTAACATTCCAGACATTCATTGGCTGGAGCCTGGGCTCTATTGTCCCAGGCTCTAAGACTCACTGCTCTAGGGGGCGGAAGGCAGGTTACTGTGTAGATGTTCCCATGGGCTTTTGGGGGAATGTATGAATGTGGTAATTTACAATCCTCTCTCCAGCTAACATGTTGCTTGGTTGAAATGGCGGGGAGTGTCAACTACATGTTGTGGGCAGAGGAAAAAAAATATTTTTAATATGTACTCAGCCTTGCTCTGTGCTCTGAACAGAAATGAATGATCATGGCCACACACAGCACTGGGACAGAGCAAGGCTGAGTTTGCGATAGCTCCAGTTTCACTTTGATTAGTAATATATCCATCTCCTGAGTTTACTCCTCTTTCTCACCTCCATCTCTATTGCCAAATGAATATGTGAATTGTAGCTGATATTTGAGTGTACATGTATTAACTTGGCTTGCATACTATGACTGTAATTAATACAGCCAGAGGTCTTTTAACACATTTAAAATGAAACACAAACACATTAGAAGAACTTTAAGGTTGCAAAGTCAAGCACTCAGAAGTTAGGAAATGCCAGAATTAAGGTGGCCTCTGCAATCCTAGTTTGTCACCCTTTTGCGACTGCATCATGATACAGTCTTTAATTATATGATCACAAACTATTTTTTCCACGGGATCACTGCCTTGTGCGGTGCACAGAATGGATGGTGTTCACTGAATGAGAAAATATTCAATATTTTTTCTACAAGTTGTTCCCTGTGTGGCCGCAGGACTTATTTACTATACACTTACTCAAACTCTGCTCTGAAGACAGAATTATTCATTTCTTCCTGGTGTTTTCTACGGTACTCAGCACTATATTATCTGAGAACTTCACAAATATTAATTAATTTATTTTCATAACACCCGTGTGAGATGGAGTGGTGTTATCCCCATTTTATATATGTGGAACTGAGGCACAGACAGATTAAGGTAAAAAAGTATCCACTAACTTTGGTGCCCAAGTTGAGACACGTAGGACCTCGTTGTTCAGAGCACTTACCATAATATAGCACTTTATATGTTCCAAGCACAGTTCCCATTGACTTCAACTGCAGTTATCAATGCTCAGCACTTCTGCAAATCAGACCCCAGAATCTCAAGTCAGGCACCCGGAAAATGAGGAATACACTATTAGTAACTACCTGTGAAAAGTGACTTGACCAGCATCACATCCAGATTTCTAGGGCAGCATTCAAATGCCTTACCAGTGAGACCATCTCTTCTCTTCATGCAATCCCCCATCTCATTCACTACATACCTGCCAATCCACAGCTCACTGAATATATTATAGCTGGCACAGTTCACAAACTCCTCCATCTTTCCCCTTTTTAGTGAGAGGGAGACTGTCACGCTACATAGCATGTCAGGTTGAAGCCCTCTCCCAGCGCCTCTTACTGAGGTTCTGGCTGCATTCTCCCCACACCTTCTGATCCTTGCAAACCCCATCCACTGTCCCACCAAGTCATGGGACTGCCTCACCAACCTCCTCGTGGCACTAGCCAAGATGGCCATCAATCATACCAGGAGAAGGAAGCTGGATGGGGCGGCGGTGCTCTGCAACGGTGGAGCCTATTTCTGGTCCCTTGTCTGCTCACATCTCCAGGCAGGGTTCCTCTGAGTAGTGTCCACTGACTTCTGAACACCTCTGAGGAGTGGAGGGCACTGTCCAGGCCTCTTTTTCCAGTGTCCCCTTCTGGTTTCTAATTTTCAGTCTTTAATCTCACTCCCATTCCTGTTTTCTCCTTTGTTGTCCCCAACAATCAATTGTAGCCTGGACTTAGTGGCCTCTCCCTCTTAATTGAGGAGGTGGGCCTTTAGTTCTGAGGAGACGTAGACTCCCTGGTCCCCGTATTACAGATAGTATGCATCCTCCAAATTCTGTAACAAATGAAGCAGGGATCCTACAGACAGCTATTTCTTCACTACAGAACCCTCATTTTCACCCCCAAAGTAGGTCCATCTTGTGCACTGAATAAGGCAGTTTCCTGTGGAAAAAATAGTATGTGATCATATAATTAAACCATGTATCAAAATGCATACATACAAAGGGGCCAAAATTAAGGTTGCACAGGTAAGCCAAGTTGGCGTTTCCTAGCTTTTGAGAGGTTGACTTTATCACCTTAATAATATTCTTTTAACACAGATTTTGTGTATAATTTCTTGTGTGCCTGGCAGAGGTGTCACTGAGAGCAGAAAAGATATTGTCCCTGTTCTCAGTTCAAGTACCCAGACTCAGACCTGACGTGACCCAGACTGCAATTGAAATTCCCTGCTCAGCACCAGGTTGGAATACACCTAGAATCTTCAGGAAATGTCGCTGCTAAAAAGCCGAACGGTCTGCACTGAGCATATGTGAATCGCAATTCTGTAAAGGCTTCTAACTTGACCAAAATTTGGACAGATTTTCAGGGGGATGAAAAAAGATACATCCCTGATACAAATGCCAACCCCCGGATGAAATTCAAGTCCCTTCTCCAAAGCATGGGATTGCTAGGGGTTCGTAATGAAAAGGTCACCAGGATTTCTTTTCACCAGGGAAGAACAAAGTATTTTGCCCTAGTTTCATTCTTGGAAATGGCTGAACTGCTTTGGCTGAAACTTTCCATCACAATTCAGGCTGATGCAGACAACCACCATGGAATATTTCAGCCCAAATGGATATAATTTCAGAAAATTATATTGAAACAACTGAAAACAGCAACTTATAATGGGAAGTTTCATGCAACCTTAATGATAGGCAGCACAACTAGCCTGTCTTATAATAAATACTTCCATTTTTTTAGGCTAAGCACACCATACAACCGATACCACGTTGTTGGCTGTAGCCTCAGTCTGAAAGGGGCAACTGATAAAAAGTTCACTGAGTCCTAGAAGTTAAAAATTGAAAAGTCCTATTACATGACCTATGACATCGCGTACTCCAGCTCTCCAGTTATGCAGGACTGTTCCCTGAAATACAATCATAGAAAAATCAGCACAAATATTAGGGGGTGGAGAGTCTGATTTTTAAGGAATGATTAAAGGTCTGATCCTACAGTCTCATTACAAACAATATTCCTACTGAAACGGAGTGAAGTTTTGTTTGCTTAGGATATGGCACGATTATGCCCTACAAAAGTAAATACGTCTACAGTAGCTTGCTGGGCAACAGCTAAATGACAAGATGCATGATAAGATTCAACAAATATTCAAAGGTTGTAAACACCACTGACAGATTGGAACTGAGGGTAATGAAAACCCTTATAATTCAGAGAGAGAAACAAAATTATGGAAGGGAAAGTTTAAAGTGAGTATCTATCTAGAATAATTTCTGAGAGACAGATCTATTAGGCTGCAAAACAGACTTCCAAGGGAAGTCCTTCCTTGTCACGAGACTAACCCTGGACATGGGCTTGTCAAGACATCTGAGTTTTTGATATTTTTCTGCTGATTCTTCAGTATTTCTAAAGAGTCAGATTCAGTGGCAGGGCTCGTGGAGAAGCTTGCACTAGAACTGTCTTTTCTGTGCCTGTTCTGTGGGTCCAAGAAGAGCTACTCTGCAAAGTTGTTGTTTTTTTCCAGAAGCCTAAAATTACTTCTTTTAAAGTGTGAGTCGAGCTCATTTATTCAGTTCATATTAATCCATGGTGAAAGCTTTAGTTTAAAAGACCATCACCCTAATAACATAATAGGCTTATCATCATATTCAAGTCTTCTACAGAGCTGTTCAATCATAGATCTCAAGGCAATTTAAAGGAACATGAGTATCATCTACATTTTGCAGATAGGGAAAATGAGGCCGGAGGCTCAGCAAAGGAAAAAAATGCTGGTCTCCTGAGATAAGTGTGTAATAGGTAGAAAAATAAAAGTAATTGTTCCTAGTGGTCAGTTGGCATTTCACAAGTGTAATTTGGTTACTAGTGCTCATGAATCACCTTATTCTAGCAGTTAATCAGTTGTAAATATTCTGTTTAACCACAGATTATGCAATGTATAGACAAAAGCCTATTTGTATAGCTGAGGTATCAGTGGTCTGACACCAATAATTATTGCCATCACTTCAGTTCTCATAACGTTAAATCTCAATATATCTGAAATTTAACCAGACAGCTAAAAAGGATGATATGCTATCCTCTTCTCCATCAGCAATCTGTGCAGTCTGAGTTTTGTAAGAGTTATTACCAAAGTAAAACTATCAATTATCTGTTTGTTTTACAGGTTGATGACCAAATGAAGCTGCTTCAGAACTGCTGGAGTGAACTCTTAATTCTAGATCACATTTACCGGCAAGTGGTACATGGCAAAGAAGGCTCTATCCTTCTGGTTACTGGGCAACAAGTGAGTGTGCTGACTCCAAGAAGTGTTGTTTTTTTATTAATCATCTTCAGAATAGCAGGAGTTTAACTAGGTCAGAAGCACTCGTGTGTTCTGAAATAGAGAGATGGGCTACAAATAATGTAGATAAAATGACTTGTGCACTCTGTTCCTAGTCCAATGATTACTGCTAAACTTATAGAAGCAGATATAATCATAAGCACTTTGCTTTTCCAATCTCCTTGTATACCACTATGATTGAAAGATAGTAGATCGGAAGTGTCTCTCAAGAAGTTTCATTTCCTAGGGCTAAGATGGTTTCTGACAAAAACTAGGGCTTGGGCCTAAGCAATAAAAGTTTATTTTCCTTTGAGAATTATGCTTTGCTCTAAATAATTGCTGGTCAGTTCTGAAGTTCAGAAATCTAGACAACCTGCAGCTATTACCTCAAAAGTTTCTTGCTCTTTGCGACAGGTTGGTGGTATTTGTTTGGTTTTTTTGAGAGAGAGAGAGAGAAAGGTTGAGGGAACTCTTTCAAGAAGAATGCACACAAATCCATGAGATCTGATTTAATACATAGTCTCCAGAGCTAGCATTGTGCACCCCAATGTTGCTAAACAGCCTCTCAGAGGGTTGATTGTCTCCAGGCTGTCTGACACAGCAAAAAAACATGACTACATTATGAAATGAGGAAAATGGTGGGAAAAACTAAATAAAATAGAAAGTTTTGAATTATTTATAATTTTGAAAAGTACAGAAGGTTCAACAATGAAAATGAGAACCTTATTCGTAGAATACATATTCAGACTTTAATGGAACAAAATGTACAGTATCACTGAGAGGTAGAGTGTGTCTATGTGTTTGATTCCTGATTCAAAGTGAAAACAAATGATGGTCCACTGGCATTTAAGTAGTTGCAAACCAAACTGCCTAGATTTATATGCATGGCAGGAAACAGCTCCTTTTTCTAACTACAGAAATACATCATGCACATGTCTATGCTGTGTGGAATTTGCTTAGAGCCTTAGTCATAGTTTTACGAGTGCAGGCCATTTCCCTCTGCTCAGAAGTGCTCTAAGCCAGTGTTACTCAACCCTGTCCAGTGCCGGTCACTGAAATTTCCCTGACACAGTTTAGGAAGGCAGCAAGCCAATCCCTGGTATCAAAAAAGGTTGAGAAACACTGCTCTAAGTGTATCAGAAAGGTAGGAGAAGCAGCCTTCACACTTACCATTAGAAAGTTTATCATCAGAAGCATGATCTAGCAGTGCGAGAACAAGACTGGGCAGCCACACAACTCCCATGTTCTCATCCTGGCTGTGAGACTGATGCCCTCTGCAGCATTGGGCAAATCACTTATCCCTAGGCTAAGATTCTGCCCCCAGTGACAGCAGCTGAAATGAGTGGAATTATTCTGAGTTTATATTGATGTCAGTGAAAGCAGAGTTTATCCTCTTTTTCCCCATCTGCAAAATGGATCTGATAGTTGTGACTTACCTACCACACAAGGGTGGTTATGATTTTCCCTCTCAAAATGGAAAATGTTACTTGTTACTATGTGCACATTGGCAGTTTTCTATTCCTGAGGGTTGTATTAAATTAATGTCTAATTTGTTTTATGATTAACTTAGTCCCTTGTACTGCAGCCATTTGTGCACAATAATAGTTTCTTACTGCCTTGACCACTTTTAGCCGGTATTTGAAAAAAAAATTGTTTATGTGATATAAAGACAAAGCAAAACATGTCATGTGTATTGGACAATAATGAACACCTGCTGTATAATAATTGCACTGTTTACAAATCATCAGAGGTGTTTGGAAATTTTATTTTTCCAAGCAAAACTACAGTCTCTAACTAAATCAAAATAGGGCTAAATTGGACTGATTGCATCCATTTTGCCCCACCACTGTCAAGCTCGTCTTAATGTCCTCTTTTAAAACCCAACTTCACCTACGTCTCTTCCAGCATTAGTCATTTTCAAGTTGGTGCAGGCACCGTCAGCATCACCTGAAAAGTCTCTCCTCACCCATCGTACACTTCCTCCTTCAACTTGAAATGCTCAGAGAGGAGAAGGGTCCCCACTGCAAGAACAAGAAAAACGACCAATTTCAGTTCCTTTCCTTATGGATGAGCTAGTGCTCATTTCACTCATGCTGACAACTAACCTAGTCTCCACTGCATCTTCTACAGACTTTCATTGAGAAATAGAGATGAACAGCAGCTGAATCAAATAGACTATTCAAAATTAACATCAGTCTGAGACTGCTGGTAATAAGACAGTCTCAAATCAAACATCCACCAGCTGGTGAATTCTAGTTGTGCTGTCTGGTCCTACTTTGATCACCATCACTTTGGAGTCAGATTCATTGCTGGTGGAAGTGCGAGCAACTCTGTTGACAGTGCCTGCTTCTGCTAGGGGTGAATTTGGCCTATCCACTGGAACATAAGCCGGGAACCATGGAACTCCTCTAACTATTCCAGTATGAGTAATTTGCCACTTGTGATTTCAAAACGTTCTGTTTAAAAGGAATTTATTTAAATGAAATTCAGGAGTAAAAGAAGCTATTTTACAGAACAGCTAGCTGAGTGTTCTAAGCATCAGGTTTAAAACATCCAGACTTGCTGGAACCATAAATTCACATCCTAGCAGGATAAACTCAGCCCATTTACATCTAAGATAGATAAACTGAAACTATGGCTTACTATTCAGGGAGAATTTTGACAGAGAGCTTAGAAACTGTTTGTCAGCTTTACACTGACAGTAAAGATCCCCCAGTGTTTTTAGTAATTCTGGGGCTCCAATGTCCTAGACCAAAATACTTCCAACCTTTGCTCATTGTGCCATGTGCTTGTTGCCCAACTTCCCAGATGTATCTCTCTGTACCTCAGTTTCTCCAACTGTAAAATGCAGATAATGCCTACATCAGCCCAGTAATACCTACATGAAGTAATTGTCATGATATTAAATGGCTCAATGTCTGGAAAGCAATTTAACTGCGAGGTGCCATGCATATTATGCATCATCATCATCATCCGTAACTATAAGCAAGATTATAGAGCAACACCTAAGCTTTCAAGAGAAATGTTTGAGGTTCTGGATGTCATTAACTTTGCATGCAAGCCCTACAATTCTTGGTAAATTGAGTCCTATACAGTCTGCTTTGTTATCCTGGAGACATTAAGGGCTACACTGTGACTAGCCCTGCAAGGTAACAAAGTTAAGAGGGCCCAGAAAGCCTCCACCTTGCATTTCTGCCCATGAGCTGGTTGTAATCACAGCCATTAAGCTCTCATAAGGAAAGGACCACTCCTGGCTAGCGATGCCAAGCGTGTCTAAAGACCATGGGAAGAACAGGGTGAAATGAACTCTACCTACTCCACCCCGGCCAGCAGAACGGGGCCAGCTGCACGAAGCACACCCAGCGTCCTTTCAAAGACGTTGACCCAAGCACAGTACCGTAGGTGCTCCCGTTGGAGAGCTGCACACTCCCGCCCTTGATAGGGACAAGCACAGTGAGTGGCACAGCTGCAAGCGCTGGGCGTTGCACAGGTTTGTTTGTTTATTTGGCTGGCGTTTCATAGGTGAGGTGCCTTTGTGTGCCTGGGTTTCAAGAAAGCGCTTTCTCTGATCATTACCATCCCTCAGCAGGTCTTCACAAATGAGCTCCTTTCTGTGCACGTTTCATTTTCCGAACTAAGTGCTGCCCCTCAGCGACTGTAATTACCATTTCAAAAGGAAATAAACTAGCACAAGTGCGTTTTGCTTCTCTCCAAATTTCACAACATAAAACAACCAAGGAATGAGTTGCACTGTATTAGTTAATTGTAAATCATTGCCACGGTGCTTTCCATGTTCCAGGTTTCACATGGTATGTCATGGTAACAAACCATTTCCCGTTGAAGAGAAACTTTAATTTCTCCAGGGTTATTCACTAGCCTACTGGATTCTCTACATCACAATCTGCTGCCATTTTTCTTGTATTCAGAACTCAAGGAGTAGACGTTACAGATTACTATAGAATATTATTCATTGTTCATGCATTTTGCCGCAGTATTTAATGTGCAACATTTGATATACTGCCCAGCCTGCCAGGATCTTACGCACACTCCCTTTATAGTTGCAGTAAAAAATTTCTGCTTTTTACTTAGTATAGTGTTACTAATCTAGTTGAGCTCCCCCTCCTGGACACTCATTAGACTGCTGTGAGGGATCCAACCACTGGATCCTCTGGAGTCTTAACACAGTCCACATGCTGCCTCTAGCTTGGGATATCCAGGCACACTCTTGAGATGCAGATCCTCTGTCTAGTACTACATCCTGAGAGCTGAGATTCTCCAACTGCCAAGACCCTGGGACCAATACTGACTACACGCACACCCAGATTCCCCAGTAGCTTAAACACACAGTCTCCGAGAACTCCAGGTGTGTGGGTGTTCTGGGCCCACAGCTCAACCCTTCTAGGGCACATGATAAGTGTAACACAACACAGAAGGACTTTGCAAAGAATTCTAATGCACCATCCTTCTTCCTTTAAAAACATGAAAAATCCACAGATCTATATAAAAATGAATTCTACACACATTTCCCTGCCTCAATTTCTTCACCACTCTGGAGCATTCTTTGGGCTGAGGTCAAAGTCCTCTGGACACATCCGGGATATTCTGCTGCTGCCCATGGCTTGACTTCTGAACCAGAGAGCCTCTTGCTCCCTCTAGGTCAGCTTGCTTTCTCTGACATTGGTTGTTCTGCCAGCAAAGCAGGGGCCCTCCAGCTATGAAAGCATTGCCTGGCTCGTCTCTTCCTGCCCAAACCTTCCTCTCTCTGTCTCTGTCTGAGTCCTTTAGTTTATATGTCCCACCAACAACTGGTTCCTTTGTTCTGCTTCTGGGGATTTTCTACTGCTCTACACCTAGTTGAAGGGTTGAAAAAAACTGGTTCTCCTTGCATCAGCTAACCTTCCTACCACACCTATTATGTGGTCAGAGTACAATCGTTAAGGTTAACTGCTCTCCAGTGTGCCTAGTCCTGTGTGTGTGTGTGTGTGTGCTACAGGCCCTGTCAGCACATGGTGAATGACACATTTACATAGAGGTATTAAAAATACAGTATTTTCATAAAAGCAACTTCAGCGCATCAGTCTGAATTCATAAAATTGTACAGACAGATTACCCCAAATCAGTTTAGATAAAAAAAACAACTTTGCCTAAAACTCAGACTTTTGGGGATTTTTTTTTTAATTTTATTTTTTACATTTGACTGGTTGACAATTGACTGAAACAGGTCACATGATTGTCTCTCTCCAGTTGGGTTTGTGAGGATGGGCTATAATTGAAATCCTAGATCTAAACAGCCTCAAGTTTTGAAGCAGGTTAAGATCTGAATCTCAACCTACATCTTAATATCACTGTATGACCCCATCTCTTGGTGGAATACTTTGAAGCATTCTTTTGTGGTTTTTTTTATGTTGCTATCATAATCTCTGGTGGACACTTATTCCACCTCAGCCATATTAGCCGGGGGTCTGGGAGACCCAGTTTTTCTCAAGATCCACCCTGATCAGACAATGGTTTCATTGTTGCTGAAGGACATTGCTGAGCTATCCAGGTGCTGGCTACAGACAACTTCCTGAGAAAGAGGAATCCATTTCAGAAGCAGTCCTATGGCAGCAACACCTAAATAAAATTACAGCAGTACAGAGGAAGGAGTTATAGAGAGCGCGAAAAAAGGGGCTGCTAAAGAGGGGACATAAGTGAATTGTTCTCTTTCTCCATTTTGTAAAGGAGGAATAAATATATATATATAGAATATAGTTTTAGTTTAATTAGTTCAGTTCCATATAAAATGGGAAACTATTGCTCCTTAGGTTGAAAAAAATACTCTAATGTTCTTTGAGGGTTATTTATGTCCCATTCTCAATCACTTTTTCATTCCATGGAGCATTTCGATTATAAACCCCAGTTCTATTCAATAAATATCTGATATGTACTTTACACTTTATGTGGTGTTCAGCTTTTCTTGTAGTGCAGCATCTGAATTTGTCCATCCCGTGTGCTTAGGTGGATCTTTCAAACTAGTACCATAGGTCCAGCTTGCTGTGTTAAGGATACAGGATTTTAGTGTTTTGCATTCAGCCAATATAGGAAGAAATTTTAAGGGTTGAAGTAAGAACTAAGCAGCAAATAGTCCTTATTCTGGTCCTCTATACAGGAGTGTATTTCACCCCTACTTTATTAGTACAATGGAATCCATAGCCAATATGTCACAATACTTCTTAACAACAAAATTATCATTCCTTTTGATTTTTGTAAAGGAGGCATATGGTAATGATGTTAGCTTTTGCATGAAGTTGTACTGACATATGTTCATCCACCAACAAACTCCCAAAAAGCTTCCAAACCACAAAATGGTATTTCTTTTTTTGCTAACTTTGTGACAAGAACACATTACAGGGAGTGCAGCTTATGGCACAGTAAATTAAAGAACAGCTTCAGCCACACAGACCATCTGGTATTAACTTGTGCACAAGCGGACAAATCCTGAATTCTTTTCACAGTCAATGGGCTGCAGGGTTTGGGCCAAAGTGAATAAAAACAGTGCTGAGCAACTGCTGCTCAGTTTATTGTTTTCTTGTGTTCAGGCTTGCTCAAGTCTCACCTAATTGAACAACCTCTGACCAAAAGAGAATGAAAAAATAGAATCTTACCCCACATATTTAAAACAGTGCTAGGTTTGTTCTTAATAGTCTCTCTCTCATCTCTGCTGATAAAATGGGGTGTGTTCATTCTAGCTGTGCTGAAAGTTCAGTGACAGCTCAAATTACATGAAACTCACCAGACTGCAAGCATACTCATAAATGCTAAATTCAGGTTTGTCAAAAGGTTTACCTAGGAACCTGAACCTTTCCATAACCTTGGGTCTAGTTTTGAGCAATCTTGGCCCAATTAGCCTTTGCTTAGGAGGCTTTGCTATGTTATGCATTCAATACAAAGCCAGTTTACTATTGAAACTTTGTTTGATTCTAAAACTCAAAAATATTGGAGGGATGAGGATACTCACAGCAAGGGAAACACCTATGAATCCCCGTGAACCAAAATTGCTGCGTTTCACACGGTTTTAACATCTAGGCCCTTACTTGGGAAACATTTTCCTTTCTCATTCTTTAATACAGTGTTTCCAGAAAGAGAAAGAGAGACATTGCCACACAGTGAGCTAATGGACTGGCAGTCTGGTAGCAGCACCACAAGGATGGTCCCAGTACAGGTCCCATATCAGGTTTCAAGCTCTAGAACCAACAAATAATGGGAGCAACTCAGAGGCAGTATACTCAATCCCTGGAGGGAGAGGACACTATATCATTCCTAGCAACCCCTCAGGGCAACTGAAATAATGACACTGATGGTCTCCAGGGTGAGCATGGCCAGCCCTCCTCTGGTGAAAAGAGATTGGAAACAATAGAGGACCTCTGAGAAGGGGTTGAGGGAGTAAAAAGGGAAATGGTAAATCCTTGAAGTTAAAAGCACCTCTTCACTCCCTGTCAGTGGGAAAATAGTGATTTAGTTTGGCATTAAGGCATCTGTGTAATCATTCACAAACATAGAAAGTTCTGAAGGAATCTGAAGTAGAAAGTTCTGAAAGATCTGATCTCAAATCTGACCCCAGATCTATATATATTCTTGTATTGGGCCGTTATATATATATATGGCCCAATACAGGAAATTGCAATCATTCCTATTCTGATGTACTCATGGTCTTTATAATGTAAGTTAGACAAAATAAATACAGTGCTTTGAAGCATTATGAGTTTTACTATTTGCATATTATAGCTAATTAACCACCACAATATCATCATCCTAAGGGAGAGGTTCACTGGCAACTTAATTCATTATCTTCTATTATTGTGTATCATGTTAAATTGACAGGCATCTTACACTGTACCAGTCATCACAATTTTAATTAATATAACTAAAACTGATTTAACTATACTGTCTGTCTTTGTCCATGATGAGCCCATCTCAATTTATATAAAGCAAAGGTCAGTCTCGAAATCTAAAGCAAACATTTATGAAAAACACTAAGTTGCTGAGGTAAGTCCTATATGAAAAGTTCTAAATGAACTTTAATAGCTACATAAAAGTTAAATGTAGTTGCCAGTGAAAGGTATACAGTCTCACGCTTCAGCAAACAATGAAAGGATAATTGTGATTGTGATAGTAATTTATCCTTCTCTATACAAGCCATGCTGATCACCATAGTATCACATCCTTGTGAGAAAATTTTTAGATATGTAGCTAATTTATGTTGTCACCTGCACATTCCTCCCTTTTCCCCTCCAAACACAGCCACAAACAATAAGTTAATTTACTAAATTAGATATTAATTCAGTGTCACTAAACTGATAAATTACCTCAGCTAATCAGAATGTCCAGTTGCAGTCCAATTATTGATCCATAACTGTAGCTTTATGCCTCAATTGTGCAATTCCTGGCCCTGGTTGAAGGGAATGTAAAATTCAGTGGTACAGTTGGTATTTGATAATTACACACTGTAATCTAATAGTCTGAGGACAATTATTAGCCTACTTGAGCATTTATTGAAAAAAGACAGTGATTATTCAAATCACTACACTATGACTGGGCACTGCACCCCATCAATAAGCACTCAGCAAATATGACCACTTCAGCTTCAATCCCCACTCCCGTGCTTTCCCCCACCCACCCTCTATTTCCTCCACCTCATCCTAGATATTAAATACAATTTAACTTAGTGCAGGGCAGGAGTCAGCTTGTGCGTTTACATTCGATTGCAGCGGAATTCTGGCTGACCCAGCGAGAATGCCTCATGGGCAGCACACTGCAGCAACTAGAGCTTACTTGATCACTGGTTTCCCTGTATAAGTTTTGCCAAATACATCATCACTTTTTTAAGGTGAGATTTTCAAATGCAATCAGCAGTAGCCTAATATTGCGCCCACTGAATTCAATGGGACTTGTTCTCCTAAGTCATTTAGGCACTTGTGAAAATCTCACCCATAGGCACCTAAATATAGATTTAGGAGCTTAAGTTTCAGTATTATTTTTGAAAGTGTCAATCATCATGTTGACCCATCTTCTTCTGCAATAAAAATCTATTGCGCAATATCAGCCCATCAGTTTTAAGGCAGAAATCGTTATTTAATTTCAACCAGGTTTTTGTTTAATTAACCAACATTGATGGCATACTATGACTCATTATTAGGAAAAAATTATGTTCTTCAATATACAATTGCATATGATGTGAATTTCCAGCTCAAGTTACAGGTAGTATATTTGGTTTGGGTTGTTTTTTTTTTGTTTGTTTGGTTGGTTTTGTTTTTAAGAGAGACAAGATGGAGGCAGTAATAGCTTTTATTAGACCAACTTCTGTTGGTGAGCAAGACAAGAGACATTCAAGTTGAAGTAGACCCTTTAACACCTCTTCAGTCATATGGGAGAAAAGAAAAAACTGGGGGAGTTAAGTGGGTTATAGATTGTTGTAATAAGCCATAAAGCCAGTCTCTCTATTCAGTCCATGATGTTTAATAGCTAGCAAAGTTATAAATTTAAGCTCCCAGGCCCATCTTTTGAAAGTGTTGTGCAGATTTCCTTTGAGGATTAGAACTGAGAAGTCAGATATAGAATGAACGATGTGTTGATCATCATAACAGTGGAGATGTTTTACAAATTTTGTATCTGTTGTTCTGGCAGGGTCTAGTGCGGCTTTGGGTCCTGGTTTGTGGGGAATTTGTTTCTGATGATGAGCTTGGAGAGATTGGAGGGTTGTTTGCAGGCCAGAAGAAGTGAGTCAAGACAAATTTCTTTCAGGATGTGATCCCCATCAAATATGGGTTTGAATTGTTTGAAGATACCCCATATGGGTTCCAGTGTGGAGTGGTAGGTGACATGTATGGTTGGAGCAGGTTTTATTTCTGTATTGAAGTGAGTTCTCTTGGGGTCTTTGGGTGGCCCGTTCCATGCTACTTTTCTGGTGTAGTGCCACTGTCTGGTGAAGGTGGTTATAAGTGTGGTAAGATGTGTGTCCTGGACTTTCTCCTTTGAGCATATTCTGTGGTACATGAGTGTCTGGCTGTGGATAAGAGATTTCTTGGTGTGTTTGGGGTGATTGCTGGGTCTGTGGAGGTAGATGTGGTGATCTATGGATTTCTTGTATATAGTTGCTTACACCCAGAAATAAACCCACTCTGACCATACACCTCTAGTTGCGTACTCTGCACACAGACAAGGCAGGCAGGACAGCATGCTGTTTAACATGAACGCTTTTTTCAGAATAGACGTTAACTGAAGCTTTTTCATGCACAGTTGACTTTATATAAACTGATTGACACCTTTGGGGGTCGTCTTTCCACTGACTCATAATTTTTCTCACTCTTGAAAAAGGCTTCTGTACACCCAGTATTCTCTAGTTAAAGCTGAAAATTCAACTCATCATATTTACACAATAAAAAAAATCCATTCTGCCTTGTTTTTAATTGCAAATCCTCCTCAAGGGACCAATTCTCCTGCTTAGGAGGCAGCCCTGTGCCTCCTACTAGAGAACCAAGTGCAGTCAATTATGGTAATGAAATGTCAATAAATATAAAAATTTAATACAGTCTGCTCTTGGTGAGTGGCAGATGAGGACTTGCCTCCCAGACATATTTGCTGGTGCTGCAAATATTAAATGTACCTAAAAGAGTAGCTGGCTGCCTAAGAGCTCTCCAGTAGAGGGAAGGTGGGACATTCAGACACCTATTGGGTTTTCCATTATGGTATAATCACAGCAGTAAGGCCAGTGATATTTTTGAAATCCATACAAACATCTTAACTTGTTATTATGAAGTGATCACATTTGCACCCAGGAAGAATCTGAAATTGGTACAACAGTGATTTTTTTCCCCCTAACAAAGTAGTACAATTACAAAGGGGGAAATTAAGTTGAAAATTAGATGTTTTTGCTCTGAACAATTTCACAGCAGTAAGTATTTGCTATTATGTTACTACTACAAAATTACTGTTCTGACAGATCTGTTTACATTGCAATTTTTTATTCACTGAAAAAAATGTATTTATTTGGTTGATTAAAGTGGGTTGTGAGATGCAGCTTGGTCCAGAGGCAAGAACACAGGGTTGCAAGTCTGAGACTCCCGAGTTCTAAATCCTAGTTTTGTCACTGACTTATTGTGTAGCCTTGAACAGTGATTTAATGTCCCTGCCTCAGTTTCCCCAGTGTAAGAGGAGAGTAATAATAGCCATCTTACAGGGGCCCCAATTCAGCAGAGCACTTAAGCAAGTTTCATGACTTCAGTGATGCTTAAGTGCGTTGCTGAATCCACGGCAGTGATAGGCTTTGACATGCATTCAAACATCTGAATATTTCCTGCGCAACTGAACGTTGTAGTGTATGGAGCAATGTAGGATGGTGAAGGCAGCACAGCCATGTAGCTTCCTGCAGCTGACAGAGGTTCTCAGAAGTGGGTCTGACCTAGACTGACCAGATGCCCAATTTTATACGGACCATCCCAATATTCAGGGTTTTGTCTGATATAGGCTCTTATAACCCCTCACCCCCATCCCAATTTTTTCATACTTGCTGTCTGGTCACCCTAATCTGACCCAGCCTTGGGGGTAGCCCCATGCAGGGGAAGAGGAAGTCTTTCCCCTCCCCAGCCCTATTGGGACTAGCAGCTAGAGCCCAGCGCATGCAGGAGCCCCCAGCTGGGGCGACCCCAGTCTTGCCCCTATCCGCCTGTCCAGGCCCTGCGCTTGGGCTTAAAGGGATATCAGGCTGGCTGGAGGGGGAGGGGAACGACACCACAGCACCTCCCTGACCATGGGGCCCTGGGTGATCGCCCACCTATAAGGCTGACCCTGCCCTCTCCAAAAAATTAAACCCTCCCCCCATCCTGCAACCCTCACTCTGCGCTGCTGCTGGCTTTCGGGCTGGGCACCTGACCGGCCATTGCTGCTCACTGGCCACTCAACTCTGAAGGCAGTTCTCTCACCAGCAGCAGCGTAAAAGTAAGGGCGGCAATCCCGCAACCCGTCACATCCTCCTTTTGGGTCAGGACCCCCATGATTACAATGTCCTGAAATTTCAAATGTAAACATCTGAAACCGTGAAATTGACTATTTTTAAAATCCTGTGACCGTGAAATTGACCAGAATGGACCATGAATGTAGAATGGTGCTACTCATTATATTTAAGTACAGTTATCTTTTTGATCCTCAAAATAAAGTTCTCGGGTGAAAACCTGGCCCCCATTAAAGTCAATGAAAAAAAATCCCTTTGACTTCAAAGGTTTCAGCCCCTACTATCGAAGTATTTTCATGCTGGGGTTGGTATTCTTATTACAACGGCATTACGTGTTCCTGATCAGGGATGTACTGTGCACGCACATGCACACGTGCGCACACACAGTCCCTGCCTGAAGGATCTTACAACTACAATCTAAGTATAGGAGGAGAGACAACAGTTGGATACAACAAACAGATGAGGGAGACAGTTATAATTATATGTAATGGTCATATAAAAAATATTTTGTCTTTTAATTCAGACAAACCAGTACTCAAAAATGTTGCTACATACCATAAATTCACATGCTTTACATGAATAACATTTTTTAAAAAAAATGCTGTCCAAGAGTAGGTTTCTTAACAAAATCATCTTCATTTGGTTTCATAATTATTTTGAGTTAAAAGTAAAATGTTTTATATCCTGGGGTTTCTCACATGCATAAGATGTCCTGAGAATCTCCAACTGGACACAGTATTTGGCTGTGATAATCATACAGAAATGTGATGATCTTTTACAGGTGGATTATTCAGTAATAGCATCTCAAGCTGGAGCCACCCTCAACAATCTTATGAGTCATGCACAGGAGCTAGTAGCAAAGCTTCGTTCCCTGCAGTTTGATCTACGAGAGTTTGTGTGTCTCAAATTCTTGGTGCTCTTTAGTTTAGGTAGGTAAATCCTGTTATTTGTATATCATTTAATATTGATATTTTTAATTGAAAATCTTTGGCTTTATAAAATGTTTTTTATTTTTTTCCCAAAAAATAAAGTAAGACTTTGAAACATTTTATGATGTTCACAGTAACCTGGAAATTATTTCTGAATGGTCACTTTTGGGGAAATGCTATAGAATGTAGGAGAGATTTACAAAATAGGGTTCTGTAGAAATGATTCTATGGAATTTAATAGAGTATTATATGCTTTCTACATGTACTTTAGTATCCTATAAAATTTTAAACCCACGGATATAATTCTTTACTAAATTCTAGAGAACAGATCAAAAAACCTATGGAAAGGCATAATTTTGTATTGAATTCCATAAGGCAATTCCGTAAGAGACAGAGAAGTAGTAAGGTTGAAATATACATGTATTTTGGACGAACGTGCATGGTAAGTACACACAGTCTTGTTAGCATTTTGGTGTCACTATTGCAACACATAAATCAACAGTGTAACTAATAGTTTTTAAAAGCACAATGAAAGGCCTTATTAAAGTACAACTAAATGGTAGTCATTTTATGAAAGACCTATCCAGGAAATAGACTGTAAAGAGGAGATCATTTTGTATTAGTTGAAAGAGCTTAGAATGGAAAAGATATCTATGCAAGACAAATTATTTAAATCAGTGTTCCCAATGAATCAGTCAAGAAAAATCACTATTGCCAAGAATAAAAAAGGGATTAGGGAGATGGATTCTTATTGATTTCAGGAGAACAGATTTTTCTACCCGTCTTCTGTTTTAGGTTTGCATTTTGTTGACTTAATAAAGCTGACAAAGTTTTGCCAAGTGAATTTATTATTTGCTGGCAGACAGCTGAAAGAGGAAACTTGAAATAAATAAATAGGGCCAGATCCAGCCATATCTCCCCATAGGCCAAAATCCCATTTATATCAAAGGACATTTTGTCCGAGTAGAAGTTGCAGGACTGAGCCAAATGTAACAAAAACAAATAAATACCAGCAGTGATGAAATTAACTGACATTTTTCCTTAATTGCAAGTTACAAGTTCTTATGCAAAGGACTAAAGCTTTGAAAATAAAGATTATTGCAGCACACCTGTAAATAAATGGCAAGAGTGAAATGAATGGGCATCAACATAAATCCAAGAGCTACATCCTAATGTTCAGAGTTGTCTCCTAGTGCCTTGGACTCTTCTAGAACTTGCCATACATCTGTTGAAAAATAGAGAGAGTTTGTGAAGGAAACTTGTTTTAAATATAGGAATCTGTCGTGGAGGTGAGTGTACCCCATTCCCCTTTTGGTGAGGAGGCGAGGTGTTGTTGGGCCACACTTAAATCTCCCTGTCCAGTCCCAGCACCAGGGTAGTGTGACCTAACAGCAGGAGTCAGTGAGTTCACCCTTAGCCATGGGACAATAAGGTCTAGTGGCTGGAATCAACTGAGTGCCAGAGTCAATATGGCCTTGGTCCATAGGGTCCATATGGTCATTTGGCCTAATATCCAGGTGGGGTAGGCTGCCACCTAGGTAGCCACCCTACGCTACTGGGTCCAAGCCCAGGGCCTTGACAGTGGCCACTGGGTCAGCGGGGATCCAGCCAAAACACACTGACAACTCACGGGGTAATGTCTAAACCCCCTTCCCGCCTGTGAGCTCCTTCCTGCCCTGACTTCTGAAGCTGCTGCCTGGGCTTCATTGGGGTCTCCAGATCTCTCTGAGAGCATAACTCCTTGCGGCTCCAGGCTCCGATGAGTGTCCGCTGGCTCCAGAGTGATCAGCAGAGTCCCACGGCCTGCTATTCATGTGATTCCTGGGCTGACGCCTCCACTACAGGTCCCTCCTCCTCAGTGTCCCACCCTCACTGAGCTGAGCTGCTCCCTTTTATGCTAGAGCACAAGGAGCATGCTCAGTCGGGTTGAGTGGGCGTGACTTCCTCAGCCCACAATGTGGAGTTAATCCTTCCCCATCCAGTGCAGAGTGAGTGTATCTTGTCACAGGCTCTTGAAGAAGAAAGAATAGTTTATGACATAGAATGTGCCATGAAATAGCATAATCGTAAATTTTGGGGGGGAAAAAACCCCAAGATAACAGCATTGACAGGCCTATTGGGTGATTGCAAGGTTTGTACAGTCTAAATCCCAGGAACGGATGAGGAGTAATTTATCTACTGATCACAACATACTGACATTCTATATTTGGATATCTTTCTCTTCCTATATGTTAAGTTCAGAGAAGCAAAAGCAGACCTTTCTTGGCAGGAGTGGTATTGTCTTATGAATTAATCTGGTGTAAGACAAGGCATCTGCTTCCTTAGTTCTAGTACAGTATATTTTTGTAGTCATTAGACAGTGTTATAGAAGTGTCTGAGGAGACTTCTAGCTTTTCATTGATAAAATATTTAGATAAATTCATCTCACTTCAGTTGCATTTTAAATTAGCTGAATAAACTAATTATATTTGGAAAAAACTCGTTTTCTATAAGCAGTCTTTATCTCTGATCACTATCATCAGCTTTTCAAGTATTTTCCATTCAGTTGAGAATTTTTCTGGTTCCTGCCTATATATTTTTCGCCATTGGTCTGATTCTGCAAGGTGATGAACGTGGCTTCAAAAGAATTGAAGATACAGCATCTGGCAGTGGTGTCCAGCCCTTTGCAGAGACAGAGGGTCTGTTTCACCTCACTTATACTAGTGTAAGTTAGGGCCAACTCTGCTGAAATCAAATGAGTTATATATTAGCATATTACAGTGGTGTACCTGGAGACGTCCAGTGAATCAGAAAACTGTAACTCACAGAGCCAACTTCAGCCTTAGCAAAGTCAGGTGCAACGTAAATGACTTCAATGGAAAGGCTCCTACTTAATGCATGATTGAATTTGGCCAAATATTTGAAGCTTGATATTATCCAACTAAGAGTAAAATGTAAAGATATTATTAATAATCATCATCATCATCGGAAGTTTCCATTTGACCCACAGAACTAAGGCAGGTATTTTGCTTTTCCGACAAAGCACTTATGCACATATTTAACTTTAAGCAGATGAATAATCCCCCTAAAATTAATGATGCTGCTCACAGGTTTAAAGTCAAGTATGTGTTTAAGGGCCAGGTTTTTAAAGGTATTTAGGCACCTAGAGATGCAGATAGTTGCCTAGTGAGATTTTCAAGAGACACCTATCTGCATATTTAGGTGCCTAAATACTTTTAAAAATCCAGTCCTAAGTGCTTTGCATGCAAAGCATCATTCAGACTAGCATTTTTTAAAAACAGTGCCCCTAGAATTAATATTTTTGTGACTAGTCCATCAAATTTGAACTATGAGGCAGATATAACTAGTTCTTTAGAAGCAGAAAAAGGAAGGACTGTAGCTTTTCAATGTACAGGGAAATAGTATGCAGTAAGGCAGAAATCTCTGTTTTAAGGAAAGTCAGTCCCAGCTGCAGGCTTCTCAGATGCAACAAGCAATATTAGTTGTGTCATCCTTTTAGAAACTCTTATTTCCTTAACATTCCACTGATAAAGTTTGAATGTTAATAACACGATGAGCCAAATCCTGTTCCTACTGAAGTTAGTAGAAGCTTTGCCATTTACTTTAGCAGCAGCAGGCTCTATTGGCTGGATTGTCAAACAATCTTTTTGAAAATCTGACCAGTTATTTTGGTGCCAAAATGCAGCTGAGTTTTTTTGAAAGTATGTTTCTTATTATAATAAAAAAATCCCATAAATATCTTTTTTTAAAAAAACTTTTAAGCATGCTTATGGTATAAGTAGTTGATTGGTTTGATTAGTATTTTTACCATTGTTATTTTCATTTATATCGCGGCTGAAAAATAAATTTCTTCCATAAAGCCTTTCAATGGTAACTCAGAGTCAATAAGCCACATAGCCAATTTATATTGTTTGTTTGTTTGTTTGTTTAATAACTGCACAGCTGTGAGACTGCATCCTCAAGACATTCCTCCTTTCTGTCTGAACTGTACTATCTGTGTTTCATGACTTACAGTCTCCTTGCGGGCAAGGACTATCTCTTCCCCTTTGTGTGTGCAACACAATTCATATCATAGATACTTCAGAAATTATTAGCCAATAAACTAATAATAAAATTATGTAATAAAATACATAACAGTAAATACTGCTCAGAAATCTTATAAGATCCCAGAGCATGCACCATACTAATTAAAGCAAAGTTAAAATCAAATAAAGAGTTCAGTCTACATATAAAATTCAAGTAGTAGATTGTTAGCAGCTACTAGTAAAGTGTTCCAAAGGACTTGTGCAGAAAAAGACTTTTGATTGATTCCAGAAAT
This sequence comes from Mesoclemmys tuberculata, assembly GCA_007922155.1. Taxonomy (NCBI): domain Eukaryota; kingdom Metazoa; phylum Chordata; order Testudines; family Chelidae; genus Mesoclemmys; species Mesoclemmys tuberculata. The sequence goes on from ML675646.1 coordinate 20,032,839, forward strand.
AATAAAAGGATGTTGAAACTTAGATGAGAGGATTAGTGTTGTAGTCTCAAAGTCCAGCCAATCCCAAAGTTAGCTAGAAAGCAGAAAAGAGAGATTTTTTTAACAGATTTTCCTTCTTCCCCCCCCAACCCCACCCCCTTTTTTTTTTTAATAAACTATCCCCCTTTGGCATTTATTTCCTGGTGCCTCCCGCCTCTGCCCCATTGTTTTTTCTCTTGTCATTGAATACCTCTCCAACCCCAGTCCCCCTGGGTAGGTACTCACATTGTTAGCCCACACTGCAATCCCTGCCACATATCTTCACTGCTATTTTTAGCCATGCTAACTCATTAAAGCTAGCGCTGGTATGTTTATGTGAGTTACAAATCCCATCTTTGATCGAAGGGTTTAGACATAACCTAACTCACAAAGAATGAAGAGCAAAGGAGCTGGAGCAGAGCAAATTTGGAGAGAGTCAGCAAGTCCAGGCATTTAGAAACAGCATCCCCATTAAGGAAGATGCACGTGGCCCACTGTGACAAAATGTAACAGTCGCACGTTAGCCTGTGTTCTTCATGGGACTGATCCTGCTCCCATTAAAGTCAATGGGAGTTTTGTCTGACTTCAGTGGGGGCAGGATCACTCTCAATGAGCCTTTTATGGAAAAATCCCATGGAATTTTACGGGCATTAAACAGAGTTCTGTTGCAATTACCTTCAACACTTATAGAATTCACATGGAATGGGATCCTTTCTACGGGATTTTAGAAACATCCAATAGAATTCTACAGCAGAAGTATAATTTTCTCTTAAATTCTAGATGATGGTTCAAAACCCATAGAAAAATTATTTTCTATTAAACTCTATAAGCCATTTCCATCCAGGATATCAGACTATGGGTCTGGAATTCTACACCCCTGTATTTAAAAATAACTAGTTACCACTTGATCTCATTTTACAGAGAACTGAAGATCAAGATGGGTCAAAATACTAGAAAATACATTCTTTAATATCCAAATGCTTAATTCCCCAGAATATTTTTACCTACAGATCCTGATCCATCGAAATGTTCAGAGCTTTCAATTCTCCTTGGACTCAGTGGAACTTGAGAGTGTTTAGCATGTCTTAAATAGAGCTTAGCATCTCATCTCACCGGATCAATTCCCTAATGTATTAGCATCCCATTCACAGATCTTCCATCTCCAAACTCTGGACCTAGAAAGCAAAGTATCCCTTTCAGCCCTCTAACATCCAACCTTCCAAAATTAATATCTAAATAAAATAATTAGCACATACAGAAAAAGCAAGCAATTCCCCAACAAAGTTAAATATCTAAACTAATTAAAATACTAGTTAGACTGCTTAATAACAGCTAATATAAAGAAAGCTACAAACACATGAATTTACAAATCCAACAATATCAAAAATATCCCTCTCCACGTAAATAAAAAAGTGCATGTATTTTAGCAGCAAAACATCATAGCCACCTTGCTGTTTCACTGACTAATACTAAAATTCTGCAACCCTAAAGTAGAAACAGATAAACACAACATACCCTGGATGAAATCCTCGTTCCCTTGAAGCCAATAGGAATTTTGCCACTGACTTCAATGAGGCCAGGATTTCACACTTCAGCTCTAAATTAGATCCCTGTCATACAAAAGAAAAGAGTTCAGTTTAATTTTCCATTAACTAAATGTCTAATTTAGGATAGACATTTTAACAACCAAGTAAGGTTTTCATTGGGATACTTTCTATCATCTTCCATTTTCAGATGCAACAGATCTTTTCTTTTTTGCTATCCAGTATTTTTAGTCAAGTCATTTAAACTGAAATCCAGCCATTGTTTTCCCTTTACCAAAACTTCCTATTTGTCCTGCTAGCGTTCATCATTAGAACTCAGCAAGGATTTGTCAGCGCTTCCATCAGAACAGTTTGTAAAGGGAAATGCCAATAGGAAGAAAGTTAGACATTATTTGACCCATGTCCAGCCACTTGTCTGCCTGCGTAGCTTAACGCTAGACTAGGCAGCAGCTAACTGGTACTGCTCTCATCACTGCCAGAACACAGATAAATGTACTTCATTTAAGAAATGAAGGCTTTATCAATGGGCAAATAATTGCAGAGCACCTATTGATCTTGCATCTCACTTAACATGAGGCAACAGGGACCTGTAGAAATGGTAAACATTTAATCATTATGTATGGCAAACAGTGGGTGCTTAAACAAAGCAAAGAAAGCCCTAGTTTTCAAACAGGCCACAACGTCACATGGGGAGACAACTGTGATTCGTTCTCCTTGGATATTATATTGTCCATTAGCGCTGGGCCCCTTTGCTGCCAGATAGAAGTGACATTAGCAAAGGAACCCATACTTATATCTGGGGATTCTCTACAATACTAGAGCTCAGATGGGAGAGGACGGATCTCAATATTGTGCTCCATCATTTGCTTCTTGGAAAGCATGAAGAGAAATCTGTGCAGCAACGCTTTTCAGTTGGATCCGAGAGCTCAGTAGCAGGCTGAAGGTGGAAGAGCACTTTGTCATTAATTATTACTCTTATTTACTTATAAAGCACCCAGCACACTGTGAATACTATATAGATAAGTAATAGTCCCTTGCTCCAAAGAACTTACAATCTAAACAGCCAAAAACTAGGGGAAGGAATGCAGCAACAAACAGGGCTGAAGTGCAGTGGTTCGCAGGTATCTTGTCACTTCCACAGTTTTTGCTGATGGTTTATTTTTATCACATGGTTGACTTCTTGGGTAGGGAACACAAGGAAATCATTTGGAAGCAGTATGTTTTAAAGAGGGATGTGAAGGAGGCACATTGACTGGTCTGTGGTAGAGTTACATGGCTTAGGGATGCACAGGTCTGGTGAGAGCAAGATGGGAACAAAGGGGTCGGTGAGTCGTGTGGCTTTAGCAGGGCAAAGAGGTCTGAGGAGGGAACAGAGGACAAGATCAGAAAGCTAGACAGAAACTAATCAGTGCAAAGGGTATATGAGCCTCAGTTTGTTATCACACACAGAGACACAGCCCAACAAGCAGACATTTACTGCAGTCTCTTCAGAGATCACTGCATGTAGCACACCTGAACCCAGCTACCTACATTTCCTGGTTTGGGCTACTAGTGGGTTTGTTAAAAGGTACAATTCACTAAAGGTGCTATAAATTTGGAAACATAAAATAACAGGAGGTAGGAATAGATCGGATAAAGTTATTCCCACAAGTTCTATTTCCAGTTCATGTGTGCAAGTTACTTAAGACTTTCTGTGCCTCTATTTCACCGTCTGTAAAATGGGAACAATAACAGTTCTTTACCTTACAGGGCTGTTGAGAGACTCACAACTAATACTACTACTTTGCATGTATAAAGTGTGTTTCATTCAAAGATCTAAAAGCGGATGCTAACAAGGTTGAAGTGAAATATACTGAGGGACAAATTCTGCCCCCCAGACCTCTAATTGAGCTCAGTAGCAGCTGACTGTACACATCCATCCAAAGACAGAATTGTAGCCTTAAATATACTTGATTCTTATTGTAACTAACAGACAGTATTTATGGTTCAATTTAATCTTATTCAGAATGAGAATCATGGTCACTCCACATTAATTGTTTTACCTTTGACAGCTTGTAAAATATGCCCCATTGTAACTGGTCTAATATTATGATTTTTTTTTTGTGATAACCCTTGGAGGTCTTTGTAATGTATTCATCACATACTGTTACCCGAGTGCATTAGAAAAATTGTATCTAGTGAACTCAGATAAGCAGGAGGAATATCCTGGGGTTCTCTCAGTATTATTAGCATGCAGCTACGGCTTTTAACTTTCCACATGATATTCTAATTTAGAAAAAAATACTTTCTGTACACTTGTCAAATAGATGCACATATCTTGATCCTAATATCTAACTAATGTATGCATCTGAGGATAATACGGGCAAATAAACATTTCCTTAAATTTATGTAATCATTTGGAATTCAGAAAGGATTGATTAGCATTCAGGAGATGTGACCATTCAATATTTACACCATAGAGATTTGGCAGAAGCAAATAATTATACATAAAGCTGATGCTTGTCTTAATTAAACGCAGTATGATAGGTGTTGGGGGGGGTTTCTGTCTAGTGAACAAAAGAGTTGAGCAATCACCAGATATAACTCATTTTGAAGTTCAGAGTTTTTAAAGCTAATCAATATGTATTTATATCAAGGGAAGGAGTGAATATCATTTATTACGAGATTGCAGCCGGCTGCAATAGCTAAAAATTCCATTTATTTAAAGATATTTTTCCAAACCGTAGTTTGACAATATATTTATCCTATTTGATGCTTGTTACACTAATAGTGTTGTTTACTTAACTGATGGTATTTAGCATAGATGACTTTTGGAAATGAACAAGATAGGCTGGGAGTAAAGAACAGGGAATGTAAACTAAAAATGACTTGCACAACGTAAGGAGACACCTTTAACTTCATTGAGTTGGTTGCTTAGTGTAGAGTGGTTGCTTTTGTTATCAGATAAAGGTTTAGTCCTGCAAATATTTACTAATGTGAGTAATCATGCAGAAGTCAATGGGATTACTCACATTTCTGAGATCAAGCCCTAAAAGTGCCCTAAATAGCATTGGGGAGACAGCTAATGCATATTTTTTAGGCAGGTCATAGTAAGTAGGTGAGGGTAATTAACTATTAAACCACTATTTAATAGTGAGAGTAATTAACTATTAAACCACGACCTAGGAACATGGTGGATTCTCTGTCACTTGAAGATCTTAAATCATGATCGGATGTGTTGCTAAAAGATATGTCATAGCTTAAATAGAAGTTATGGGTTTGATGGAACATTTACTGGGTGGGGTTCTTTGACTTGTGTTGTGCCTAATGTCAGATTACATGATCATAATGGTCTGTTCTGGCTTTAAAATCTCTTAAAGTACAGTTTGTTTGAACTGGCCTGGCCCAATTTTAATTTAATCAGATTTATATTGTGTGTAGTTGCTTTTTGCTGCATGCCCTATATTGTGTCAGGCTGCAGGGTTAACTGTCTGACCACTACATGGTGGAGACAGGGAGAGTATTTTAGGAGGTTGGGTGTCTAATGATCCCCTCAGCTGTTTTCTCTGTCTTGAACAGTTTGGCCTGACTGTCAGTTTCCAGCTCAGGAAAAGATATTTCACATATTACTTTTGTTTATTTTCTATTTCTTTGACGCTAATTGCTTTGGATTTGAACACATTTAAGATTAACTCATGTTATGGGGGATTTTCCACAGGGGGTGAGTGTCAGGAAAATTATTTTCTACTCCTGATTGTCACAGATTCACAGTGTGGCTTTGGACAACCACTCAAATGATGCCTCAGTCACCTCAGCTGTAAAATGGCAATAATATCTACCCACCTTTGTAAGTAATAATGAGATACTTGGATAAAAGATGCTATATAACTGAAAGTATCATAATGAAAATATCATCCTTGAAAATAACTGGTGGCATTGTCACAGGATGACTGGCCCCTGTGGGTGATGTAGGACCACACAGCTGGCATAGTGTTACTGGGGGCTCTGAAAAGGGAAACTGAGGCAAGTGTGCTGGTCATACTGCAGCCTGTCGCAGGAGACACTCCAGGAAAGGCTGCCTTATGACAGCCTCCACAATAAAAGTCACAACTATAGGCTCCTCATTAAGGAAATTTTACTGGGGTTGGGGGAAGTCTTCTGCTTTACAAATTGTGTAACATACTGTCCTAAAGGTGTTACCTTCTACATTTTCATGTCAGTGGGAACCAAGGGGCTAAAACTGTGTGGAACTCTTTGGAATTTCATCCTCTCAGAGGTCACTTTTCACACCTGAACACTGACATTTCATATATTGTCCAGTACAAAGTGACATGTACATGACTCTCCTGTGCCTCCTAATATCAAAACCATATTCCTTTGCTACTCTGGCCCTTCTAAATTCAATCTAGGGAACAAAATCAAGCTATCTTCCTTTTACTTCATCCATCATAACCAGCAACAAAAGCCAAATAATTGAAAATGAGTCCTGATTCCTGAAGTTGTTACAGAGCTAAATGATGATGTATGGAGTGAGGATGTTGATAAACTAGGCTGACCATGCAAGACCACTCTATGCTTCTTGGACAACACATATTTGCCAAGATGACAGTTTTTCAGTCCAGCCTTCCATGCTGGTTTCCAAACACTGTACAATCAGCTTAGAAGGCTAATGTTTGTTTTCTACTTACCTTTCGTTAAAGGGTTTCTAAATCTATATCTGTTCAATGTCTATGAAGTAGTAGATTATTGTAAAGGAATAAAATGTGGAGGTGAGGGATTAATAAATTATGAGGAAGAATTAAACCAGCCATTTTGGTTTTTAATCCTTTATAATTCACCACAGCTCTGGATGTTAGAGTCATGGATAATAAATTCTTCAAAAGGAAGCAGAAGGTACCCTTCTGTTTTATGGTTACATTGATTGTGTTTTAACAAGAGCACTAAGCAAAATTTAAGTAGAAATTAAATAATCACCATTAATTTGCATTGATTTTATTTGATAAAACACAATGAATGGTGCAGATTCCCCCTAATATGACTCCACTGAGTTCAATGGAGTTACACCAGCATGAACTATTCCCAATATGGTCACTATCACTTCAGTGGAGGGAGAGGGATTAAATGGGGGGGGGAGCCTGCAGTTTCTTTCACCAGTTTTTAAAAGATGTATTTTTTAAACAATAGGATCAGATGCTGAAAAGAAAATTAGGTCACATATTTGTTAGATACAATTTTGAAAGTAATTAGAAACATGGGTATCCTAGTGATGTTTGTATTCTATACTGCCTTTATGTGCAGACAGTGGGGATTTCAGAACAAGCCTATCAGTATCTTCTGTACTCGTAACACCAAGGGACTTTAGCTATCTAATATATTTATAGAATGCCAGTCACTGTAGTATTAGATGTTTCCCCCCATTGAAAAGGCACTTGCTAACAGCTATACTGTAAACATCAACAGCACATACCCACATTTGGGTCTGATGGGTCACTTCTGGAATGTGTGCACCATATATGGCTTTACTGTAGATTATATATATTTAATGTCTGTGTGGTATTGGTTTGCATGTGCTTTGTGGGAGTGGGCGTGAATGAGAGTACATACACAATTTTCAAATGCTATTAAGCACAAACAGCAAACTCCTTGGCTCAGTTTCCCAGTTCTGGTGTCCAGGGCCCCAGTCCTGCTAAAAAATATGCATTTGCTTACTTTGGAATTCAATAGGATCACCCTACATTGTTCAAAGTTAAGCATGGTCTTAAGTACTTTGTTGGACTGGGATATATTGGAATATCTGGCTAGATTCAGAAAGTAATTTTGCCAGGCTGAGAATTAAATATTTCTTTATGTAGAAATGGTAATTATGATTTATATAGAACTGATAATTCCCCCAACATTTTCCCTCCCCTCACAGGGTAAAAATAAGAGGCTCTTACATTAACTACTCACAGGAGTAAGGATTTGCATCTAGTTACATAAGTAAAGATTGCCAGGATCTGTCCATAATATCTAAAATGTAGGAGTTAGGATTTTAAAATGTTCCATATATTTAACACTGCTAACAGTGATTTTCCCAGCCAATTTCTAACATCTCTAGAGTTTATTTACAAACATTAATTTATGATGAGATGTAGAAGGTAACAATGAAGTGCTGTAAATACCTATGGGCTAAATCTGAAATACGGGACAATCTGCTCCAACAAAGGCCCGTTCCACACTGGGATCAGAACTGTTAGCTACAAACATGTTTAAATACAGTGTAAACAGAGATCTTTACCTGAAAACCAACATTAACCTGATAGGTGCCTCTGAGGGGGGACACACTGCAGTGTGCCAAAAATCCCCATTATACTTCTCGTGTCCCATTGATGCTCGACTAAGGCTGTAGCAGCCCTGCTATGCTGTGAGCAGAGCAGTGCCTTCTCCAGCGCCAAATGGCAGCTTTTATTCATGCTCCCTGCTGGCCTACCAAATGTGCACTTGTCTGCCTCTTCACTGTGCAGCAGGAGTGGATGTGACCTCTACTTCCCATTGCTGAGAGGTCTGATGTGGAGGGCCATGCAATTGCACAGCAGCAGTGGCTCCTGCTTCATTCTGGCTCTACATCAAAAAGCCTCTTTGCAGCCAGGCTGAAGAAATTCTTGGGCCTATCCTGGCTATAGCCAAGAGCACACAGTTGAAATTAGCAGCGGTAGAGCCAGAATGGAAGCTAGAAAGCAGTTAAGAGCTGATGTAAAGAGCTGAACAAAGGAAAGCCATTTCCATTGACGAACGTTTACTGGTCCTAGAAAACCTGTGTGCAATGCTGTATATTCTTGAGCATCATCTTCTGGCACATTATTTAACTATCTACATATATACAGACATCTCTTTTGCAGAGCACTCTGGGCACTCTCGTAACAGTGGGGACTGAGATGGGGGAGTTAAAGGAGACATGCAATGGGGGACCTACGAGAGGGTGAAGAAGGGCGACCTGAAAAGAGAGATGGAAGGGAGAAAAATCTGAAAGGGGAGAAAAGAAAGAAACAGACTGTGAGTGGAGTAGAAGGAACAATTGGGGCAGTTTGAGTAGCTTCCTAGCAAAGGAGGAAGGAAAATTAATGGGAGAATCGGGGGGAGGAAAATGGAGGCAAGAGTAGGGCACCAGGAGAGAAGGAAGTTCAGAAAGAAATAGATGAGAGGAAAAAGAGCATATGAGGACAAAGGAGAAAGTGCTGACGGTGTAAAATATGAACGGTAAGGATTGCATGGGGTGGAGGTCAGGGGAACAGATGGCAAGGGATTGGTGCATCATGGGAAAGAAGTCTGAAAATATTGAAAGGTGGGGAGGGGGAAATTGACAAAGGAAAGAGAAAAATGAAATTGAGCTAAGAGCAAAAGTGACAGATGGAGGGAGAACAAAATAAATAAATGAACAGGAAACAGGTAATGAAAGAAAGCCCCAAAACAGACTTCAGGACTAGTAGTTGGATGTGATTTCTTTGGTGTAGGGACGTCTTTTTGTTCTCTCTTTACAGCACCTAGCCCTAAAGGTCCTAGTCCATGACTGGGACATCTAGTCATTATGACAATTCAGATACATACTTATTTATGAGCTCTTCAGGGCAGAGGCCCCATGGCTGTATCTGTGTTTGTGCAGTGCCTACCACAACAGTGAAGCAGAGAGTGAAAAGAGTGAACTAATATTAGAAACCCCAAAAATGCTCAATGCAGTTTCCAAAGATTCACTCACTGTCCTTTCTTATTGGAGCTATTCTTCACTTGCTTTTATAAATTAAATTGAAAAGTTTAGAAGGAAAATATAGTTTGAGTATCATCACCAGACTTGGGTTATTTTCAGTGCCATTTGGAAATGTGGGTCCCAGTATACCCCTTCACTTGCTGTTGTTGAGATACAGCAGGGGCAGGATGGAAAATTGGGAAGTGACACCTCAAGAGCACCCTCTTTCTTATCCCCGCTGCAGAGGAACCCTTCCTGGGGATGGATTGCTTGGGGGCAGGGAAGGCAAGGACTCGGTCTCCTCTTGATAATTCCTCTCCAAAAATGCCCATGGACCAAAGCAGAATAAATTACCACAGACAGACTCTCCGTCAAAGGGCAGCTGCTGCCCAGGTTCAGCAGGGAGCCAGGGGAGGCAGGTGATATTCAGAGGACGTCTGTTCCCTTTGTGGATACCCATTTTTTTCCAGCAGATGTTCAGGCTTGCAGATATGAAATCACCTGCTGCTTTTTTTTGGGGGGGGTGGGAAGGGGAGGAAAGAAAAATCAAACCCTGAACTCTTCAAAAAAAGAACTAGAAGGGAATTCTACAAGAGCAGGAACATGGGTAAATGGCTACTGTGAGGGACATAGATGATGTATAAATAATACATAAAGCTTCATCCAGCTAGCTATGTTACCTAGAGTTTTGCCCCAATAACAACCCATTGATTTACTGCAGAAGTTTACATTTTAAAAGTTTAGCAGTGAGATGAGGCTGTCACAGTTAATAAAACCAGAAGTAAAACTCCCATAACTGGAACAGAGGTGAAAAGGGAACAGAGCAGCTGAGAGCATTCCTGGTAAAAACTTCACAAGGCATACTGTACAAATTCAGACATTTTTGTGCCCTGAAAACTTTCTGCAGACACAGCAGCAGACACGTAAGAGCACCACCAACAATTCACATGACTTCTGGCACCCTTTCAGAGCTCTGTGGATCCAGAAGTGACTGTGGTAAACCTATTTTCTGTGCAATTGCCTTTTCTGACAAAACAGCTCAAATATTTTGACACAACAATAACCAATTCTTAGGTATTTCCTTTACTGTGAGCTGCAGACTTCGGCAAGTTGAGAATTAATGACTGACTTAAATCCTCCATGCACTTTTCTGGAAATATTCTCTTACAAACTTCAAGTCCTACCCATATTCAAACCATATTCTCTCTCTCTCTGCAATAAGATGCATAATGGACTCTGCCACAACAAAACAACGGGGCTTGTGGAAACCATTACTTTGAAGATGAAACATTGTGTTGTGTCCTTTAGCACTATTACAGGCAGTCAGTCTGCTAGAACATATTGGGCAATTATAGGGAAGTCTTTTCAGAGAAAGCCATGGGTTTCAAGTTAGCAGTAACCATCTATCAATTCCTGAGATTATGCCATGATTTACTGTCACAGCATCATGTATTCTCTGATTTTCTGCCTCCTATGAAACATTGTGCTTTCCTTTTCTATTGATGTATCAACTATAATAGTTACAAGCAGCTACAGAAAAATCAATAGTGAACTTTCATTACTGTGCACATAAAGTAAAGAGTACCATGCTGTGAGAGTACCTTGCTGTTAAATAGTCACCAACTGTAAGGTGCACAATAAATGTCTGTTATTTTGGTCTGAATGAAGGATGTCTGAATTTGACACACCAAATATCTATGATTTTTGACGCAACTAGATCCTATGTCAAGTTAACTCCAGATAGTAATTCTTTTCCAGGTGGGGGCCAAGGCTGATTTGTCTTTTCTGTGCTGAGACCTGTTTGTTTGTTACCCCAAAAGCTGAACTAGGAAATGAATATCAAGATGAAATCTTTCTGTGCTTTGTTTTGCAATAATTTAAGTTCAGCTGGACAGATATAGTAAGGGTTACTTTAATGTTCACTGAATCTAGTCCATTTTCAGAAAGCTCCCTCTGATTAAAGTGAATGGGCCAGTAACCTCTGTTTTAAACACACAACCACCACCTACAAAAAAAGGTTCACTATAATATTACCAAAGACACAATAGATACAGAGATAGCATTTGGAATGTTTAACATGTTCAGTGGCCTCCTCAAGCACACCTTGGAATAAAATAGTATGATTTTTAGATTAAATATGATTTACTTGCCTCTGGGAGCACATTAACTTCCAATTAGTGAATGTAAATCAAGAATGTAGAGAAACAAAAGAAAATGTATGAGCTGATACCTGGGATATGATCAGGGCCCTTGGATTTCTCCAGCAGTTAAATATCATTTTCTACAGCAAAGGTGGGAGAATGCTGCAGCAAATTTTAGCAGTTCCTCTGGAATTTCTAGGATATGATTCTAGGAAGAATCCACTGCTTGCTGCTGAATATCTTTGAATTTGAAAGTCTACATGTTTTATATAAACATATAACACAAGGGGGGGGTGTGCATACTTACTTAGCAAATTATATTTCACATAACATATATCCCTCGTCTTTCAGTGCTGTAATTTCACAGGAAAGCAATATTTTATGGCTGTGACCTCATTTAAAAGTAAGAAACTCAAGCTTCTTCTGGGTTTCTGTAGCACCGGCCAATGTAACTTTTACTGTTAATTTAGAAAGATAAATTAGAAGATGTAAAAAAAAATTAAAATGAAGATCTAAATCCCACCCTTTAAAATAAAATGTAAATAGGAAAAGATAACCCTGTCCACAAGTAAACAATGCTGAAACTCTCAGCTAGAAAAATTCACACATTCAGAGATGTATTGGGACACTTACTTGCAACTAGGGCCTGATCCAGCTACCATTCAATTCAGTAGAAATACTCCCAATGATTTCAATGGGAGTTGGATTAGGCTCCTAGAGGGGAATCACTAGGTGATAGTAAGTGGTGTACCTGAGCTCAATTAAGCACCCACCAAACTCTTGGGGAAGAGGAAACAGCAGTGGGAGATGAAACTAGAATTAGAAGTCTTTACAGAGATTTGACAGTGGAGGCAGAATTAAGGCACTGATCCTAAGATAAGGGTGAGCACCCTTAACTTACATTGACTTAATTGAGGGCATTCAGCAACTCACAGGATCAAGCTGTTTATCCGCAGCAAAGGTTCAAGTTTGATTTGAGGTCCGGGATTTACTTAACCTGGCTCACCCATCCCTAATTAGCTTTCAAATTTTCACCAGTGAAAACTTTTAAAATGTGCTTTGGTGCTATCCTATAAAAACGTTTCTGAATAGATTTGTGAGTGGGAAAATGAAGGACATGACTGAGAATTAAAGCTCTCTTCATGAAAATGCCATCTGTTCAAAATAGAATGACCACCAAGTATAAAATAAAATAATATTTAGAAAGAAAGCACAGTATTTTGGTTAGGACACTGGACTTCGCTCCCTATCCATAAAATAGGGAGAATACTACTTCCTTTCCCCCCATCACTGTCTGTCTAAATAGCTTCTTGCTACACAGCATCTAGCACAGTGGGGCCTGATCTCCACTAAGGCCCATAGGCACTATTGGAATACAAATAAATAATACAATTTATAGACATGGATATGCAGTTAAGTTGTGCTGTGGGATAAAATTTCAGTGAAGGCTTTATCCAGCCACTGAATGTGTATGCATGAAATTGTAAACATCTGCACATGCAAGTTAACAACTAACACAGAAGACCCATTGGTGGAAATTATTAATACAAATTTTAAAACTTGCATGTGTACAGGTGTTAAACTTTTAAAGTACGTACGTAAGTGTTTGTACCTGCAAAGTGCCTATGCACATGTGGAAGCCCTGGGCTGAAATCTACCTCTGTAATTTAAGTGTCCAAACCCTTCTATATCCAATTTTAGGCAAAAAGTTTTGGTAGAAAAATTATGTTACCACTTTTCAGACAAGAAAATAGGCTATGTAAGAAGAAAGATGGTTTGAAATATTCTAGCAATAAATCATAGTGTAACTGCATTTAATACTAATGAAAGATCAAGGTTTCTGGAAACTGAAGCCTGCTTTTTATCTATAAAACAAGAAGTAGCAGTGCCTAGTCTTAACCTGAAGGGTCTACCTATAGGAGTGAGACAGTAGTTCTGTCTCCATGACCATTAATTCCTTGGCCTCTCTACCAAGAATGCCAACAGTGGCACCTATTATTTGCTCAAATACAGATTCTCATACATCCTCCCACTCAATCCTGATGGTTGATTTTGTGACATCCACATCTGGCAGTCGGGAATGGGACTTCTCACCCCTTCATTTTACAAAGAAAGTCATCAGATGACTTGTGATAACCACTAATTTGGATGGATTTGAACCAATAGCCTATATTGTAAGGCCCTATATTTCATTACCAACCTTGAGCCATCTTTGTAGTCCTAAAGTCTGCATTGTGAAAAATGTAAATGCTACCATAAAGACTACCGCATATGTAATAATAATAAAGTTTGAGGTTTTTCAGATATATTATGTAAAAACAGTCTAACTTCATTACAATTGTAGTCATCATACCAAACGGCACAGCACATTATTGAACGAATTATAACAATTATGCAAATCTTTATTCTGATTATGGTAACTACTCGCCAGATACAAAAAAAATAAAATAAAAATAGATTTTATAAACAACAGAACCCCCTAGTGTTAGCACAGAAATGAGTGAGGCTGTCATTCCATTCTTAACGCATCCCATTGTACCTATAAAATATATATAAAGGTAAGAGCTACAATGGCTAATGCACTAAGAGATTCCTTTGGTCAGTATCGCTGCTGCTCCTTCTGCCACATGATTTGCAGTGCAGAAGACAAAAATCACACTATGGATTTACTGTCCTTCCTACACAAAATACATTTCCCCAGGCAATTGGACAAATTAATAATTTAAACTGTATCAAAAATTATTGAGAAGAACTTGGCTTTAATGATCTTGTTAGGAAATCACTTTGACAATGGATTTTTTTCCCACAGAAACAAGATGGTGGTTGGTCCCTGAATTATTTTCCTTCATTTTGGCCCCTAGTTTTGTAATCTTGCCATGTGCAAGTGTTAGGACCTGATCCTGTTCCTATTGAAACTGATGGCAAAAGTTTCACCAATTTCAAAGGTGTAGGATTGGGCCCAGGAAAGTGAACTCTGAACATAATGGATGTGGCTGCACTGTTTTGTTGCTGCAGTGATGCTTCCAAACAAAGCTGTGGGTGGGCTCTGTCCTGCTGAGCAATCTGGTCCAGCTTCAGCAAAGCGCTTAGCACATGCTCACACACATTAAATTAAGCCCATATTTAATTACTTTTCTGGGTTGGGTCCAGAGTGTTCGACCTCTTGCAGGACTGAGCCCTTTAAGGTAAGAGTTAAAATGTTCATTGAATACCAAAGAATCACTAAACAAGAAATGTCATTTGCTTAAAGGAAAGGGTTCCCCCCACCGCACAACACTGTAGAATGTGCAGAACTTCAAAAAAGTACCAACGGTATGCGACTGTGTTCTATTGGCATGGCCTAGCGAGACAAAGGGCCAATCTTGTACATCTTCAAGTCAGTACAAACACTCCAAAATTTAAGCAGCCACATCATATAGTATGCTATGAAACATTTTTCTTTAAGAGCGAGCAGGAGAAAATACTAACCAGATTAGTGGCTCACTAATACCATCTTGCATCCTACATTAAGACAAAAGTGTTCTTAAAATTCCAAAGTAGGAGTCTATTATGTTGGCAGAACAACATGGCACAATATTGGATCTCTGAGATTAGTAAATCACTAAAATTTCTTTACTATAAACTATCTTTTCTCATTTTAAAGAAAAGATGTTACAATACTTGTTCTTGTGGGAACTCAGTTACACTAAAACCAAATGGTGTTGTTTAGCCAAATAAGATTCATGGAGTATTACAAAAGTAAAAATAGTATGACATTCTACTCTTACCACCATAATATAACTGGTTCGCCTAAATTTTAACCAAGTTGATAAAAGTTTTAAATGTAATAATTAAATGTAAATACAGACCTGATCCAAAGACCAGAAGAATGCCTTTAAGCTAATATTTATAACAAGAACTGTTTGACTGAGCTCTCTTGTAAATTTTATCATACCTGAGGCAGTTTTCCTCCTTCGATTAGCTGAAAAGCTGAATTTATCCTGAGGCAAACCAGACATCTAGTACAGGCTAAGTTCAACAACTGGAGCTTAAATTTGGCTTAATATATCCCCACTTGGATCTGCTTGTTTAATTCCCTTTCATATGATAACGTGGTTTATTCATAGTCTGGACTTGCCACCTGAACAAATTGAACTTCATATCTTATTCTAATAAAATAAGAAAACTTTGCAAAAACACAAAAGTTCCTGGATAAAAATCAAACACAAACTTAGGTTTTTAAAAAAAAATGTTTTGTAAAATATCTACAAGCTTAGCACAGAAAGGTTTTCCCTAAGAAACACTGCTTTTTATGATCATGCATTTTTCATATTCTGTAGAGACAGATGGGCTTTATAAAAGGATACAGCCTGCTACTCAAGAGGGTTTCAGTGACAGCTGCACTTCTGTGTTTTAACCACAGTAGAAATGTATAGAGGCTATATTTTCAGAAAACATTTGTTCTTCTTCTTTGATCAGATTCATTTCTGGTGTAATTTCACTGACTAAGGTGGAACTATACCTGAAAATAATCTGCCCATTTTTTCTCTTATAAGCAGTGTTTAATTAGCAGAGAGGAAACAGATATTCCAACTTCTTCCACCACTACCCTCAAAATGTCTATCTAAAAAACTCTGTTTCTTTGTTTAAAACTTTCAATACCTTCCCACCCAAGGAACATATATTTCCTCATTCCTCTAAGTTTTATTGTGGCTTCTCATTAGCTAGCTATTGTACAACACCTTATTTACCTTGTTTCTCCACTTCAAGGCTTTTGAGAGATTCCCCCACCCACCATCTCCTGGAATTTCATAAATAATTATGTTGATTTTAAATATTAATAACCTCCAAATTGTAGACATTATATATTGATTAATCAGTTCCCTATAACTACCATTAGTTTGGTCAACAACTCTAGAAATTCCAGAAAAACAGGGTTACTTACCAGTAACTGTTGTTCTTCAAGATGTGTTGTTCATATCCATTCCACTATAGGTGTGCACTCGCCACCATGCACTGATCCCCAGAACGTTTTTCCCCTCAGCAGATCCTGTAGGGTCGGCTTAGGCACCCCCTGGAGTGCCGCCCTCATGCCACGGCACATAAGACACCACCGATCCTACAGCTCCTCAGTCCCTTCTTTCTGCCAACTCTGACAGCAGGGACAGGGGGTGGGCTTGGAATGGATCTGAGCAACACATCTCAAAGAACAACAGTTACTGGTAAGTAACCCTGTTTTCTTCTTCGAATGCTTGCTCATATCCATGCCACTGTAAGTGATTACAAAGCGGTACCTTGGAGGCGGGTAGGAGTTAACGGTGAGCTGCTCTCAGCACGGCTCTGCCGAATCCTGCGTCCTCTCTCGCCTGCTGCATGATGGCGTAGTGGGATGTGAAGGTGTGCACCGACGTCCAAGTGGCAGCCTTGAAGATGTCTTGTGGGGGCACCTTTTCCAGGAAGGCCACCAATGATGCCTGGGCTCTGGCTGAGTGCGCCGAAATAGCCCCTAGGAGCGGTGCATTCGCCTGCTGGTAGCAGCACCTGATGCAGGCAGTAATCCACTTGGAGATGTGTTGGGTGGAGATGGGGGATCCCTTCATCTGGTCCGCCACAGTGACGAACACCTGTGTCAACTTCCGGAACAGCCTCGTCCTATCAATGTAGTAGGCTAGGGCCCGTCTGTCAGCCAGGGAGTGCCATCTCCGCTCCTTCTCCGACCCATGTGGTTTAGGAAAGAACATGGGGAGGAAGATGTCTTGGTTATAGTGGAATTGGGAGACCATCTTAGGCAGGAAGGCTGGATAGGGTCTCAGCCATACTTTGGCCTTATAGAACTCCATGTAAGGGGGCTCTGAGGTCAGGGCTCTAATCTCAGAAACCCTCCTAGCCGATGTGATGGCTACCAGGAAGGACACCTTCCACGAGAGAACAAGCAGCGGGCATGTAGCCATCAGCTTGAAGGGAGGCCCTGTCAGCCTAGAGAGCACCAGTTTGAGGTCCCAGGGAGGCACCAGGTCTCGGACCTGCAGGTAGAGCCTCTCCACCCCCTTGAGAAACTTAACCAACATAGGGTGGAAGAACAGGGTGTGAGAACATGGGGTGCCAGAACCTAACCTTCCATGGGCTGGTGGAAGGCCGAGATGGCCGCCAGGTGAACCTTTACGGAGGCTAACACCAGGCCCTGGAGTTTCAGCTGTAGCAAGTACTCCAGGATCGCCTGGATGGACAAGAGGCTAAGTTGGATGCCCCGGGATTCCACCCAACAAGTAAACCTCCTCCACTTGGCCCAGTATATGACCTGGGTGGAGGGTTTTCTGCTGCCCAGCAGAATCTGTTGACCCTGCACTGAGCAGGCTTTCTCCCCCTCCGTCAGCCACAGAATCTCCAGGCCATCAGGTGCAAGGAGTCCTGGTCTAGGTGCAGCAGGCGACCCAGCCCTGGGAGAGTAGGTCGTGACGCCTTGGGAGTTCCATGGGCAGGGCAATCGACAGGTCCACCAGCATGCTGTACCAATGCTGTCTCAGCCATGCTGGGGCAATCAGTATGACGTCTGCCCTGTCCCTCTTGATCTTCAAGAGGATCTTGGGCAGGAGCGGAATCGGGGGAAACGCATAAGTGAGGGTCCCCCTCCAGTTGATGAGGAACACGTCGGATATGGTCGTGACCCCAGAGCGAGCAGAACCTCGGGCATTTCCTGTTCCAGGATGATGTGAACAGGTCAAGTTGGGGACTACCACACTTTAAGAAAATGGAGGTCACTACCTCCTGGTGCAGAGACCAGTCGTGACGGGGTAGAAACAACCTGCTGAGGCGGTCCGCCTCATCGTCCCTGACCCCTGGGAGGTGAGAGGCAGATAAATGAAAGTCGTGCCTCACCGAAAAGTCCCATAACTGAATGGCCTCCTGGCAGAGGGCTGAGGAGCATGTTCTCCCCTGCCAGTTATGTAAACCATCACTGTAGTATTGTCCATTCTGTCCTTCAGGAAGCTGAGGAACACCTTGCAGGCTAGCCTGACAGCTCTGTGTTCTTTGACATTGTGTGGAGGCTCCTCTCTTCCTCCGACCAAGTCCCATGTTGGCACTGATATGGGCTCCGAAGCATCGGATATCAGGGTGACTGAAGGGGCCAGATCCATGAAGGGGACCCCTGCCAACACCTCCCTCAGGTCCCTCCACTATTCCAAGGAGGTCAGAACCTCTGGGGGGACCGTGACTACTCTGCTCAAGGGGTGTCTGCTTGGGGCATATGCTGAGGCCAAGCAAGCTTGGAGGGCCAGAGCTTAAGGCAAGCGAGCCTCACCACATATGTGCAGGCCGCCATGTGCCCTAACAGCTGCAGGCAGTGCCGGGCTGTCATGGTGGGGCACCTGTGTAGCTGGCCAATGATTGTTGCCATAGCCTCGAACCGAGGTTGGGGGAGGAAGGCTCTTTCAAGGGCAGGTCCTGTATGGAATTCTGGACCTCATGTGACGGCCCCGATGACTGTAGCCAAGAGCAGCATCTCATGGCTACCGCAGAGGCTATGGCCCTGCTCACTGTGTCCGCCACATTGCTGGCAGTTTGCAATGCAGCTCCTGCCACTGTGGCGCCCTTGTCCAGTGAGGTCCTGTGACAACCTCTCTTCAAAGCACCACAGAGTTCCACAGGTTCAGGTTATAGCGACCCATCAGAGCCTGGAGGTTCACAATGCAAAATTGCAAGGCCGCTGTGGAATATACTTTCCTCCCAAAGAGGTCCAGTTTTTTGCCATCCTTATTTTTTGGGGTGGCGCCTTGGGACCCTTGTCTATCCTTTTGATTTACAGCATCCACCTTCAAGGTTCCCAGGGCCAGTGGGTAAAAAAAAAATAAAACCCCTCCATCGACACGCAGTATTTTTTCTCGGCGCTCTTTGATGTGGGAATGACCGAGGTGGGGGTTTGCCAAAGGGCCTTTGCTAATTTTAGGACCCTCTCATGGACCAGCAAGGCCACCCTTGACGGTCCCTCTTAGCACACCACACCAAAAAGGGGATCCTCCTCCTCTGAGAGCTCTTTAGTGTCAATGTTCAAGTTTGAGGCCACCCTCTTCAAGAGCTCTTGGTGAGCCTTGAAGTCTATCAGGGTTGTCTTATAGTCCCTGGAGATGGCCTCGTCTGGGGAGGAGGAGGAGGAAGACTGGCGAACGGGTCCCATCGAAGGACCTTCCCCGGGGTCCGTCTCCTCTGTGCTGGACATGGGGAGCACCAGTTGCAATGTCAGAGATGGGGCTGAGGCTGTTGCTTGCCCCACCTGCATTCCCCAAAGACCCTAGTAAGGCCACTGCCAGGGTCCTTGTAGCCAACCCGGTGCCAGCATCGGCGGCTGGGCGTCTTGTCAGTGCCAGTCCTTCTTTGAATCGCTGGACCAGTGCCGACGGTGCCATCTTCGGGTTCTGCTCCAACGTCTCGAGGAGCCCGAAGACGAGAAACACCAGTGCCGATGTGATCGGTGCCGGCGAAATGACTCCCGCTCTAAGGAGGATAAAGTTCAGTGCCAAGGCACCGATGACTTGCGGCGCCATTTCCCTCCCAGTGATCAGGATCGGTGCTGTCTCCAACTCCTTGGTGCCAAGCCCAACCACGAGGAGCAGGACGACAACCTCGTACACGGTGCCACCTGGAGCGTGGTGCCAAGGATCGATCTCGGTGCTGCGGAACTGATGAGCTCGACGAGTCCAACTCGGAGGCCGGACAGACAGCTGCCTCCATGAGGATAGCCTTCAGCCTGATTTCCCTCTCTTTTTGGGTCCGAGGCTTGAAGGCTTGACAAATCCTGCACTTTTCCCTCACGTGCTATTCTCCTAAACACTTCAGGCAGTGATCGTGAAGGTCACTCACGGGGAAAGCCTTGCCACAGGCTGTACAAGGCTTAACCCAGGTGAACCGGGCATGGCCCAGGCTCTAAGCCCCCTTTGATGGGAAGGCTTCTAACTACACTAACTACTAACAACCTAGCTACCAAACTACTAACAGTACAAAAGCGAGGGGAAGCTACTTGCACGAGCAAGAGATGTTCCAGCAACCATCACGGGCAGAAAGAAGGAACTGAGGGGCTGTAGGGTCGGCTGTGCCTTATGTGCTGTGGCATGAGGGCGGCACTCCAGGGGGTGCCTAACCCAACCCTATGGGATCTGCTGAGGTGAAAAAAGTTCTGGGGACTAGTGCATGGTGGCGAGTGCACACCTACAGTGGAATGGATATGAGCAAGCACTCGAAGAAGAAGAAAGTTTTACAAGCTATTCTTCAAGAATAAGTTGCAAACACAATTTGGTCTCACCTGTTCTTATTTTCTTAGCTCTTTCATTAAAAATATGTGCCTAATTCCTATTTTTATCATGGCAATTTACTCCTAATTTATGTAAAAGCAATTATAAAATGAATAGATTAGGACATATTTGGTTATGGAAATGTTTGCTAAGGTGATAATTATTGGGCAAATTAAATCATTAGCTTGCTTAAAAGTATAAATATTTGCCATATTTGATAAGCTGAATATTGCTACCCCATATTCATACTGTGGATAGAGAACTTGACTAGAAGTCAAGTAACATGGGTTCCAATCAATGTCTTGTCTCCACATCTGGGAGCACTTAGCTAATGCAAATAAATAGCAGTGTGGACGGTGAGACACAGTTTACATGAGTACAGTGCCCAACATGCCTGAACACTCCCAGTGTATATACCCCACACAGCTCTTCATATGTCCAAGTAGAGCCTCCCATGGCTACACTGCGATTTTTAGCAGTGTAGTGCCCTGCTGCCAGACCCTTTCCACTCTGCAGTGAAAGGCTCTGGCAGCGGGCAGGCAGTTAGAAAAGGCTCTGACTGCTCCCTGCTGCCAGAGCCTTTCCACACTACCTCACCACTCCACAGTAACAAGTATGGACACAGTCAGCTTTCTTTCACTGTAGCTACATGTGTAGTGCCTGTACTGTACATGCCACCGTAAGTATAGATATACTCTAGCCTCTGCTATAGACTATCCATGTGACCTTTAGCAAGTCACTTCTGCCCAAATTTTCCAAAATATTCTATAATTTTGAGTGTTCAACTTTAGAAACCTATGGGGAATCTTATTTTTAATAGACCCCCAAAATATCATAGCTGCTATTTAATGTTGTCTTTGGAAAGACACAGTCCCTGTCCTGAAAAGTTTACAGTCTAAGACAAATAATGTAGCAAAGGGATGCAAGTTATAAACACGTGATCACTGGAATGGTTGGCACATGGCTTGTTCGTTCCAGGTTTGTTTGTTTTATTCTTTGGATGGGCAGGTAGGAGAATAATGAAGAAAAAAGTAAGAGAGGAAGGAGGGAGGGAAGAGGTGACAGCAGGGGAAAAGAGAAGAGGAAAGAGGAGAGAGTGGAAGGTTCAGGCAGCTGATGGATGATAGGCAAAAGAGTCCAAATGTAGTTGTCAGTTGTGACATCAAGAGGCTGACTTTGAAGGGTTTAACAGCTGCTGTGTATGTGGTGAGGAGGCAGAAGGGGGACAAAGTCCTTTAATAAGTTTGTATAAGTATAAGTTTGTATACATCAGCTGTACTACTGTATTTGTCCTACGTTTTCCCTACAACTGAGTCCTTAGAGAAACAGAGTTTAATATATAATTAAGTTAAGAATTTGATCTGTGGCCCATTGAAATCAATAGAGTTTGAATCAGGACTTAAATGCATCTCAACTTTGAAAAGTGGCTTGGTAAATATGCTTTTGTCGGTTCCATTTTCCTCGTGTCTCCATTATTTCAATAGCAAATGTTCT
Organism: Mesoclemmys tuberculata; assembly: GCA_007922155.1. Lineage (NCBI taxonomy): Eukaryota > Metazoa > Chordata > Testudines > Chelidae > Mesoclemmys > Mesoclemmys tuberculata. The sequence goes on from ML675646.1 coordinate 20,054,998, forward strand.
CAGTTTAAAAGTAGAAAGGGTTTTTGTTTTGTTTTATCCACCAGCTCTGCAAATTCAATCTGGAAATCAAGCTGGTTTCATTTATTTTCATGTATCATCACCAGTAATAAAGATTCTGGAGGTCAAATTAGACCTCTGTATAAAGCTCCTTGTCTTCAGTGGGGTTGCACAAGCAGATGTGATAGGAGCTTACTAAATATGTTGATGCACAAAGAAGAAAGGAACAGAATCCAGCTCACTCTCTCCTAGTCACATTTCTCTGCAGAGTTTAACAGGAGTATGAAGCAGCTGTAAAATATTTTAGCACAAAAGTAAGTAGATATGACTCTGAACACTTACAGGAAGCAGATCTGTTGAGGAAGTATGGGTCATTTTATGGTCTTTTAGAATAGAAAGTTACTTTAAAGTATTGTAAATACAGCAAAAAACCTATTGCTATAAAATGTTGTAAAAGTCAGGTTCTGTTTGAGTTGTGAATTGGTCTGAAACAAATTGAAGATTTAGAGGATGAAATGGGATCCAGACCAATAATTCCAAGTTCCCTATTTACTAAGCATCTTATTCTGAGTTTAAAAGAAAATATCATTTGCCTAACCTGTTATTTATAAATGAATGAAATACACTGATGTGTCACTGTAGTAGAATTTAATCAAGAATTCCAAAACAATGTATCCATCATTTGACACTGTGTTCCACGGAACATGAAAATTACTTTATGACCCTAATAAACAGTTGGATATATATTTGGTCCTAGCCTAGTGCCAAAAATGCTCCAAAGCACTTTGAATTCTAAAGAAAATAAAGGCTATTCCTGGTGTTATCATGTAACTTTTTTATAGTGTCAGCTGCTGTATAGTATTTAACTGCCTTGGTGTCTATCAGCTTCAGTGAAGGACTGTTGGGTTAGTTTTCAAGTACTGGCAATTTATTAATCATTTTACAATTCCAGCCCTGGAAAACTGTCTCTTGCATAAGCCAATGTCAAAATCTACCTCTTTCAAATTTTGCAGCCCAATGTGATTCTGGGAATCAAAGAGAAGAGAGGCAAGGAAACAAACATTTAAAAAAAGAGCCATTTAAGGATTTCCATCTCAAAAGTACTTACACTCCACTTTCTTTGAAGTCTTCTGGAAAAATTCTCCTCTCATACCTTAAAATGTTGAGAACATTAGCATTCTCATTTGTGGAACTAGAGTGGGAGTCAAGAACCAGCTTTTTATGTGATTCTTGGTTGATGCTCTCAGAATGGAGAAACACCCTTTCTTCTGAGAGCTACTGAAATACCCAGATGGATGACGTACTCTTCCTGCTGATGTTCCATGGCAACTGGGATGCTCAGCATTCTGGACAGTTGGAAGTTTTTCTTGGATTTCATATTCATTAGTGCAGATTGTACAATAGTGCCCAGGGTCCCGCTTTCCATTCCTGAATAAGTTGGTTGGGAAAATATTTATAAAAATAAATTTTGACCAAAAACATGAAACAAGTGACCATTTCAGGGACCCCTCAACACACATGCACCTCTACCCCATTTCCTACTCTGTTTTTTAATATTCATTGTCATGCATTGAGGGTTTGCCATAGCCAAACTTGGAAGTTGCAAAAGAGTAGATTCTCACCATGGCTAGGTCCATGGTTCTTAGAATAGCGTACAGTCTCTTGGCCAGCTTCAGGAAGAAGATTGTGTTCCTGACAATTGTCACCACTTATGTCTCTAAAATCAACAAGAAGCCCACAAGGACCTTGAGGCTGTGTGCCATGTTGACCATCTGGAGGCTGACTCATTCAGTCATGGGTGGTGATATGATGCTAACCAGCACTTCAAAGAGAGTAACTCTTTCCACTGGCATCATTGCCTCAGCCAGCTGATTCCATGTGTCAGGATCTCCCTCATGGTTTTACCTAAATGTTGAATAGAGGTGGGAGAGAAAAATCCTGTGAGAGCAGCAGTTGAAAGTCCAGGAGGCAGAGGTGCATCAACACTCTGGATATGATCCAAGAGGCAGGACTACAGCTAGTTCATGGTATTCTCTTTATCCTTACAAGGTCTCTAAAGCAGAACAGTAACAACTAATGGTCAAAAGCAATAAATGCTATCAATAAGTTAGCCTGAGTATGAATGTCTGTTCTCTGTCCCTGGCTAGGAGGAAATAGACCACCAGGGCAACCAAAGCTATTTCTGAGCCATCGCCTGGTCTAAAGCCTTACTGGGATGGATGCAGACTATTGGCAGAAATCAGATGCTGTCAGAGATGGTCCTTTGCCAGCTTCTCAACCCCCTCATTCAGGAATAGAAAGCTAGACCCTGGGCAGATCTGACATTCAGTTGTGTCAAGTTCTGGTGCCATAGGCATCAGTCAGACTCATGCATTTTTTGTGGAAGGTGGAAAGTATCTTCTTCTAAAGATGCATTGATGATTTCTGTCATTGGGAGGCCTAATTTCCCACTGTCCTTCACCTGGTAGAGAAGGCCTGGTTCAGAGTTGCATGTGGCAGCTTTCTTTTCCTGTGGTGCACCACGACTTCTCCTGGTGGAATTGTGGCTTCTGTGCATGTGCATGGCCAGCTGATTCATGTGATCCAGACAGGAACGTCTGATGAAATGGATGGAGTAATAAAAATGAATTAACATTCTTTGAAAAGTATTTTATACAACTCCTGCACAGTAACCATTTTTCAAAGTTAAATCTCTTTTCCCTTTCATTTTTCTTTTCAAAATTCCCAAACCACTCAGAGCTCTCTATAGATTAATAGAGCACCAAATTTAAGTATTTCAAGTTTGGAATATGAAGGAGAGAAAATCTCTCTGAAAGCTAAATATTTCTATATTTCTCCCCTCTAAAGGCCAGACCCATTTTTTGGAAAATATGAAAAAGTATTTTCTTCAGAACCTAAGTGTGCTCATCTTGTATGCAAAGTTTCAGCTTGGAGCACAATTTTATGACAGAGGTATGAACCCCTGAAAATTGAGGGTTTAGTGGGAATTCTGACAGACCTTTACTGTGACTATAGGGCTGCTACCGGCACCACTATAATAATTTTTTTGTCTTCATCTTCAGAAGGAAACTATAGAGAACACAAATTCTGTGTTTGACAGAAAAGCTATTGCTGGTTCTTCTAAAACATGTAATATATTCCAGAAGACCTAAGGGTTTACTCTCCAATAAGGATGGAAAAAGATGAACGCCCCACTGTGAGCTCACAGTAAGGCTGTTTCATGTAAAAAGTTGGTAATTAGTCCCTGAGTGAATAAAGTAGATGAGATAAGAGATTGGACTTACTGTAGCAACACAACATGCTTTTTCTAGTTGCTAGAATTTAAAGGGTGTACGAGTAGGAGGGGGTCTATTTCTGCTCATTTTATTTTACAGGTTTTTAAATCTTGGAAACTGATTTATTACATTAAACACGTGTACTTTAAAATCTCACTAAGAGATACCAACACAGATGGGGGAGACAGACAAAAAAATGAACAGGTTGAATAATTTTATAAAAAGCAACACAACTTTTCTTGCTGTACATGTCAGGTGAATTTCATCCCTATTGATTTAAATGGAGTTACACCAGTGATGACTGGTGCTTTGTCCATATAAAATATTAGTTGGCATAACGGACTTTATTCAGGAGGTAAATACTTTTTATGATGAAATCCAATCTCTTTACCCAGAGATACAACCATAAACGTTTTAAAACAATCCTAAAACAATAGCTAGAATAAAATAAAATCAAAATTATAGTTGAGAACCACTTTTCTGAATAATCAGCTAAATACACCAGCATCAAGAAGCAGCAATGGTCCCAATAGTAGTATAATCTCCTTTACTCTAACCTGCAAAGATGAAGACAACAGAAATACCTTACATTTTGTATTTTCCTTTCAGTGTTATTCATCCTTGTCAGAGGTTGCCCTCTCCCCACCTTGTCTATCTCTTTAAAAACTATTTATATTATTTATTACTGTGACAACTTTAAAGTAAATCTATAACAGTTCCATGACAAAAATTATGACGTAAAAACTGTATTATACATGGGTACTGGGCATCACAATGAAACCTACATCATGTGTGTCCAAGATATGAATGCCTCATAATTATATCCTGTGTTTTTCTACATTTAGACCTGGTCTACACTTACCCAAGAATTCAGAGCAGTCAACAGGAGATACATAGCTTGAGTAACTCCTGTTGACTTTGTAACTTCCGCTTTGCATGCCATCTTCACTATGTTGCCCCGACAGGAAAAGCATACCTGTCAGCACAGTGCTACACTTATTCTGGAGGTGGTTTTAATAGATCTACTTCTGGATCGATTGAACAGGTCTTCACTTTCACTCAATCAATCTGGATAGATCGATCTGATGGCAGCGAATTTGCCACCATCAATGTAGACATAGCCTTATTTTGCTACACAATTTGAGAGACCAAGGGGTTTTTCCCAAGAGCACAGACAATACTAATACTTTATGAAGAATACCTTTCTAGAGCAAATGTGTTAAGAAGTGTATTCTCAGCTTCAATACATGGCATTTTAGCCACAAAACTAGCATTGGTGTTTAATATTATTGTTAATTGAAGTTATTTATATGGCATTACTAGAGTGCTCATCACTGTTCTATAGGAGTGCTTAAAGCCCTAAGCACTGAGATGAGAAAAACCACCAATTCTTCCCTCACATCCATGCATCCTCCATTAAATCAAATTGAGCCACTTGAACTCACAAAGGGTCACCTAGGTGTAACTGATGTCACAAGCCACAGGTAGCACAAATGTAACTGAGGGCAGGATGTAGCCATACTGACTCCAATATGATACAGGCACATCTGACAGCAGAATGTGTCCCTCAACAGCACATACTGCACCTCCGTATCTTAAAAAAACCAACAACAAGAAAACACACCTACAAAAGGACTGTGTATATTTTCAGACTTTGGTCGTTCTTCATCTCTGCTAAGAATGGAGTGGTTTTGTGATGCTATCATTGAAAACACATGTATCATCATTTAAGAACATAGAGCAAAAGGCAGGATTAACATTGTGTTCTTTAAAAATATTAGTATAATTTAACCTAAAATAGGGCCTGATTCAAGTCCATTGAAGTCCATGGAAAGAAGCCCACCAATTTCAATAGGTTTTGGATCAGGTACCCGGTATCTGAAACCAGCAATTGTTCAGAAGTTACATTCATAAGATGATGTTTGACATAATGATTTTGTAATACATCATTGTTCATTGAATGCAGTCTAAACTGCATACTTCCTATTGATCTCTTTTGTCTTTTACTTCACCTGCATTGTCTGTGGGAATTCCTTACATTGTAGCAGTGAACTACTGATTGTATTTCACATTTGACAGTAACCCATTTTAAATAACTGTGATATCTGATAATGTTAAGAATCTTCACAGCTTCCCAGAAACATATTTAAGACAGATTTTTAAATCATGCCACACTCGTTGCTGAATACCTTGTGCGTGTTACGTACTCTTCTAAAAAGCAAACAGCAGTGGTAGTTTATATGCAGAGCAGAACTTTTCACATTTAATTCATTGCACTTTGTTTTCTGTAGACTAGAGAAAATGAAATTATGCTATTTCCCACACAGAAAGTTGCAAAGTGCAAAAGCGATTAATTATAACCACCTTGAGGACATGTAGCTAGCAGTGATGAGCACTGAAACAATGTCTTTAAAAACAATGCATGGTATATTTTTATAATATAAGGCAAACTTGATTATTCAAAGCTCTCTGGGAACACCAGAAAATTTTGGATAACTGAGGGTTTGGATAACTAGGGAAGGTAGCTGAGCAGGTTTTGAAGTCTGATTTCTCAAATCCCCACTCCTGGATAGAACAAAGCCTGCTTTCTGGTCAGCTGCCCCAATTTTAGGGATTGCCCATTTGCTTCCTTAAGGCCAGCCAACAATTCAGGAGGAGGGTGTGCTCCCAGCTACTCAGGCCTGCAGCACAATAAAGAGAAAGCAAGTGGATACCCCAGGGTTGATTGGTGGACTCAGTTTAGTGTAGTGGCATAGGCTGTTCCTCTCTTCAGACAGAGAGCACAAGGGTCATATACACCTTGGCCACAGGAGGCCTCACACATAGCCCAACTAGCATTTTGAAGGAACAAGGTGCAGAGTAACCACAGAAGGAATCTTCACATTTTCAGCATGCTGAAGAATGCAACTGCAGCACGTCAGTCTCCACAACAGACATAGACAGTAGGGATTTGAGGCTATGGGACAAACCAAGTAGAGAGCCATGAATGCTACCGTAGCCCCAAGTCTGCAGTAATGCCCATACAGAAGCTTCAGGAGGGTTCAGACCCTGTTGCTTGGTTGGAATGGGAAAATTCTGTCCTTCGATCACCTACATAATCTTCCTGTACACAGCAGGATTTATCTGAGCTCTGCACAGGAACAAGGCTTTGCTCCATCAGAAGCATTTTCAGGAATAGGTGCCGATAGTCCTGATCTCTGGCAAGTAGCCTGACAAATTGATTTGGGGTGCAAAGTGCACCAGTCACAGATAGCCAGTTCTTTCTCTAGTGGCTACATAAATTATTATTTAATAAATGAGATTGGTGAATCACCTGAATAGAGCCTTTATTGAATAACCAAAGCACTCAAATCACTCATGCAACTGAACAAAAAACAGATGAATAAAAACAAGTCATTAGTGTTATCATACTCAAATTTCTGAAGATATAAGAAACAGAGAGAAATAGATATAGCCAGTGGAGTACACCATAAGTAGGAAGCGATGATCCAGTTTAGATCAGCTTCTCAGTCCTGATGTGCTCACCAAAGGTCAGACACATCCCTTCTGCACACACCTTCTTTACACACTTTTTCTTCCTTACGTCTACACAGGATTGGGACCATATTTGACAATAGTTCAGCCCTTCCCCATTTATGGTATTCTGAGAAACCTTGTTTGGTATGCTGGCTACCCATAATTAACTTTCCACAACTGACCTAACTGTTTGGTCAACCTCTTGCCGACTACTTTGATACATCAAAGCAGTCAGCTTCATGGATACATGTACCTCCAAATCCCCCAAAACCTCCTATTTTAACTTGTTTTTCACAAGATACATATTGCAAACAGTCCCAAAACCTGGTGACCCCATGTCACATACTAATGCTACCTCCTGTTTTAGTTATGCTAACATCGTTATAGGCCTTGCTAGGTCTCATCTTTTTGCCACGCCTGTTATTTATACTGTATGTTCATCTACTTCCATTTCAAGCACTCTCATCTTTACTCTTACCTATTAAAAGCATTAACACATATTCTAACATTAATGGTCTAAAGCTTAAAATAAATCAGGTCAAAGCTTGGGTTCAAGTACCACATGTATCCCAGCCATTGGTGAGTTTGGACATTTATTCTTGTTCTGCATAATGGAAAACACCATTCATTTACCTTCAGCAAGAGGATTTGAAGGAGACTCCACAGATGGGAATTCACCCAGTTCCATTACTGCTATGCAGGAAAAACCTGCATAGGAGAAAATGTGGCCCTAAGTTCATGTTACTTAACATTGTTATTGTGTTTGTTGTGAACATTAATTTATATCATAATGTTATGCTGACAATTTAAATGAATAAATGTCAATCAAGACAGGTTCTCACAGCAACTGCATATTGACCACTGCTTACATGGCTATTAAGTTGTTAATTTAACAGCATCTGGTGCATACATTGTAAGCCAAATGATTTCGTTATCCTAAAAATTTGAATTTCTAGATCTTTTTGTGTCTTAGTTGCTCACTATACTTTTCAGTACGGTTTTCTTTTGCATCGCACAGAAATTTAATTTACACCTTTTTTAATAAAAAAAAGTCCAACATCTCATGTTCATGACTATAAAATAGCAATGCCAACACATCAAAAGAAGGATGCCACCAAACTATGTTTTATGGAAATAAAACCGATATCAAAAGTTCAGTAAACCAGCTACTTCAACATTTCTACGGAGCTCAGAGGTGCTATATAGTAACTTTAAATGGACATTGTTAGAATGAACAATTTGGCAGTGCCCACCTTACCAATATGAATGACAGTTGTCCAATAGCAAAGAAAATCAATGTATCAGAATTTAAAAACCATATTCAGGTTAAAGGGCACTATTCTTATTTTTTATTCTGTCCAAAGGACATGGGTTTCATTTTATAAAGATCATTAGTCATTGAAATATATATTTTAGAGAGTTTCTAGTAGGGAAGATTATTTTGGCAGTCACTGGAGTGCACCAGATGGTTCATTAGCATAGGCTAGACAAGTCAAAGGCTTTCAAAATCATTTAGAAAACGTCAAACAGAAACAAGAACCTTGTCACTTTTTATTAGAATTAACTACATCATACCCTGGACACAGATTTCACCTTGGGTCAGAAAAATTAATACAGAATTATATGAATTGTATAATATACTGGGTTAAAGATAGGTCTTCCTCTGGGGACTCATTTGCCGGCAATATATTATGGTCCTCTACTTCAGGAATCTTCAACCTTTCCTCTTGTAAGCTATGAAAAGAGTTGACCTTGCTCAAAATCCATTGGTGTCTAATTGATTTGAGGTATATGCAAAATTTCAACAAGACACTCTGCTAGAGTTCTTTTGTGATCATTTTCCCAGGAAAGTTGGGGAATGAGTTTACTGAATATTCAGCAGCATGTAAAGCATGCTTTTGTCAAGAGAAAAAAAATCCATTAAGTAAAACACTGCGTTAGTAAACAGGAATAAGAATGCAATTGAAATGTTACCTTTTTCCCCCATCCAGATGTCAAAAACCTTGAGAACTTCCAGCTTGTGGAAGGTGTTCAAGAACAAGTGAATGCTGCTCTGCTGGACTATACAATGTGCAATTATCCACAACAGACAGACAAATTTGGGCAGCTTCTCCTGCGGCTACCAGAAATCCGGGCCATTAGTATGCAGGCCGAAGAATACCTCTACTACAAACACCTAAACGGGGATGTGCCATGTAATAACCTCCTCATTGAAATGCTGCATGCAAAAAGAGCATAAATTATACACATTAGAGCTTCTGCTTTCAAGAAAAAAATACTCTGAACTGCTCCAAGCAACGCTAATTAAAAACTTGGTTTTAAGACTTCGCAAAATGGTATAATAATCAAATACTTAATAGTAAATAAGTGATGTATCAGGGTATTTGTATTGCAAACTGTGAATCAACTGCTACACATCCCCAAAGGAATCTATACAGGACTTTGTACTGGAATGAAACAAGCTTACAAGTGGATACTATCATGAATGTCAACATGAAAAAAGACAGAACAATTCTTGTATATTTAACTTTACTGATCGCCACTATGAAGAAATTTAGGAACAAACTGATCTGTGTTATTAAGCTAATATAGTGGAGAAATTGAGTGCACTAAAATCCTTCATTGTACAGCAGGACTTCTAAAACAACTCTAAAGGATGCAAAACTGCACCAACATCATCTTCTATCATCCTTCCAAGGACCCAACACTTATTTTGCCTGTGATAAATGACGTGGCACCTATTCAATCTGTAATAAAGGTCTGGAGTAGGCCACATACTATATAGTAGCTCCACCAAATCATAAAAGCCTGGTTTTGAATGTCTGTGTCTCAGGCCTGCAAATAGCTAATATGAAGAGTCTGTTAATAAATTAGCTTGATATTCTTAATGCGTTCTGAAGTTTGATTTCTGTGTGTGTTCATGTCATTAAATCAGGCAGTGTCCCTCTTCTACTTGTATTACATGGGATGGCTACAAAACATCACAAATAGCTGGTCCAAGGCAAATTTGCCAATTCAACCATGTTTCAATTACAATGGCAAAAATGGAGCTCTGGCATTGCTGCATTGACATTTCTAAGATTTTCACGCCAAATAGACTTGCTGAAGTTTTTCAATCTTTTAGCCACCCTGTTTAAAGTTAGCTTCTTTTAAAAATACATTTAAATAATCTTCTTGGATTTCAAATGGCAGCATTTCTAAATAATGCAAGCCAATAACTCGTGCATTTAGCAAAAAAAACCACAAAAAAATAAGAGCTGATGAAGTCAAATTGCTTGCTAAGACGTAATATTTAAATTACCAAGAAAAAGAAGAAAGTAAGTTTAAAACATGTAATTTAAATTTAAAAAACAATTTTTAAAAGAAGTTAGGTAACTAAAATCTTCTACATGGGTAAAGAAGAGTGATACTGCCATGTCTATGTAGGCCAAAGTCTGCTGCAGAACAAATATTGGAGAAGGACAAATAATTCTCTCTCTATCCAAATGAAGATATCAGTATTATAACATGTAGTGCCACAGTTATGAAAGTCTTGCCTTATTTCATTATCCTAAAAAGGTAACTGGGCAGATGTGGATCAACATATGTTTAAAATAGAGTATTAATACTTTACATTTTAAAAAAGCCTACTGTTTACATTCTTTGGGAAAAATCTGTGATGAGATTGCAAAGAAGTGATTCCCTTAGTTTTGCTTTCTGATTGGTAATTATTTTACCAGTACTGAATTACTGTATGTCGTGAGACACTAAAATCAAAAAGGGAATCTCAGTTAGACTTTAATTTTTTGAGATTATCGGCTGCACAATCATTTGTAGAAACTGTATAAACGTCTAATCCCTTAATTTTTTTCATGAAGATTGCTGGCTTTTGAATGGTTTATTTATATTGTATATCATAGTTTCCACTGTAGACAATTATGATGCTAATTTATTGGTCCTTGGTTTCATCTTTATATAAGATATAGCCAGAATGAATAAGTCAAATATATGTGTTTACTGTAGCATGTCTTCAAGTTAGTGGAACACAGTTCAGGGACATACAAGGGTCTTTACAAATTAAAATCATTCACTTGATTAAATGTCTGTAAATCTTCATAATCCTAAATGTAGTTTATTTAAATCTATTGTAAATTATGTGACGTGTAGCTTCTTCTGTTTCATGTAAATTTAACAAGGTGCATTCTTATCTTAAATTCTTTTCCAAGCATTGTACATCATATACCAAAGACATCAGTTATTTCTGCATTAGTATAAAACAGATTATTTTAATCACCTGTATTAATCATCTCTAATACTCTGTCCATGTGTAGGGTACAAACCTAGCTAAGCCTAGGATCAGCAATTCCTAGATGTCTGTCTCACATCATGGAACACCACTCATGCTGTTTTATAGATCAAATGTAAACTGCAAACATTTCACCTGAGTATCATGTATAGTCAATAGAGATGGAAGCATCACTTAAAAAAAACAACTAAACTTATAGAAAGTACAATGTGAATGGCATTTGAAGGTGGTGGTGAAGTTGCCGTGGTCACATATGTAAACATAGGGTATAATATTTTTTTCTTTTTTTTTTTTTCCAAGTGTTCATATTGTGTAAATTCTTTCTTTGTTTTTATGGAAACATTACAGTGAACCTCACTGAATATTAAAGCTTAAAAATAAATTAAAATGTGTTGCTAACTATATACACAGCATCATTATCAATACACAGGACAAGAGCACTAATATAAGGATGTAAAAGACAAGCAACATTTTGCATACAATTTAATGGAAACAGTTTTAGATAAACTAACATATTATCAGTATCTATGGTTCAAGAATCCCTCCAGATTGCCCAAAGTTTTCAAACAAAAATATCCCTAAATTAATTATTAACCATTTTGTAACCAGACATTTACTTATGACTGCCTTATTGATTACAGGACGTATTAGTAAAAGCAGACTGAAATACGAAGGTTTTGGCTTTGGCTGATTTATTACAGTTCTGTATTTGTAAGCAGACAATCTGTAATGTCTGAATATTTGTATTACAGATATTCTGCAGCTACCTTGGATTTGAACCCATGCAACTTTTAGAATTACTTGTTGAAGTTGAAGGTCTCTTACTGTAACAGTGAAATACATATTGTCATGTCAGTTCTTGCCAGGAGTTATGCATCACCAATGGATTTTTTTTCAGTATTTCAATAAATATTGATATGCCCATCCCGATTATTTTTAATTGTTTTTATGATAATCCCATTGCATTAGAACCTAAGCCCCAATCAAGTAAAAGTCAGTTACTCAAGCAGTTTAAAAAAAAATACTGAAGATGAGGCCAAGGAAAATTTGATGCAGAAAGGAATATAAATTTGAATGTATGCAACACTACATTCAGACCCTCAGTTATCATAATGAGCATGCATAGGCTGAATGCAGTATACATGACTAGAAAGAGTAGAGAAGATAAATCTTTCAAAGTGGCATGCATTACTTATAAATGTATCTAAACAGCATGCTTACTTTTCTAATAGCAGTTTGATATTCAATGTTACATACACAAAGGGTTAACTGATGAATTAATCAGGGGGAAAATTACAAGAAAAAAGAAAATCAGGTAACCGCATTCAGGAGGACAACTGAGCTCAGAATAACCTCTCAGCAATGTAAATATATATGACAGGGCCAGGGGCAATTCCAGAGCTTCCAACACTCTGCCAGAGGACTCTGCCAAAGAGACAGATGTTGCTGCTACTAGAAAAATTATTTTTCAATAGTTGGCCTCAGGCTTCTCTGACTGCCATTTCAAGAACATGAGGAGTGGTGGTACGCTATGATTTGTCAATAGTATCCTATCCTGAAATCCTCTCCCCAATTCCTTTTCTATCATAAAGTGTTATCTTAGGCCCTGATCCTGCTCCCATTGAAGTCAATGTTAAAAACTCACTAATGCAAATTAGGTCTATAATTAAATGTATACAAATATTTTGTTTAAAAGGAACATGTTTTAAATATACTAAAATATACAAAAATTAAAGATAGTTTGGAGGACTATGTTTTTATTTTGAAAAAGCATAATTTACAAGAAAATTTTGGATCAGCCCCATAGAAGATGTCAAGTTTAGCAAGTTAGCATCACGTAAGAAAAAAATTCCTAACTGTGATATATATTTGAGTGATGTATTTAGTATCCACAATACACACAAACTAGGAGGGGATTTTAATCTTTAACGAAGTTTGACATTGGTTCTGAATCAATCTGATGTATGTTTTTATTGGAAACATGCAAAAAGAGTTCAATGCAACTCAGGTCAACACAGTTCAATACTTAGTGATCTTAATTTCCTGGAATGCTAAATAACAGTTTTCTTTAACCCTTAACTGGAAGCCTGCAGTTTAGTCTCTAATAAAACAGCCAAAATTAACCAATATTTTCATTCTCACCAAAACATCTGTTGTGTGCAAGATTACACAATGAACTACTACTTTTTGTTATAAAAATTATTGTTGTGTAGAAACTAGATGGTACCATCTAAGCTGGCAATATTTGTATGTCAAAGAGTGTTAAAATAACAGTGATCATAGTGTGGTTTAGCCAAGTTACAGTAGCATTAGGGACTTAGTATTAAGACAGTCTTATAGATGTACTCTAGTGATGCTGGAATGACTCAAGTCACCTGTGTGTCAAAGCAGTACTCCACTATTTGCATATATGCCAGATAAAAATATTTGTAACCCTTCTGCCTGGGGGTGTCAGCAGCAACGAGGGCTGGGTTCAATATCAATGGGTTCCTATAAACATTACAAAACAGAATTAGCTTAAGCTTCTACCCAGAACACTAGGAAAACTAAACAGCACCCCTTGGTGCCTCTAAGAGGCAATACTTCCCCACTCACAAACATGAGTCTGGGTATAACAAAAGAAAACTTATTAAGAGCAGGCGGAACTCAGGATTAATTGTGGAAAACACTGCAACAATGATTCAGAAGTATGCAAATCATAAGCAAGCACCAACCCTGCAGCAGACCTTAGCCTCCGTTTCTCACACTGTGTTGTGAAAGTCTGATGGACAAATGTCCCTTTACCATGCCATTCTTCTCTCCTCCCCCACTGCACCTCACTCAGAGTTGGTTGTCCAAGGTCAGTGAAGTCCCAAAATTCAGGGATGAGCGCACAGATTCACCCCCCACTCCTGAACAAGAGGGGGACGGTGGTTTGAGAAATGCCTCACCACTGGCACCATTGTCTCTGCCCCCTGCTTTCGTTTGTCAGTGCCATCTTTGCCACTGCTCAGGGCCATTTCTGCTTCTAGCTGCAATGCTGTGTTCAGGGGTCCCGCCACTTGGCCTGGTTCTTAGTGGCTTCAGCACTTAGTGATTTCACGGAGTAGTGGGGAACCTCACTGTTGCATCCTCTATGCTGTCTTTCACCACAACACTGTACACTAAGGTTCAATCCTCTAGACCTGCTCATTAGTGTTTTCAGCTGGAGTAATCTATGAGAAGAAACACGGATTCTAAATTGAGTCTGATCAGCTCTGTCTTTAAACATGGGAGGTGAAGGGTCAAATGGCATCTGGGACCCTTTAAACAGCGTCTTCATAACCTGTCCCCACCCCCTCCAACTTTCAGTTGGATTTGGCATCTCTTCCCCTTGCCTATAACAAGTGAGGGTATTAAGTATCGTTGTGCTGCCTATGAGTCATATAATAAGGATAATATTTCATTACCCTTGCACTAAAACTAAACTGAATTTTAACCCAAAGCAGCCAAAATTGATCACTTGGGCAAAGCAGGTCTGTCTGCTGATCACCTAGGCAAAGTAGGTGTGTCCGTGCAAATACTGTCTGCTCTTGAGGTCTTTTCCTCCAGTTCATCAATAGGTGGCAGGGGAGAGCTCATTTAGACCCTAGCTTACATATTGGTTACAGTATAGAAATGTGCCATTAATATAAAAGACTGCCTAACCGGCACAGTCTTGGGACAATCAGATCCTCATCCACGAGAGTAAACTGATGTAATTCCATTAATGCCAATGGAACTATACCAATTTACCCCAGCTGAAGACCCGGCCCAGGTTTACTAACAGAGCAAGGCTTTACCCAGCTGAAGGTTAACCATCAGTTTCAAGGGGACCTCCAGCAGTTACACTGTGGGTATAATGAAGTAGTCACAAAGCAAAAACAACAGGGTGGAGGGATGCAAGCTCTTTATCAAGCCTGTGGATCAATCGAGTGAATCAATCCTGCTTTCACAGGCCAAAGCACCTATTTCATAGTCGCATATTGAAATTAGTGGAGGCTGTGCCCGAGGCACAACAGGGAAGGGCTGAAAGATTTGTCTCCACTGAGACACATTAGCAGGGCAATGTGGGGAATGCTGCACATCGCTATCTGTTTCCCCTCTTCCACTTTTGTGATCACTCAATTCACACTCTCAAGGAGGAAAACAACTCTCAAAATGAGGCTCAGAAAAGTTACTCTGAATGCCTCCAGCAACACTAATGCGCTAGTGCTGCAGCCACTCAGAAGAAGTTGAGAACATACCTCCTACAGTCAACACAGTGCGTGATGTAACACAGAGTGCAGGAGCCGCAGTTGAAGCCTTGATGGAACAGGAATTTTCCAGTATAGTTAATGTCAGTCGGACAGCAACTGTGGCTTCAGAATGTTTCCCTGGATGATTTCAATCCACAATGTCACTTGTAACAACATAGCAAATAGGAACCTATACTAGAGGGATGGAATTGTGTGAAAGGCCCAAAAGAAGTTGTATTACATGAGATGCACATTTCTAGATGTCACCCAGTATCTGTTTACACACATGCTCACAACCCAAACGCCTCAGATGGCAATTTTTATGTCTGGTTCAGAAAGCCATCATTACTCATTTCCATCAATAATATATAAACAACATAAAATTGAAAGGGAACCTTTGGCATCAAATTACATTTTTACAGGTTCTTTTAGAGTGGCAGAAAAGGTTTGCCACATTACCCTCTGTTTAGAGACCATTGTGCATGTGAGAGCCAAATGCATATTCATAAACTGAGTGCTAAGCTGCCAGCTACTCAATGTGTTTAGAATGGGCTGTCCTAAAGACAAAGTACTTCATCTTCTTTCCAAAATGGATGCCCTCTCCTTTGATAACAGGTATAATCTGTTAGCTATCAATAATTATATTTAATATGTTGCTAGCATTGAGACATTATATATCAATCTCTCCCTAGTGATATTAGTCAACATTACTTTCCTATGGGAAGACTGAGACCCTAGCACACAGCCTTAGACCCAGGCCAGACCCTGAGGTTCTAATAAGGTGGGATGATGGGAAGAGCTGCATATTGGCAACAGCCTCTGACTTTTTATCCATCATCCACATGTTCCCTTGTTTAACACTTGTAAAGCATTTTGAGAACTTCCGCAATAATGCACAGAATTCATATTATGTATCATCCTTTTTTTTAACCATTTGTAGGACATTTCCAGACTGACTATTCCTCATGTATATTGCCTTTAATATTTCCAAAAGAAATAAAATGGAAATTTCAGAGGTGCTTTACAGTAGTGGTGTAAATATTTTAAAGATGAAAACATGATAAAATCCCCCTCCCTCCCGAGAGTTGTTAGTCAGTGCTTTTACTGACCAGTACATTCTTCTGCTCCCATAACCCTCTATCACTAGAGTGAGGTGAAATGTTCTTGTGACCACTGGATATAATGGAGTGATGTCAGTTCCCTAGAGAGTTAACTGGTGTTCTCCCACATAAGCAAAATTGATGGAAGTCATTCAGCATCAACCTTTTAGAAGTAAAGAGACTTGACAGAAGAAGGAACTGGCTGTTCTGGTAAAATATATATTTCCTACAACTAATAGCTAGCAATACAGAATGTGGGGGATTCCCTTTTCCACCTGTCAGGTAGGCTGTAATCCAATCCAATAAAAAAGTAGTTTCAGAGTTTTCATTCCTTCCCACCAGTCCAGTAAAGACTGTAAAGGGTCACAGATAGACCTAAAACCCAGATCTGGTGATTTCCAGTTGAGATACCAGATATTGTAGTACTTAGCACAATATATCACAATTCCATAGATAAAGTTGAGTTGATGAGGAGCTCCCATCATGCAATTCCAGGTGACAAGCCATTTTCCTTGCTATTCATCATTCTGAGAAGTCATATAAGAGTGAAGTGGTATATCTCTTTCAGATTAAGTTGAGATGGCATTTTAATTATTAAACTCCTGTTTTCAGAAAGTTATAATAAATTCCTTCAGGGATAAAGTTTGATATGATGCCCTCTCAGCTTGGGAGAAAATTCTTATGCAGAATTTGAAGAAAATTGGTTTCTCTCTGTTGATATGCTTAATTTGGTTTCAATTGGGTTTGTTTTATTTCAGTGGGTCATTGTAGGATAGATGTTAATTTCCAATGTGAGAGGGCTTCCAGGGTTGGATTTCTCTGTCTTTGGGCTCAGATCCACCAACCCTTTAGACTTTGCTTTTAAATTACTGAAAAAGTGAGAAGCTGGAGATTTCCACTTGCTCTGTGATTTACGTTCCCTCATGATGCCAGTTTCCTGTTTTTCGAGTACTGCGGAAAAGTTTTCCAAATATTGTATGATTCAAAATTCAACAAAGCATAAGTCAGTCAGTCCAACGTAGATAGATGAACAGTGCAAAAGTAACACTGTAACACAAGAGCAAAGGATCTCAGACTTATTAGTAAAAAATGTCAAGGGCCCAAGCTAGTTTAGGACTTTGTAATTTATCTGTTCTTGAATCCTTATTACCATACATGGATAACATACAACCAACTGCACTTGGTGCCATTTTCCTTTGGACACATTAACCTTCATCAATCAGTGCATTAATGGAGTTTTACGTTGGTGAAACTCTACTGACGTAGAGTGGAGATGCATCAGTGTAAAACTGAAATGATGCAGTGGTGAATCAAGACCTGTTGTTCAAAATCATGTCATTTATATTTTTGAGTTGAGGATCACAATACTGCTGAACTTCATGATTCTACTAGGTTTACATGCATCAAAAGATGAGCAAAGTTCTTCAATGCATGCTGCAGACTAATTCTTGGCAATTCTGTAACGTCTTTTATCTAAGACTCCAAAACCTTTTTACTAAAGTAGGTAAGCATTATCCCCATTTTATATTCGGGGAAACAGAGAAAGAGAGGTTAAGGTGTCTTCTAATTTAAGGGTTCCTATCTTGAGATAACTCTTGGTGCAGTCTAATTTCAGAGGTAGTGAATATCTTGACTTCAGTTGAGGTGTTGGGTACTCATGAATTACCTGAGCTAACAGAGGATCTGGAGGACTATTTGCATTAGCATTCCATAGTGAGAAAAATGCAGTTGTGGCCATGTCTTTGTTATTGTGAACACTGACCATAAATTGTAACAGAAAGGGGATAGTGCAAGGAAAGAAGACAGAAAGTATTTAGTATAAAAATACAATACAATTAGAAGAGAGCATAGATGTGGTATATGCATTTATTTTTCATAAATATTTAAACTTGGTTCACTTTTAATCTAGAAGAAATAAAACTAAATAAAATATGCTCTGAAATGTTAACAAGTCTTGAATAAATGACTGTTTATGTATTTTAGGGAGCTGCCATATAAAGTGGCATTGTTATTAATTTACATCTAATACATCTCTACTTTGTTTTACCCAATCTACACAAATATAAGATTAAGAAAACCAGAGCATTGTATAATTGATTAAATATGTTCAATCAATTCATTCAGATCATGCTGTGAAAACTGAAACCTCTGATTAAATTAGACTGTTTTTTATTTAAAATCATACAGTACAATTGTCTCACAGACTATTAAGAAAATGCAACTGGAAAAGGATTGTTTTTCATTTAGAAAATAAGCCCCCAAAATATGATAAAGACTTTACAGTGAAGTCATTTTTTCCACAGAACAATTTCACTGAGCGTAAAGTTCACTTTAACCGGATGTACAGTTCACATTTTGCAAAGCCTGGAATTCTTCTTCTACTTCATTATAAACAGAACTTCATAAATTCAAGTTCACTAAGGCCCTGATTCAGCAATCCATTAATAGTTCCATGAATCCATTAATAGTTCTGCTGATGTCAATGGGACTACTTGTGTTCTTAAAGTTAAGCACAGGCTTAAAAGCTTTGCTGGACTGTGGCCTAAGGGAGAAACTCACCTGGTGTGGAGACCCCATGCATGGCCCCTTGCATGACTTACCACCAGGGCATGTGTAGTAGATGGGACATCTACCTCAAGCACTTAACTCTCTCATTAGTTAGTTTCCTAACACCTCACTCATCAATGCAACAATTTTATTTTGTTTCCATTACTTGTAGGAATTATTTTTTGCTTCTTTTTACCTTACAGTTCTGTTCATCATTCACTTCTGCCCATCTATTCCACTCTCCAATCATTAATTCATTCAGGCTCTCTTACTCAGATCAAAGTCCTTTTTAACATGTCCACTTCTGTTTCTGTCTCATGTTTACTGTCTCCTCACCTCCTTCTCCCTCTCCTGAGTCTCCCCCCTAGATCTGTTCTCTAGCTTATAACTACATCACTTCTCTCCTTTTAGCCTCTTTTTCTGTGTCTCAAAGAAAGCTTACCAATCAAGAGCACAAAATGAGTCAAAGTTGCCATAAAAGTTACCTATGTGACGAAAATAGTTTCAAGGATTCAAAATGACATTTCTGCCATGTTTATAAAGCAGCAAAAGAACCAAAACATGTCAAAACAGGAAAAGCAACAGCTGGTCCTGGCCAAACCAGGCAGAAGAATTATCCAGCCAACAGACAAGGTCATTGGTCAGCCTGCTGCATCTTGGCTCAAGTGAAACTACTTTACAGAATCAAATAATAATCAGTATTTAGTAAATTTATTGTTTTAAGAAAAAATGACATTTGAGAATTTTAGTTTGTGAACTGGCTCTCAGGGTTAATGGTCGAATTTGTTCTCAGAAGTCCAAGCCTGGATGTGAGTAACACAGACCACTTTATCAGAATCATAATTAATTTGTGCTTACAACAATGTGCTTAGCACTTTCCAATGCACACAAATAAGGACAGACTTTGCCCCCAAAGACCTTACAATATAAGACACACAGGACATCTGGAGATGAGGGGACATTAATGTGGATTTCTGTTTGCTTTCCTAAGCTTTGTTATAATGACACTTACTGCGTGTCTTGCAGGAAAAAAGTTGCATTATTTCTTGCAGTGCAAATCATGCTCACATGTATGGTTTCTACACAAGTAAATCAGAAATTAAAAACAAAACCCACAGCACAACACATGCACAAATAGACCAGATCAGAACTTAGCCCTAGGAGCATTCAAAGACCTGTATACACAAATGTTTTCAACACTTGTCAACTGAGGAAGCAATATATATGAAAGCCCATCATCAAGCAGAGTTTTAAAAACTACTACTGAAATCATTTGATTGTATCATATTTTGCTTATTCCTTCAATAGACCCATAATGTATCATGGAGCACATTGCTCTTACATAAATGCATGATATATTTACATATGCAAAATGAAGTTCAATAAACAGTACTTGGGGGGTTGAGGACTACAGTTGCACAAAAATTAATTACACAAAACAAGAACAAAATTCCAAAGGTGATGTCAGATATGCAAGTGTGATAGAATTAAAGCCAAAGATACCCGGAAAACTAGCTGGATCTTTCCAATAGTTGCTTTGTAGTTTAACTCTTTTCAAGTTTAGAAGTTAGAAAAAGGGCCATCCTAACCAATATAACTAGCCAGAATATAGAGAAGACTTTTTGCAAAAAAACATTTTAATCATTTTCTGCACACACACAAAAAACCTGTTGACCAGTTTCATAAGATGTAGAAAAACAGCAGAAATTTTTTTTGGGAAATGTGTTAACATTTTAAAACATTTCCACCAGCTCTGGTAGTCAACAGGCACAAGATGCCCAAACCTAGGCTATCCTTCAAGGAAGAGATGTGGTCTAATGGGCTCTCTCACGGGACTCATAGTGAGGAAGTCTTAAATTCTGCTCCTTCCTCTGTCACCAACTCCTTTGTAGCCCTGGAGAAGTCACATGTTCTCTGACTTAGTTTCTCCATCTATAAAATAGGAATAATATTTACCTACCTCACAGTGTGCCGTGTGAATGTAATGCTTTGTTAATGATAACGTTGAAGTATGACAAACAAACATTACTGTATAAATCACACATCATCAAAATTGGATTGCTAAGTGTTATTCACTAACAAAAGGTTGAGCCTTTCAGACATTGATCTGATTAACTCCCTCTCAGATGATGTGCTACTGAACAGGAAAGAGTAAGGACCAAAGAAATAAGCACAGTCTTTCATTACCAAATAATGATGAAATTTTTTGGTTTTTGTTTGCAAGGTGGGTTGTTTTGTTTTATTATTGGGGAAGGTTTATACACAGGACAAATGTAATGACATCAAAATTTCAAATCAGATACAATACAAAAATTGACATTATTGCCCTTAATACTATAATCTATTATGAAAAATTATCTTTATCTTCTCTTTTTTCCTTATCTTGCAGAACTCTTGCCAACCCAGCATTTTAAGTTTTTTTCTTTCAATGTGTTAGTCTTCAGTATTAGAAATTAGACAGGGTCATCTCCCAGCACTTAATCTCAAGCTTCAATATTCAGATCTGAACTTCCACAAGTTTTGGGGGATATTGGGGTTTTGGAAACTACCCATGTCTAATTCTAATGGTAAATACCAATTCAAATGTTAAATAATATTTCACCTTGAAAATAACAGAATATGCCCCTTCAGGCATTGTCTACAAGCAGCCCTTCCATGGAGAATACCAATGATATACTGTTGATTAACATTCTCTCTCTCCATTACTCAAAGAACTGTTAAAAGACCAAGACCTGTTGCAGAGATAATATGAACATCAATATATCAAGCACTCTGGCAGCTTCATTACCAATCTAAATCCAACCAAAGCAATTCCTTCAAATTTGTACAAGACAATCTGAAGACAACTCTTTTGGGGGAGTATTATGCAATTCACTATTTTACAAAAACAAATAATTCGCATGATATATCTTATTTACATGCTGGTCACTCCTACTGCTGCAAAATCTCAGGTCCAAGAAAATCAATCCAAGCCTGCGTAGCAGTGAAAGGTACAGATATATACTTTATGGTGCCATTAAAAAACAGGCAGAATTTAGAGTTTAAAGTGATAGCCTCTTTGGAAATAAAATCCCACCCGTTATTTCAGAAATGTGATGACTTTGTGGGGGTGTATGATCCTTCATGAGGACATTCTGTGTTGAATATTAAATTACTAGTTATTGTTTGATTTGTCCTTATTCCTTTCTTCTCAATCAGCCTCATTCAATCAGGAAGTTCACTAATTATTTTTAAACTTAATTTTGGATGACCCTTTAACAACAATAGAACCTTGTGATAAAAAAGTGATGATACGGAGCTTTTAAACACAATAGAAAAGAGGTGCCTCCCACACAAAAAAAGTCTTCTGTGTTGTGTTGCTATAAAGGACTTAGATTAAAGACAGTTTATATTAAAAACTAAGATTCTGATTCGCCCCTTGCTTACACCAGTTTTACATGACTGTAATGTAATGAAGTTACTTTTGATTTACACAAGTGTATATGAGAGAAGAATCAGACCCTTACCCTTAGTCTAAAAAAAAAAGTGTTTCTTTTTTTCTTTATTTGTGCTGAACATTTTACACCTTATCAAGTTATTGATTAGAACAGGAATCTCTGACTATAAATGGGAGGTTTGCAACCACTGCTTTTCCTGATTTGTTTTGCTCTTATTTGATGTCTTCTAAGCTACAGTAAAATAAATGACTGCTCATAGTCACAAGAGAACATTTTGCAGCAGCTGAGGTGCAGAAAGTTTTATGCTGAGTTCTCAGAGGTGCTTAGCACACCACGCAAATATGTGGTCTACTGGGTCGCTGAACTGTAATAAAAGACACCATTAAGTGAAATATTTGATGGAGATGCTTGGCTCATTGGGTCAGTGCTTATAGTTATAAGGAACTCCTTGTGAAGGTAATAGATTTAAAAATGAGCTATTTTGATTTCAAAGACCAGCTTCTCTTTTTAGAGAGGGGTACTCGGCAGTTTATAGTAATGCATAGAATAAGTTCTGACACTTAAGTAGAGTACAAACTGTGCTTGTAAGAGATGCAGTAATATTTAGACCAGTAACAAAGAACATTTACAGCCACTGCTGACATCAATGAAGTCATCAAAGTAAAACTGTACTACCACCCCCCACTTTTCCCAGTAGTTCCTATTGTGGCAGCTGCTCTCAGGCTCTAGCTGATTTTCAAGAATCACCCCTCCAAACTTGATTAGAGATCGCTGGAAGGCTGGGCAAAACTATTAGTCACATATTACATTTTCTCAAAAGTGAGATTCTGTCCCCCCATATAAAGTTACCAGAGACCCAGGCTTCCTGGTTTTCCCATTATCTTTCTAGTCAGCCAATCCCCATCCATTTCTTCTTAGGATCCCACATATACTGCAAATCTTAAAGCCAACGAGACTAATTCTGTTCTAAATTGTATGTTTCTGGTTTGACGTTTATGTTTAGTGAATAAATGTCCCATATACATTCATTGGATTGATGGAGCATGATTCTGACATAAGAACCAGGAACATAGCCAATACCAGATGATTTAGCACAAATTAGCCAATCAATAATCTGTTACATCACTCTGCTTTTGTCAGGCTTCAACCTAACTTTGTTAATTATTGTATTATTGGAGTTACTTATTGTTCAAAATAAGCAGGAACACAGAACGGCAGCACTTTGGTCCTGGAGGAGCCCACTCCTGTTTTTCTATTTCCTACTGTCCTTTGCTACCCTGCTGATACTTGCATGTGAAGAAGATTTACGAAAGCTCCCCACTTTTTCTTCCCCCTTTCGGAGCACATTTGGAAAAGTTAAGAGGTAACTACTAGGCTACAATTTAATCCCAGAGGCTGGGAAAGGAAAGAGAGTCATAGCACAATGCACAGCTTCTAGGCATGATCAGTTAGCTATTCAGAAATATTAAGAAGTCTGAAAATATAGAGAGACAGGGAATGTATGTTGTTTTACAACATGAAAGCAGAGTTTCACAATACTGTAACCCCAGATTGACTGTGGGAGAAGAGCCAGGAGAATGAAATAAGTTATTTTACTGATATAATTTTTCTTTCACTTTAATAATAAAAAGACTCAGGCTTGGTCTACACTGCAGGCAAATTTCAGCAGCAGTCGACAGGAGATACTCTACGTAGCTGGCATATCTCCTGTCGACTTCCTAACGTCTACTTACCACAGCATCCCCACTATGCTGCGCCGACTGGAATTGTCCTCCGGTAGACACATCATTACTCTTTTTGCGGGGGTGGATTAATGCCGTCCACTTCCGGATCGATTGGGCAGGTCTCCACTGCCGCTCAATCAATCCCACAGAATCAATCTGGGCTTTCAAGCTCTGTTCATCTAGAGGTCAAAATTAGCTAACCCTTCCTTCTGTGTGTGTTCAGTGCTGGTTATTTGGGGGTTTCTGGGGAGCAAAGCTGCAGGCAATTGGAAAAACCTACAAAATTACAATAAATAATAATTAATAATACCTAAGTATTAATAATATCTAACTCTTATATAGTTCTTTTAATCAGCAGATCTCAAAGATGCCCAAGTGCTGCAAGATCAAAATGTCTACAAGGAATATGGAAGGAAATCTGTAGGAAGACTGTAGTCTATTATAGGATACTTGGCACTGCAAATGTGCAGATATAAAGTACAAGGTGGATGAAACTGTGACCCAGATGGTAAGTACAGTAGTTCAGTGTATAAACACAGTATAAGCTTTAAAAAAAGGTTCTGGAGGTTTAAAAAGCAGTAGGGGTCTTTGGAATGAAGAAAGCAATATGTCAATTCTTCATGCTTTTGGGAATGGAGGAGTCTTATCAGGGCAAGAGATCAGGCTGAACTTGCACACCAGAATATATTAATGACGGAGAAACTGCCTAATTCCAAACACAATAGTGAAAGGTCACTGTACCGTCCTTCCATGGCAGAGGACGTTACTCACTTTGGGCCTGGCAGGTTGAAAAAGGACGTCATTCCTAATTTGAGGGGATGCTGTCCTCTTGTAACATCACTGATTTTCTCTACTAACAAAGAACGTTGGACCAGATTTGGTGAAGAATGTGACAAGTATTTATACAGCGTCTAGCACGATGGAATCCTGACCTGGCTGTGTACTGCGGGCTTTACCAGAATATAAATGTGAGCATGTTAAATAACATGGCTGTTTAATAAAAGGGGTGGAGAGTGAGAGATGGCACTGGCATTAAATCCCCACACTTCCACTCGTATCGAACAGCATCGCAAAGTTACCAAGTTTCATGGGAATTCTTCAGTTTTTGTTGCTCTCATTTTTCTGCATGCTTCTTCTCTATCATTTTTAATTATTAAAAAGCTGGCTAACAATTAAGAATTATAAGACAGACTTTTCTTGGAACACATTTCCCCGTAGCTCTAAGAAAGATGTCCTGTCACTAAACTGCCACTAAAATAATTTTCACTAATGTCTGGTTATGAATGGTTTCCCACTCCAAGACATATCTACTATTGCAATAAATAGGGCTGCATTATAAAAGAAGCACAAGTCATTGTTTCATAAACAATTGACTTGCTATTTATGATATGTAAAATTCCATCAATAACGCAAATCATGACATGATCTAAGAAGAAAAAAGCAACCTAGTACGTTTAAAGCAGTTTGTTTCTTACTAGAGATCTTGTCCTAACAAGTCACCGAATCTGAATAGTTTTTCAAATCCCTTTTTAACACCAGCATCCCAGAAGAAATCGTGTCAGTTGGTGGAAAGAAATTTTTATTATGTCTAGGGTATACCCAGGGAGACACCAAGTTCCCATGTAATGCAGACTACAGTCTCAGTCCCAGCGGCAGTCACTTGATATCAGGAGGCAAGCTCTGAAATGAAAATGACATACTTACAGCAGCAGTACCTCCTAAGCAGGCATGTAGTGATCAAAGAGAATAGTGAAGTAGCATCTGTTCGGTCTGAGAACTGCTTCTTGTCACAAAATGTGCCAAACTGTCAAGCTGTCTGTGACCTATTACAGCTACCATTTGTAACATAGCCACCTGATTTGAGCTGCTATCAAAACAAACAAGTATCTCAGGAACCAACTTACAAAAAAGGACTACTGGCGGAGAGGTATATTTTAAAAAAAACCCACATTTCTATATCAGTAAAGGTGTAACATTTAGAAAACAAGACCTAGAAACCTGAAGAGCAAAAACAGCTTATTCATTTCCCCGCCTCAGCACAACAGTTTCTCCTGTATTGCGAAAGTCAGCAGAGGATTACTATTGTTTTCCAACCTAAGCACAAACAAGGCTTCCCCATTTTTCCTGCTACCAGAAAACTTAGCTGTGTTTTCCATTTCTCCATGTGCTAGTTAGAAAATAGAAGCCTGATGTATCAGTAACGGACTTTTGTTGCTATTCTGCAAGAGGATCAATGGAATCTTGACTTCAATGGGACTAGCCCAGAATTTAAAGTTAGTAAACGTATGTTTTTGCAGGATCAAGGCAATAGTGAACTAGATTTTCAACAAACCAAGTCAAGTCATTTAGCCTCACAGTGAACACCTGTGCATTCACTTATGCTCAGAAAAATGTAATTAAAACTGTAAAATGAGTTTGAAGGTAATATGCCCTAATGACTTCTGTATGTTTACTGTTTCCCGTGACTCTCAGCAATGGTTAGTGCACCATTTTAGCAGTGTGTTCACTGGGCTATTAGTCACATGCCGCTTAAATAGACGATTATTAAAATGTTCCTTCCACCAGACTGAGGCTCCTGCTGGGAAATATCAGTAAACTATCAGCAAACAATAAACATAGTAATGGAAGTGGACAAACAGTGGCAAGTATTTCTGGAAACAGTTTGAAAACTTCATTATTACTATATTCATACCTCAACTAGTCAAACCTCAGCTATCCAAAATCCTTTGTTATCCAAAACAGAGCAATGTCCTTGGGTGTTTCTTCTAATGAAAATTCCTTTGATATGATTTATTTTACATCTCCCATACCATTCAGATAATCAAGGTTGAACAGTAATATACTTTCAACAAACAAAAATAACTATTCAATATATATGGGCTAGATTCTGGGGTCTGCTAACACCACTTTGCTCTGTGTAAGCATAACTGAGACAAAGTACACTTAAAGCAGCCAGAGATGAGCAGCAGAGAATTGCCCTTATACAATGAGGTTCTCTACTGCCATACCACCTCCTCTGCCATACTGTCACACCCAGCATCAGGGGAGGAAGAGGCTGTGTCAGGGCACAGAGCAAGTATATCAGAGTGGAGCTCTGCTACCAGGTCCTCCCCACTGACGTTTAGTCCTGTCACCAGTACCACATAGATGACATCATTTAAAATTACCTCCAGGGATAGTTTTCCAAATAAACCAGTGGGGCTGATGGCTTAGCAGCCCCGCATGTGTATTCTGTTGAATTATAAGTCACACTTCGTTTTCTTATCATCATAAGTATCTCTTTCCCCCAGGTCTCCCTTTCCCAGCTTTACTGCCCTTGGAATTCTCCTCTAGTTCTTCATCCCCCATTGGCATTTTCTTCTCCACAGATCTGTCTTTTCAGTCTTCCAGACCTCTATTCTCAACCCTCAGCCTGATATCACTCAGACTGGATGAAGACTCCACTACTTGCTAGGCCAGTCACCTGGAAGTGAAGCCAACCAACCACTGACCTGGCACTAAGCTATGTTCAAACATAATTTTGTAAAAGAAAACAGTGTATTGATGGCCAGGATTAGAAACAGAAATGTTAAAGAGGGTGGCCAAGTTTTTACAGCTCCAACTCCCATGGGAACATGACTGTGCAAAACACTGCTCAGTCTATTGGGTTGGAAAAACAATGTTATAATATATGCACATAGCATTGCATTTTGATTTATTGCCCTCTGATGATACTCCCAGTGAAACACTTCTTAGTACAGGAAATGCCCAGAAACTTTTAATAGAATGTTGATCATTTCTGTGTTTGCAGGATGAAATTAACATTTCCTAGGCTATTAGCTGCAAAACCTAACCTTTTATTTTTGATCTTCTTATGAAAATTCAGGAATGTTCAAGATATTTCTAGGGAAATGACACTTTTCCAGTGACTGTCTCATCCAACAACTCTGACTATATCCACCATCCAGTGACCTCATATGGTAAAATACAAAAGAGTCAACAAACACAAGCAAAGACTATAACTGGAGTTGTATGAGAATACAGACTATCAGGTGAAATAGTAATCTGTGGATTATATTAGTATGACTAATAAACTAGCTTTTACACATACAGATTTTCTACCAGTCAGAAGCAACAGTACGCCACTGTACATCATAGACCTTTCACTGCTCACAGACAACTGGGACTTGCCTTTAACTCAAGGAACAGCATTTGCTCTGTAGGAATATCTGGGTTCTATCCCTGCAGCTGCTGTGAAGTGCTGAGTGACCATGATGAAAAGAAGCAACAAATACGGAAAAACTGCAGAGAGTCTAGGTAACTTTAATAGAAGGGTAACAAAGGGGGCTGCAAATGTAACTCTTTTTAACCAGAGTAAGACTTTACATCACTATATTAGTACATTTTATGATACGTCACTGTCAAATTTGGTAGGCCTCTCATAATGGGGGGAGGTTTAAAGAATTTCAGATGTTGTTTAGTACATTCATCTCCATGCGTAGCTAATTCCCAACAACTTGCTGAAGAGAATATTAAATCAGGGTGAATCTCAGACATATTAGTGGTTTGATTCACATACTTTGGATGCTTCTCAGAAACTTATGCAAAAACTGGACATTTTATGAGATCAGCCTTTTTTTAAAGACATTCACTACTTGCCAGTGTCAGTCAGGCTGTGACAGCAACAACCTCTCTCACATATGATGGTATTTTCACTTCTGTATCCAGCTGAAACTAGTACCTGCAGATGCATGAAAAAGATAAATAAATAAAAGGCAAGGAAAGTATTCTGTTCTGAGATCTGAAGTCAATGGGAACTATGCTTATATAGTGGAATGCAGCATTATGTCCTGTAAAGAGTCTATACAAAATTTCCAAAACTTACTTTACCTATGCAGATTTAATTCGGGTTCTGATGAGGTGTTCAGATAAGTTCATAGATATTTCAAACCGCTTTGCCCATCGCTAGAGTCTACTGGTTGATTCTGTACCTTTAAAGTCAATGGGAATTTTGCCATTGACTTTAATAGGAGTAGGAGCAAGCTCTAGCTCCCTAAATGCTTCATGTATGTTTCAAACACAAATTTTGCTGCTAATTTTACAAATTTTACCTCAGTTTTGATCCTTACATTCCTATTCAACACAACCATTCCTGTACAAGCCACATGGTTCCAAGCCTGTTAAACTGTTTGTGTGAAGCATTTTCATTAAGTTCTATTGTATTTTAGGACTTGGAAACGTTTGCTGTTTTCCTGTCCCATACACACAGATCCCTGTGCATTAACCCAACCAGTTGGTAATATTTTGAATAATACATCGCAAGAGCAATGACACCATAATGATGTATTACATGATTACATCACCAAAGCCATGGCATTCTTATGATATATTAGTTTAATACATCAGAGCAGTGCCATAGCTTAAACAATATATTACTCAAAAACATAGCAACAGCTAGAAAGATCAAGATAAGTTTTGTATATTTTCAATTTATTTATATTATGAAGGGGTTTTTTTAAGTTTCAGAAATAAAATAAGTGTTCTCTGGGGACAGGAGATTGCTAGTGCCACCTGATAAATGTGGAGGTTCCCTAGAATCCCCTTCCCATTTCTTTGTCTAATTCACCCCTCCCCCAAAAAAAAATCTTTAGAACATAAATTAGCAAGCACACCAACAGCTGCTCAAGAAACAGTTCTGACAGTTTGCCAGAACTCTAGACTTTGATGTCATACTCTCATTACTTTTACAGTCAGCCATGCTTTCACAAGTTCATATCTTATGGGTTTGGGTTATTTTTCCTTTAATTCTTTTGTTATAAAAATAACTAATACTACTTAGTGCTAATTCAGGTTGAGATGATCAGATTGCAATCTAGCCTATTGTGAGGGATAACTCATTGTTGGAGCAGAAACAGCCCAGGGCGGAGTCTGTGACTCCTCAACTGACTATCTTCCCTCCTTCTCCAACAATGCATTGCCCCTTACAACAGGCTAGATTGCAATCTGATCATCTCACCCTGAATTGTGATTATGATTTGAGTAGTCACAGTCTCCTTCCTGGTGGTCTGGCTGCTCAGAGAAGGGAGTAAACAGTGCCAGCCCCACTGCAGTATACACTCCCTGATGCACTGGCACAGCCATGCCAACCACACCCTAGATTATTGGACTACATGTTAAATTACTGGTAACAGATTTACAGAGCTCACCTACACTGAGCCAACTAGAAAGGGATGAGCCAGTTTAGAAAAAAGAACTGTCTCAAGCAAAAGGTCTGAAAATATTCTAGGGTTTCTTGGTTTGGTTAGTGGGTTTTTTTTGGTTTGGGTTTTGTGGGTTTTTTTTTGTTTTTGTTCTCCCTTCTTCTGCAGTTAACAGCTCTCTTTTGTTTTATCTGTGTCACTACTTTTCAGATATTGGATTTGGCTACTTAAATGCTACAGCACCTTGGTGGATGCAGACAGTAGCAGAGACTGCCAGGGCCTATCTAGTAACATGGCTACAAGTTATGTAAATAACTCATTTTACAGTTCTCCTGGTAAAACAAATTGCATTCCCCTGTCCATGCAGACTACATAGGTCTCGCCTATGTATTTCCTTGCATTGTTGCCGAAAGACACACCAATCAACAGCCTGATTGATGAGGTTATGTTTATAGGAAGTAAACTCAGGTTTATGTACGTATATCCCAAAAGTGTGAAATTTGTTTTCTGTTTATCTTGTAAAGGGAAGATATTACAGGTGTAGAAGGGGACAGCATGGAAGAAAGAGGAGGGCACTGGAGGCATACAGGAACAAAGAGTGTAGAGATGTGAGGAGTGAAGCTCAGAGCCTGAATAGGAGAGGAAGACTTTGCTTCATATTACCACAGTGACCTCTGTCCTGTGATCAGAAAATATCAATCACTTTGATTTAAATTTTTAAAGGGAAATAAAAATTAGTTTAATGATGGCTCCGTGCTTATTCTTTTAGACAACTACTCTTAGCATTCAGAGTGAAAGTTTAAAGGGAGAATCCACAATTATTTATATTACTACAACATAACACCTGCCTCCTATTATTTAGTTATTGCAAAGTATTCATTATTTTCACTTAATTATAGAAACAATATATTAGCGTATCTTCAAGAACAGAACTGTGAGCAGGTGCTTAGGCCATTATACAGAACAATGCTAACATGCAAAACTTTCTGCTGTCCCAGCTTTTGCTCAAAGTAATACTCCTTTGTTCATTTCCTCTTCTGGCACTGAACAAAACCTAATTTAGCCAGCACCCCCTCAGTACAAAGAACCATTCCCTTTGAAAGTCACGGTACTTCCCAGACATGGTGTCGGAGTATTTCAAACATTTTAAATAATGATAAAGGACCTACTTGGGTTCCTACTGAAGTCAATGGCAAAGTTCTGATTAGCTCCAGTAGAGCAGGATTGGATCCTATCCTTTTAAGACTAGGCTGTTTGAGGCAACATTCATTTTATCCCACTCCTTTTAAACAACAAAAGGTTCTGATAAAGTTACAGACACATGGGCAGGCGCATGATATTTCTCAGGCCACATATCTTTATATTTTATGCAAAACACTTCTCTGAAACCAGAAAACAGGCTCTATCTATTGGCAAAGCTGCTTCCCCACCAGCTCCAGCCTCTTCTTGGCCTTCCTTCCTGGTGCTTCTGTATCCTTTGCTTGTTTACAGGTCACTTTATGTAACACGCAAGTGAAGACCTGCAAAGACCTGACACACTTTCTCTGGCATATGTTCGAAAAGCAGCTCTTTCCAGTACCATGATTTACAGTAGGTCAAAAGTTCCTGTGATCTCTGACTGTGTCTTTGGGGTATGATTACAATTCTGCTCAGGAGAATGAAAGTTTGTTTGGTTCAGGAGCCAGTTCTGAGAGGGGAGGGCAAAATTCTGCTGGAGCTGGGCACCCTCAGCTCAATAATTAACAAACAACTATTTTTGGAAGAACCTTTGCAGCTGAGATCAATCTCTGAACCAAGTCAGATTAAACGGCCATCTGATGGTACTACGAGAACAGGTAAAGGAGCAGATCTGAGGCAGCAAGAAGGAAGCAAGCACAGCATTCAGGGGAAGAAAGTGAGAGAGAGAAGGGAAGAAGAGATGAAGACAATGGGCTGGCAAAGAAAGGTACAGAGGGAAAGGGGGTGCAAAGGCCAGAGGTAGTTAGTGTCTCGTGATTTCACAAATTGGTGGGTTAATAGTACTTTGCCAGTTTGTGCTGCAGCTGTGGCTTCCAGTAGACATTTGGATCTTTAAGGGCCATCATCAGAAGAGTTCAGTGCTGAGCTGTGTGGGTCAGCATAACTCGCGCAGGTGAAGCACTGCTTTAGATAAAACAAACAAATAAGTTTACTGACTACAGGAAGATTTTAAGTGATTATAAATCAGATTAATATAAATCAAGAGATTAATAATGAGTCAAGGAGTTGGCCACAATTAACTAAAAGGTAACTCGCTTCCTAAACTAAGCTTAATATTTCAGTACCTTTTCAGTCTGTGATATTAGCTTACCCACAGCTGGCTGCGATGCCTCTTGCAACCAGGCCAGCCCCCCTCCCACTATGGGCAGTTGTCAGTCTTTGATGTCACTTAGAAAATGGATCCAAGGGAGAGTGTTGAGACAAAGATGCCTCTTTCATTTAACAAGTTTCCTCAACCCTCTACAATCAGGTTATCAGTTATGTCTGGCAATGGGCATGATTTCTTCCACTTCAACCAAAGTGCTCAAAGGTGCTTAGGTCAGTCCTTTGTTCCTGCAAAAGCACCTCTGCGGGGTGTATAACCACAGCTTTGTGTTTGTCTGCATCTATTCAAGCCATGTGAGAGACATATTTGGGGATATGACATAGCAGTTTCATATCTATACATATGCATGACATTGCAGGAAATATGCATGACATTGCAGGAAACATGCTACCATAACAATAACATTCAGTATGTCATGAGCATTCCAAAAACACCTTACATAACATAGTTTGCATTAGACAATACAGTTATACTGCAAGGGTGAAAATGAATGATACATAAATCACACTATAAGAATAGTGTCACACACTGTTCCAGCAACTTCTTTCAGGAAACTGGAACTATCCCACTATCTTCATTTCATCGTTCAAATCATTGGTAGTTTTTAAAACCGCAAAATGTTTGTTGAAACCATATTGCTATCACAGCATAGCATGTTGTATACACCCATGTCACTCATGATGCAGAAAGCAAGTGTTCTGTGCCAACCACCTCTGCACTGACCATCTGGATAGCTGGTGATGATCTGCTCTCTGTCCCTCACTCAGCTCCTCTCTCTGATCACCAGAACCATGCAAAGAAGGGGAGTGAGGAATACATGGGAGTGAGAGGAAGAGGCAGGGCTCATCCTCCCTTTGATCTACTCCAGGAAAAACTTTTCCAACCCGGGCAGAGCAGCCAGAAGTCAAAGCACTTTTGTATTCCACATACCAGAAAGAATGGATAACATAGTACCTATTTTTAAGAAAGGAAAAAAAAGCGATCCAGGAAACTACAGGCCCATTAGTTTGACCTCAATTGTATGTGAGGTCTTAGAACAAATTTTGAAAGAGAAAGTAGTAAAGGACATAGAGGTAAATAGTAACTGGGATAAAATACAACAGGTTTTACAAAAGGTAGATCATGCCAGACCAATCTGATTTTTTTCTTTGAGCAGATAACTGATTTCTTAAACAAAGAAAATGCAGTAGATCTAATCTACCTGGATTTCAGTAAGGCATTTGATAGACTCTGACATGGGAAATTATTAATTAAATTGGAGAAGATGGCGATTACTATGAGAATTGAAAGGTGGATAAGGAACTGATTAAAGACTAAAAACTGAACTGTCAGTCTGGAGGGAGATTACTAGTTGAGTTCCTAAGGGATCGCTCCTGGGACCAATCTTATTTAACATTTATTTAACATTTTCATTAATGAGCTTTGCACAAAAAGTGGGAATATGCTAATAAAATTTGCAGCTGACACAAAGTTGGGAGGTATTGCCATAAGGAGAAGGACAGAATATCATACAGGAAGATCTGGATGACCTTGAATATAGGAGTAATAAAAATGGGATGAAATTTAATAATGCAAAATACGTCACACAATTAGGGACTAACAACAAGAATTTTTCCTATAAGATAGACACATATCAGTTGGAAGCAACAAAGGAGGAGGAAGACCTGGATGTATCGGTCGATCACAGTATGACTATGAGCCACCAATGTGATGTGGCTGTGAAAAAGGTTAACACAATCCTAGGCTGCATCAGGTGACATATTTCCAGTAGAGATATGGAAGTGTTATTACTATTATGCAAGGCACTGGTGAGACCTCATCTGGAATAGAATGTGCAGTTCTGGCCTCCCATGTTCAAAAAAGATGAATTCAAACTGGAACAGGTGCAGAAAAGGGCTACTAGGATGATCAGAGGAATAGAAAACCTGCCTTACAAGAGGAGACTCAAGGAGTTTAGCTTGTTTAGCCTAACCAAATGATGGCTGAGGGGAGATATGATTGCTGTCTATAAATACATCAGAGGGATAACTATCAAGGAAGGAGAGGAGTTATTTAAATTAAGTTCCAATGCTGATAAAAGAGAAAATGGATATAAATTGGCCATCCGCAAGTTTAGGCTTGAAATTAGATGAAAGAGTCTAACGATCAGAGGAATGACATTTTGGAACAGCCTTCCAAGCCTTCCTGGAGGCAAAAAGCCCAACTGGCTTCAAGACCGAGCTTGATAAATTTATGGCGAGGATGGTATGATGAGATTGCCTTCAGTGGTATGTGGCCCATCAGCGACAGCTAGTAGCAAGTATCCCCAACAACCAGAGATGGGACATTACGTGAGGAGGGCTCTGAGTTACTACTGAGAATTCTTTTCTAGGTGTCTGGTTGGTGTGTCTTGCCAACATGTTCAGGGTCCTACTGATCACCATATTTGGGGTCAGGAAGGAATTTCCCCGCAGACCAGAAACCCTAGGAGAAACCCTGGGAGGTTTTCACCTTCCTCTGCAGCATGGGGCACAGGTCACTTATAGGATTAAACCAGAGTACATGGTGGATTCCCTGTAACTTGAAGCCTTTAAATCATGATTTAAGGATTTCAGTTACTCAGTCAGAGTTTACGGGTCTATTACAGGAGTGAGTGGGTGAGGTTCTGAGGCCTACAATGTGCAGGAGGGGTCAGACTAGATCAGTGGTTCTCATACATACCCCGGAGGGTACACAAAGGTCTTTTGGTGGTGTATCAACTCATTTAGATATTTGCCTAGTTTTACAACAGGCTACATAAAAAGCACTAGCAAAGTCAGTACAAACTAAAATTTCATACAGACAATGACTTGTTTATACTGCTCGATATACTATACACCAAAATGTAAGTACAATATTTATATTTCCATTGATTTATTTTATAATTATATGGTAAAAATGAGCAAGTAGGCAATTTTTAATAATAATATGCTGTGACACTTTTTTTTTTGTGTCTGATTTTGTAAATAAGTAGATTTTATGTGAGGTGAAACTTGGGGGTACACAAGACAAATCAGACTCCTGAAAGGGATACAGTAGTCTGAAAAGGTTGAGAGCCACTGGTCTAGATGATCATGATGATTCCTTCTGGCCTTAAAATCTATGAGTCTAGTGCTACAGCATTGTCCCTTTTTAATATTAAAAGGGTAGCCACCTAAATTGGGGAAGGACTTTTAAGGGAACCTCTGGATGAACGCTGACTCTTGGGGTGATGAGGCAGGACAAAATGAGGAGGGAGGAATGTTCATACCAGTTACAGCTGTGTGCTAATTGTAAGATTCCCTACATTGACATCTCGCACTGGGCTTGGCATAACCTGTAAGAGGACGTCCTTTAGCATGACACATTAACAATTATATTTCTCAAGGAAACAATCTATTGTATACCCACAGGATGCAGTGTACCTCTACTGAGCTACAGTAAGTTACTCTCTATTAAACTGCAGCTCCATAACATCCTAATGATTTACTGGCAAATGTGGGTCTGGATTTGGATTTGTTTACTGTTGAGGGGGATTGTTTCTTCCTTAAATACACAAATATTTTTCTATTGTTTTTGGCACACAGCATTCCACATATTCCTGTGGTGCTGCTTCCTTCAGAAGCGTAAATCAAACAAAGTAATAACATTTTTGTGCATAAGGGACACAAAAGGCCCATTTGAACATCACAGATTTTAGTAAGAAAAGCCACACACAGATCTCTCATAATGTACCCAGAAGAGAGGATGATTCAGCTCCTCATCTGAAAATGTAGCAGAGGCAAACAAACTGAGAGCCCCATTTTGAAAAGGTGAGAAAGGGCCTAATAAAAAGGGCTTTTTTCACACGAAAAATCAACTCTGGGGCTGAAGGGAAAAAGCCTACTCTGGTGCTGAGGGACTAATAATAATTCTTCATGCTTTTATAGCACCTTTCACCTGTAGATCTCTAAGTGCTTTACGAATCTGGGTACATATCATTATTCCCATTTTACAGCTGGAGAACCTAAGGTAAATAAAAGTTGAGCGGCTTGGCTAAAGTCACACAGTGAGCCAGCCAGTGGGAGAATAGGGAATAGCACCAAGGTTTCCTGGTTTCATGTTTTGTAACAGGACCACACCACCTCCCTGGGACAAAATCTCAGCCTCTGCATCTGTTGTAGTGGCAAAGCTCCCACACAACCATCCAATTTCCAGCTACTCTTGGAGATAGAGGTGGAGGGAGCAATGGAAGTAGCACATTGCTTCCCACCTCCTGCAAATGGATCCACATCATGTGAAGACCCAGCAGCCACACCCTCATTTGGAAGCAATATACCCTTCCCTCCTCCACTTCACGTTCCTCTGGGTCCATCTGGAGCCCACAAAGAATGCCAAATCATCTTGCGCAGTTGTTTTGTCTCACCTACACAGTGGAAACTTATAGTTTCTCAGGTGTTAGGGACTTTGACATCTGCACAAGCACGCAGGGCTTGTCCTACAATAAGTACGTTCTATCAGAACAAACAGAGATAATGGAAACATTATCATCTCCAAACAGCACATCTACACAGGAGATACAAACTACTGCTACAAATGCTACCTCCAGACCACACTCGCAAACACGGCACCTGAAGAAATAATATATGGTGTCCAAAGATCCTTAAGGGACCAACAAGTCTTTTTTGTAAAATGAAAACTATGTCAGCTTTTGTGACTGATTTTAACAGCAACGTAACAGGGTCTACTCACCGCTGGGACACGCCCTTGTGGTTGCACCTGGGGATTAGCTCTGCCTGGTTTGATGCTCCCTTCTCTCTCTCACATGCACCACAGCCCTGCTTGCTCTTTAGGAGTCACAATGGCCAGGTCACTATACAGTTTTCCCCATCCAGGATAACAGTCTCACTGGACCAGCTGTCCAGGTGCCATTGTAGGCAGTCTTTCCATTCAAAACCGTGTCACTGTGAAAGTGGCTGGTAGGGAAACCCGGATCAGCCCTCTACTCTGGGTTCCAGCCTAAGAACCCTGTGATAAGCAGTCTAGGCATGCATCACCTCAAACTTTGCAGCTGTTTCCATGGGCATCTTCCTAGTCCACCCTCCAGAGGCTTTCTCCTCCACCACCCTTCTAGATAAGCCCTTTCCTCAAGGTCAAGATCCTGGGGTTCCCTTCCCCTCCCCCTCCTCATTAGGCCCAAAGAGTGACTGCAGGCCTCTACACTGCAGCCCCTTCTGCTGTCACTTCCTGACTTTATACAAGCCCCCACCTTCTCCTGCCAAGATGGGGTCCATCTTCAATTACTGCTTGTCAGTCAAGCCTAAGTCTCCCCCCAGGTGCAGCTTACTATGTTAATTAGCCCCTTGTGAGCCACCTTGACCACTTCAGGGTTGGGGTGGGGTGAGCACCCCATCACAAGCAATATCTCTCTTATAAAGCACCAGCACATCAACCTTAATTGGACTTCATTTTTTGAAGTCTAAATACTATCAGTGCACATGAGCAGAAGGGTAGAATGGAAATAGCTGTTTCTCTTTGCAAACAATAATTCCAAAGAAAACAAATACCATATAATCCACAAGACCATCACATTTAATAGGCGATCAGAAGGATTTCAATTTAGTTTTTAGGAAAAAAGGCAACCTACAAAGAAAAATCTAAACTCTGAGCCAAGCACAGAAATATGTTCTGAGCACTCCGGTTGAGTATGGAAAAAAATCAACTCAAATGACCTTTTGAAAGGTGGCAATTTATTATTCTTGCTACTTCTGGATTCACTGTTGACACCCCAGAATGCACCGTTGTGGGACATCACAGCTCAGCTATTTCAATGAGTCAGATCATAAAGCCCAGAGGAAAATGTTTATTGTTTCATATATAAAGCCATTATGAAGATGATAAACAAAAACCTTTGAGAAAACTCTGCCTTGTGCAGAAAAACATGCAACTCACTTTAAGGGGAATGCTCTTGTATGTGTGATGTCAATAGCAAACACTGAGCCAGCCAGAGGACTTTAC
Source organism: Mesoclemmys tuberculata (assembly GCA_007922155.1). Classification (NCBI taxonomy): domain Eukaryota; kingdom Metazoa; phylum Chordata; order Testudines; family Chelidae; genus Mesoclemmys; species Mesoclemmys tuberculata. The sequence goes on from ML675646.1 coordinate 20,093,631, forward strand.
TGGAGCTGTAAAGAATTTAAGAGTATTGTTTAGACTTATTTATGTTTGAGTTTTCCTTCTCCCCACCTTGCCTGGCTAATAAGGAGACAGTGAGCTCATTTTTTTATGCTTGGTTCAATGTGAAGGTTTTCTTTCTAGGTTATCTTTTGGCTTGGAAGGACTAGATTTTTATCAGTAAACATCAATACATATTTTCAAATACACATACAAACCAATTAAAAATATTTTCATCAATAATCATCAAAATTTACAGATAGGCATATCAATTTCTCCTTCAGAATTTATTAGAGTCAAAATCCAGTCATTTAGACTTCTGAATTAGGTTTTTTATAAATGGACAAGTGAAGAAATAGTAAAAACAGGTATGATTTCTTGATTTAAGTATATTAGTTTTGAATATTTTGACATATGTTGACAATTCATAAAGATTTAACTTTTTGAATCTCAACATCTAGTACTGTTAAATAATTGTCTGACCTCTCCATAATTTCCACAACTGTGAAAATTTAAATTGATAAAAATAAAAAATGCTTAAAAATAAACAGATGCTATCTGTTGAAATTATAAAACAATAATAATTGAATTCTGCCAAGGCTATTTTTCTTTAATATCCTAATATCTTTAATGCCATATAATGATATTAATAGGTTTCAAAAATGATGGCAAAAAGTTATTGCTACTTCTAGTAAACTACATTTTGGTAATATTATCTTAGAAGAAAATTATGCATCTTATTCTAAGGTTAATGTAGATAGTGCATATGGCAGGAAGATATTAGTAGGAGCAGAGTTGGGTTTTTTTTGCCAAGCCAGACATCTGAAACAACATCTGGCACTGAGCTACAGGTTTGATTATATGAAGTAGCACTAAGACTAGCATTTTATTTTATTCATAAATAAACAATGTACAAGTTTCTAGAAAATTCCATGCAACCACAATCGCAGTTCAGTTATTTATCAGTCTGCAACTTCAGTGAAATCAGTGAAACCTCACACTGGGCTTAACTTAAAAATTTCTGAAGTCAATGGGAGACTTTACAAAAGTGGGTAAACCTTATCCCCATTTTACATTGGAGTTAATGGAGAGGGTAAGTGATTTGCCCAAGATCTCATAGTGTTTTACTCGTAGTGTCAGGAACTGAACTCAGGTTTCCTGAATTCCTGTCCTATATACCAAGGACACTATATTTATGGAGCCCAGCAAGGAGAGTTTAATAATTAACATACCTGCCAACACCAGAAATCAATAAATACAAAAGTGAGGGAGAAAATAGGGACACACCTTTTAATTCTATTAGTAAAAAGAAAAATAAAGACAGCCCCTCTTAACTGGGACAGTTAGTAAGCATCTTGTTACCGTATGGTGTGCGTCTTAGGGAAGAAAAAAATCACGAAAGCGCCTGACAAATTCAGGTGCTGAGGCACAGAATCCCCAGACCAACTTGGCCCATCTTCAGTCTGTTGAATCTGGGCTGCAGCCACCAACACAAGCAAGGAAGATGAGTAGCAGAAGTAGCCCACTGCTTATGCCCAATGGACAGTTGTGGGTTGTGAAGTGGGAAAGCATTTCAATGGGGAGCTACAGATACTCTTCACAGAGGTATTTTGTGCTGTGCATACAGAAGGACCCCATGTAAGAGGTTACCACTGATGCTGCTCCCTGCATAACCAATTTGTAACTTTTAGGTCCCATCTATACTACAACTGTAACCAACTGAGCGAAGCCAATACAACACAGTTGTATCCTGACGTGGTTGCAACATGGTTAAAAGTTGTAGTGTGGATGGATTTAAATAAACTCAAATTTTCAAGTTTGAACTGCCTCAGGGGAAAACAGGGAAGAAAACAATGTCTCAGGCCATTTGTAAATTGCACAGATACTATAGCAGTGGGTGCCATTAGAAAAGCCTGGATGGATAGGATAAATAATGTATTGAAAAAATACAAAAATCCACTATAAAAATTAGACACCTAAAATATACTGAAATCAACACAATGTTATTTTGGCCGTACTGATACACAAGGTTCAAAATGATTAACTTGTATTTACAGTCCTTTTATGTCAGCTTTCCCAACTAAGTCTTGTTCAGATTGCCACAGAAATTTATTGTAAATTTTGCAAAGCTTTTGACCTGTATCATCTTATTAAATTTTTATGACAAATCAATGGAGTTCAATCATGTTATAGGCTGTTATTCATACACTTCAGTGGTAAATGGAGAAGTCTGTTTATCCCAAAGTCCAGAGTGAAAATGCTAGCAATGATAGAAGTCTCTGGTTGTAACTTCATGTCTGTCATGCCTGTGAAATTAAAATAGAGAGTTTAAGAAAATGACACAGAAATTCAACTTTGGGGAAAAGAGCAGAACAGAGAACTTAGAATCCATGACTTTTTAAGAACCATCACCTTATAAATTAAATAAATTTACCCCAAAAAAACTTCAGATATACACTAGAGAAAGCATACTTTTACTCAAGGATAAATGGATAGGCAATGTTGTTATGACATACATGACTAATGCCACCAGGAGAGGGGATAAAGACAATGGACTCACTTTTTAAGAAAAAAATTAAACGAGTGACATTTTCCTAACATAAGCAACAATACATACTGCATGTGAACAACAAAAAATAATCACTGAAATTTCTCACAATAATCTGTTATCATGTTACCAAAGATTGTTATGCCCTTGGCAGTACAGAAAACACCCCCCAAGCACAAATTGTCCTTCCCCTATCCAGTTCAGGGACAGTTCTGAGAGAGGGTTGGGGATAGGAGCACGGTTTGAGCAACTCAGGGAAGAGATTTGATAGGAGAGGTGTAGGGACCGCACTGGTTGGCTTTGTGCAGGGGACAAGTAGCAACATATAGGTATGCTCATACACAGGGGCTCAGCGAGCCTGACAGGTGACCAGGTCTGTCGGGGTTACAAAAACAGGGACAAAATATCAATTTTTGTAAAACCAAGGATACCATGGCAAGCCTTGAACACTGATCCAGTCAGTTTTCAGGTACACAGTCTCGTGGACCATGGTCACTGCTGCAGCACACTATTTTGGAATCAGCTGAGCAGGACTAGGAGGAATATTGCAGACCTACAGCCTCCCACCGTGCCTCAGAGTGGAAGAAATGCGGCATTGCGGAGATGAAGTCGTCTACAGAAATCCCTGTAGAAATTGTTTTAAACCATGTAAGCTGCAGGACTTGGAACGATCACTGCATAATACTGCAGTAATTTATAGAAGGCTAACAGCTGATGTTTGATTTTTTTTTCTTTTGTTTTGTCTTTTCTCTCCAGTGGTAGGTGGTGTTTTTATCCCTTTGACATCTTGCTAGCCAGAGGAAGTAAAGCAGCAAAGAGAAGGGCAATTTTTTTCAATGATTTTAAAATACACGATTAGAAAGTATAGAAAAGTGGAGAGGGTCAAGCTGGCTGAAGCATAGAATTGAACTGGAGTCACTCCCATCCAAGACCAGTACCCTAACCACGAGACCATCCTTCCTTTCCATACCTGCCACCTTCTGTATGGAGTGTTTTAAATAGAACTATAAACGCATGCGTGCACGCACACAAAACAAACCCCTTCGTGGGTTCCATCAATCCCCCACAGGCTGCCCCACGGTGAGAGTATAAGCCATAGTTCTAAGCTACAGGTATAGTATGATGCTCCACCATCAATGACAGCATTCCTCAGGGACTCCGTTGAGGCTAACAACAACTAATCTCTCTATGCTCACCTGCTTGCCAAATTGGGTGGAATGTTAATTTCCATCCCAGCCAGTTGTACCAAAGGCACATCCTCATTGTGGCAAGAATGGAAATTCTAACAAACAAGGGGGAAATAATATCATTCAGTCTGTGATTAGCAACCCCTCAGCTGCCAACAAAAAGTTGCTGTTATCTGGCAGTTACAAATGAGCAGATGGCAGGTTTGAGGAGCTGCAGCCAGGGAAGGAAGCACTGGAACCTACTTTCCAATGCTGCCGTCTCACAGACCTGTCTTTGGGCAAGGCAGCAGTGGGGATGGGAGCTGCAGCCCAGATACCGGGGCTTAGCATGGGGAAGGGAGGCTGTGAGCAGGGCAGCAGCGGGGAGAAGGACCATGCCACGCCACAAACCCCCAGCACCCCAGCTCTCTGCAGAAAGCCTTGGCATCCAGACTACAGCCCCCTCCCCTCTGTTGCCTTGCCCATAGCCATGCCACTAGGACTCCAACACCTTAACTCCTGGGCAGTCCCTGGGCACAGGCATGTTTGAACGGCTGCAGCCAAGGAAGGCACATCCCAGTGCTTCCCTTCCCTGCCTGCAGCTCCTCAGAGGCAGGGGCTTTTCTTCCAAAAAGAGTGTTCAGTAAGTGACATGCTCTTACCACTATCCGAATCCCGTTAAAGTCAACGGGGTAGGATTAGGCCCTGCAAAGTGTTGCTATTAACTGGAACTTGTTAATACCAGGGTTTCTATTAAGAAGTATTCGCTGTAATTGTAAAGAAAAATATCTGAAATGCTTAGATGTTTTTGTGGTCACAAATCTGGTGTCCACAATTCAAGGATGTTCATAATTGGAGAGGGTTCAGAGAAGAACCACAAGAAAGATTAAAGGGTTAGACAGCATGCCTGATAGTGAGTGAGCTCCTTGAGTCTACCTATTTAGCAAAACAAAGAGAAGGTTAAGAGGTGATAGGATTACAGTCTATAAGTACCTGCATGTAGAACAAATACTTAATAATGGGCTCGTCAACCTAGCAGAGAAAGGTATAACACAGTCTAATGGCTGGAAGTTGAAGCAAGTCAGTTTCAGACAGGAAATAAGGATTTTTAACTCTAAGAGTAATTAACCATTGGAACAATTTACCAAATATTGGGGTGGATTTGCCATCACTGAATTTAGAAATCAGGATTGGATGTTTTTCTAAAAGACATGATCTACCAACTGTTTTGAGAGCGTTCTACAGCCTGTGTTATACAGGAGTGTCACAATGCTCCCTTCTGGACTTGGACTCAATGAACATTTTGTCCAAGAAACAAGTAAAATATCAGACTCACATTGTTATGATGCACTTATTGACACAGCAAACAAGAGTGCCATTAAAAGCATACTCTATATATTAGAACATGAGACGTTAAATGCTTACCATGAATTTTAACCTAGGTATCCAATACAAGGCACGTCCTCAGCTTGAGTAGATCAGTATCACTAATTTACTCCAGCCAAGGATCTGAGCCTTAAGAGCAGTATGTGGAGAAAAGATCCTGTGGCAAATTAAACCGTAGGTTTTAAATAAATATTCATTTTGACTAGCTACACTGACAAAGTCAGATCATGTTAAAAGTATATCTCAGAAAAGAATTGATTTTACAGGTTAGTCTTAAACATCTGTGGAGTTCATTTCGTTCTTGTATCCTCTGAAGGGAAGACTGTCTTTCTCTGTTTTTAACCTTGATTACTACAGGGGAAACCCCTAAATCAGATGTTCTTTTGGTCTGATAGACAAAATGTGTGCTGATACATCTTACACTGAACATGATCGTCAAGGGAGTTAGTTGAGTAGTCATTCTATAGTTAATTTGGATACTGAACTATGAGGTTATGCTTATTAAAGGACTAACTGAGGAAAATGGTTTAAATTGCTATTTTCTGCATTTTAAATCAAGAACTCCTATAAAATAGGAGGTAAACAATAAAGGAAGATGAAAATAGATGATAGTGAAACAACGCTTTCCTGTACTAAAAATATAAATAATCGCACGAGCTGTTATCAAATAAAATTCTCAAGAAAAGAGGGAATGGATGGAGAGGGAATGTGTGTGCAAACTATGACTACCCATTTCATTGTAACATTATTTAGGCAATAAACTTGATTGCATTTAATGATTATTTTGAAGTATCTTAAAGCCAAATTCCCAGTCCTTAGCCCTATATCATCATTAAAAATAATCATGTCTTGGATGAAGAATTTACTCAGTTTTGATTGTGAAGGATATTTTCTGTAACGAGTTTTCCAAGCCTGAGTTCCTGCAAAGATGTAAGGGCTTGTTGTTAGTATAATCAAATATGGATTGGGATACAGAATTCACAAGTTCAGTCTCACACTGCAAACTCTTACTCACAGATAGAAAGAGCCACAGAATGTTTGTTAGCTTGTCCCAACAGGACTGAAAAAAGTAACTGACCTTTTATTATACCGCTACTGTGTTCATACCATCTATCCGTTATGTTATGGGGAAATCTACCATTAGATTCACAAAATCCTTCCAACTTTGATTCATAAAAGAGCACAAGATTAATGTACCATGTACTAAACGATTTGAGCTTTATTTACAGTAGAAAAAAAGGTGTTTTATTTAGTTCATCACTGGTCTTTTTAAGAAATACCACAGAACTTTACTTAGAAGCAACCCTTGATTAGTAATCGCTCATTTAATAGTCACACCTTTAAGATGTAAACCACACGTGGGTAATTAAGTTTAAAAGAAACTGTTTCCTAAATGCAAAGAAGGTCATTACATTTAGCAAAATCTTGGCTTTTAAAGAAACACACAGAAACTGGTGTTGAGGAGTTTATACAAATAAGGACGCTTACAAAGGTGACATAGCTGTTTGTAAAAAAAAAATGTTTAAATAAGGTTTGATTAAAAGGGCGGGGGAAGGGAGAAATCACAATCATCTGGTTTGTTCATTGTTCAGCTCACTGAAAAGGATACTGACCCAGAAACATTATTCATGAAAAGCAGAAAAATCCCAAGCAATAGTATATAAACAACCTGCATTTAAATGAATAAATCAAAACAACTTTTCACTGTGAATTTCCTTATCTAAATAGAAAAGATTTAATTCAAATTACAACAGATTATGTAGAAAGTTCTAAAACTGTAATTAACAAAAAATATGAATTTCCCTAAAGCTTATTTTTAAGTTAGTAGACCAGGTTTCAATGGCTGATAACCTCAGGTCAGATATACAATAGGCAGGGTCTCTGTGAGGCAGCAAACTTGGCATCAGTTCTCTTCATTTCATACACTCTCTGATCAGGTTTTGTTTTGCAAAGGTCATTTAATTAGTATTATCAGTAACAGTTACTATCTTACATTATCTTCCTTTAGCTAATGATAGCATTTTGCATGTGTTAAGTAAAACAGGAATTAACAAAATTCCAATGGCTTACTTAAATGATAAATAATGAGCCATTTTAAGGAAGAAATCTCCCGGGGAGTGCGGAAAAACCTGCAGCTGAAGGCAAGCGAGTCAGGATGTGTAACTCTGCACAGGCATAAACAGGAAATGGAGCAGCTTGCATTTGGATTGACAATCTGGCTCCAAATGGTTCATCTAAAGCGGGCACAATGCTTGACCCCTGTCAAACATGAAAACTAAGGTTTTGTAACAGTTTTATGGCCTGACACCTCTAAGGGCCCTCATATAAAAGAAATCTTTCCTTCTATGTTACTCTGAATGCCCAAGGAAACTGGGACTTGTTAAATCAGGGAATTGCAAGTCATTTTATTTTAAATATTTTCTCATCCAAACTCTCCATACAGCCCCTGTGATAACACCTGTAGACTGTAAAGTTCAGTGATAAATCATTTGCAATACAGCAATAACACCTGACTCCTTTATTGCCATGTTCCAACATACTGTAGTGTAGGGAATAGCTTGGCTTCCTACAAAAAGCCTGCAGCACCCAATCATGCACCACCAATTTCAATGGGAGCAGAAACAGGCCCTATTTCTTTATCTACCTATTAAAGGTACTTTCTGTCATTTAACCCCATGGTGAATGTCGTAGAGTTTTAAAGGCAAGCTCTGCCCCAGACTGCAGAACAGATCTTTAAGAAGTGGGGACAGCAGAATACTGGGATCCAATACAGAAGGGCCCTGTGCAGTGCAGTACATTGCTCTGTATTGGGGCAGCAAGTTTTTCGGGTAGGAAAGTGTCAGGGTAGCACAGGACCAGGAGTTGGCCCATAGGCCCTTTGTTATTCACATGCACTGAATGTTACCCCTCATCTTACCCTGTGGAAGAGGCATGCAGGAGCACAGGAGCAATTTCAAACCTAAGGCTGCAATATCGGCTGCAGCGCACAAAGGAGTTTACCTGCTGCAGCCCTGTTACTAGAGTTGGGTGATGAGCTAAAGATTTGGCACTTACCTAGTACACTCAGGTGAACTCACCATATAATATAAAGTATCGCTAGAACACTATAAAGAGTTTCATACAATACAAGGACAATTACCATCCAGCCTCCACAATATATTCCTGAAAAAAAAATGGGGTCAAGATTTTCAACCACAGCAACCTAAAGTTAATCTCCTCAGTCCATAATTAGGGATCTATATAATTGGTCTCCATCTCAAAAATGCCAAACACACAGTAAATGGAATTGACTTCAATAGGGGCTCTTGGTAGCTTAGCACTTTTGAAAATCAGGTCACTTATTTAGGTATCTAAATACGGATTTGGGAACCTAACTTTAGACTCCTGTTTCTGAAAATCTTGATCTTGGATTTATCAGCTGGACACCAGTAGTCAGGATAAAGGGGATATTTGAATCATCCTCAATCACTAATAATGATACTTATTAAAACCTATTTAAAATGTTTAAATTGTTTTTATACAGCATGTAACGCCAAATTTTGTGGTCAGAGAAGAAAGTTGATCCCCAAAACAAGATATCTTATTATAAAACAAAGTAGCTGATTAGTATTTTCAAAGATATATTAAGCAAGTGTGAGACAGCTTGGACCACTCATTCCTACGTTTAAAAATAGCTAGTTAAACTGCACTTGCAAAGTAACAAGTCACTTTGTATTCTTTGAAACGCCAATATAAATAAAGTACCTGTATATCTAGATTTTACATTTAAAGCTGCAATTACAAGATTAACTGAACTATTTAAAAAATACACAAAAACTGCAAAACAATTAACATAATACAGGTGTACAATGGTTTTTTAAATGACCAATGCATTTCAAACATGAATCTTAAAGTTCATAGCAAGTTAACAAACAAACAAGCAAAAAAAAGGTATTGAAAAACTCTCAGTTTAATACAAGAAAATAAATTCTATAGGTTTTTTAGATCATGCAGTACAATTTAATAGAGAACTATAATCCTGTTATAGCATTCTTCTGAACAGTAAAAACACTTCACAAAGAATATCACTTTCTATAAAATTCCATAGATGGTTTGAGAGCATTTCCATAGTGCCCTCTATTTAGATGTGGTAGAATCCTATTGATTTAGTCCTTATTAAACTTTATGAGATCTTTTTCACAGGAGGGACAGGGGTTCAGGTTTCTATTTTTCCTGAATGTTAAATGACATCACTAGCACCTACAGCAGGAAGCTACATGCCAAATGCTCATTTAGGTTCTAGTGATATTGTAAGGAGAAAATATCCAAAAATTGGTCCTGGTAGACAAGAAACTATTTTCAAATGTTTTATTTTAAAATGTATTTGTGTATCATTCCATTCTTCCCATTTTATTTTTTATAACCTGATAGTGCCTAGATGCGCCAGCCTTGGACCAGGATCACATGACATAGGCACTGCACAAAAATGTGGTCCCTGCCCCAAAGAGTTTACAATCCAGTTGACTTACTGATTTAGGACCATAAAAAAATCTTTTGTATATATTTATTTTTAAATAATTTTGCTTCACCTTTAAAACAAAGTGGAGGAACAAATAGTTGATCTATATTAGCAAACATTCTGCTCATTTATAAAATTTTGATTTGATGCCATCTTTATGATCATATATCTTAAAGATTTTTACCCATCTCAGTTAAATATAAAACAACAAAATGAATGCAGTTAATGAATTTTTGCTACTCTATTTTTCTGCTGATTCAGGCATATTATGCAATAAATTAGAAATCAGATGTTTGCAAAATATAGGATAATCTTTAAACAGTCTTCCTCCCCACTCCCTTCCTATTTCACTGTAGCATCTTGAAAACAATACCGTGAGTTGGGCATTTCTCCCATCAATTAATTTATCTAACAAGTAGAAGGCCAGGACCTGGAAATTTGCAAAGTGGATACCAGGACCAAGGGTCAGAGGAAGGAGATGCAAAAAGTCCATTTGTCATTCATGCATCTTAATGACTAATAAGACAGCAGTAGATATCTCAGTCTGCTAGAGAAGAAAACAAACTATTCCCTGCACAAACATCCCCATCAAATGGCCAATGAGAATTCTTGGCACAGTCTGCAAAGGCAGATAGGCAGTTGAGCAGCTATTCATTACACACCCCAATCAGAAAAGACAGCATGGCGTTGTGCACAGTGTGTGTGTGTCTTTGGTGGGAAGAGGACTTGGACGGAAGGTCTGCACGGAGAGAGCAGCAAAGGGAAATTAGAAGGGACAATCAGTTAAAATATTTGAAAGTGCACCATTAGCATACAATGACCAGTTTCCTACTTTGTTTTAATGCTCAGTGGCACGTATTTCAGGTATTTAATAGTGGTATTTTAACACATAAGCAACAATAGTTTATAAAAGCCTGATATGAGCTTAGGATGGAGCTAAGCACCTCAGTAGTGACACAATATAAACTTCAGTACATGAAATACTGGAAGTTGATGTAAACAGCTTTTAATAGCAGTGAACATTTGTTCGCTTTGTTTAGACCATCTGGATGTTCCATTGTGTTCAGTTCAACACTGACTGCCGTCGGGTGACAGTTGATATATGTTAAGTACAAGCAAAGTGCTGTGGCCCACTCCAGGGACCCTTAGGAGAACTTTTCAGTGTTTTGTGGAATATTCTGTCAGATCACAGCAGAGTCACCTACATCCTTAATGGCTCTGTGCCAAAGTCCTCCGGCTTTTTTATCAAAGGAGAGTTTTGCTTTTACTGTTTGAAAGGTTAGGAAAACTATGCCAAAGTTCTTCCAGGCAGCTTGGAGAGCGTCAGCTGACAGGAATGATTTTCAATATGGAGCAAAGAATAAAGAGAACCACTAATCCTGAGAGATTCGAGGTTTCACTCACTTAACATGCAATGTGTCTAACAAACAAGCCTTTAGAACACAACAAAAGAAAAAGTTACCACAAACATGATGTTATTGTTCCGCAAAAAGATGGGAGATTAACATTTAAAAGCACATAGATTTTTCCACTTACACAAAGCAATACGATACTTTATTTCTTTATTAAGTATTAGGTGGTAAGCTATGCACCCCTTATGAAACTCAGACCTACCTTTCAGAAGTGTTGGCCACTTGAAGTTTAATTATTGTTTGTCAGGCTCTTTGAGATCCTTGAATGAAAGGCACTACACAAAGACAAAACATCATCATCATACACAGCTTCAAATAATAACTAGTTAATGGCAGTGTTTTATGCATTAAAATCTTTTTAAAAAACAGAACAATTAGAAATCCAAACATCCATACAGAAAGTATTTACACAAAAGTAGTCAAAGTTACTGTACACAACTTAAATAATTTTGATCACTACATTGGGATTTTTGGTCTTGAAGTGCATCATTTTTAAAGCAGCTTAATGGAGACAGTGCCTCCACTCTGTCTCTAATATATAAGTATGTGATGTATACTTTAATATATAAAAGTGTGATGTGTGTGTGTGATCATTTAATAAATGACATATCACAGCTGGAATTTAGATGGGCCTTAATAATGTATTAACACCCCTCTTCTGCTGTATTTTAAAATCAGCACTAACAAAGTACTGCATGACATGGAAGAAAACATAACAGACACAGAGCGTGTGTGTTCACCGCAAATAAAAACACAAAAACCTGCAGCAGCAAGTCCAGAGCATGGCTCTGCAGACACAGGCTTAGACTACAGAACTAAAAATAGCTAGGGAAATGTTTGGGCTCAGGCTGGAGCTCTTAATCTGAAAACCTCTCCCCTTCCCAGTCTTGAGAGCTTGGGCTCCAGCCCAAACCTGTATTTCTACACAGCTATTTTTAGCACCATAGCAGAAACGCCACAAGAGCCTGTATACCCAAGCTCTAAGACTAATGCCCAAAGGGTTGGTTTTTTGGTTGGTTGGGTTTTTTTGTTTGTTTGCTATGTAGACATACCCACAGAATATATGCCTTCCCCTTCTTCTAATTATAGTCATTAAACATTTAATTTGCTTTTCACAGATCATTTTAATGTCTGAGCAGCCTTAGATATTCACAATTGTCCACTGAGAAACTATTCTAGTAATCTGTTGATCTGCAGAACAGGTACAGCACAAGCAGCTGCATTTCAGGCTTTCCCCTCCATGCCTCCAACCTTGGTGCGTCAGCCCTGAAATAGTCAGATCATCTTTAGAGGTGCGACAATAGGTCATATTCCATGCCATTTCAGTTTTTGGCCTCTCTGTTGAGACAGCTAAAAGGGTACCAATTAGCAGATCTGTGAGGGAGGTTCTATAATGTGGGCATTTAACCACAGGGAACTGGCCTAAGAATATGAAACTCATTTTACATGTTTCATGCTACCAAACCACTGTTGGGAAGTGTTCTCTTTGGGTTCAATAGATATGTGAATCTGAACTGGCAAACTAGAGCCTCTATATCCCAATACCTAGCCCCCTGATTGTTAATCATCTTTTTAAAAAGAGCCAAAGTGGAAAAAGTGACACTCCAAAAAGGAAAATCTCTACTTCCTCAAAGGTTAGAGACAGAAGCATCTCAGTGAATTATCTTTGAGTCCTAGAAGGATTTCCCTCAAATTAAATGTGAGAATTTGACTCAACATGGTCCTTTTTAACTGCACTTAGGACAAAGTGATCCTGTATGGACCTGCTTCTGCCCCCACTGATGTCAGCAGGAGAGGTAAGTATGTTGGTTTAATTGGAGAATGTTTGTATAGTACTTTAAAAAAGATATAGCCCCTAATTCCAGATTGCACTGAGTGCCCTCAATTCCCTTTGGAATCAACTGAATGTAAGGGTGCTCAGGGCATGTGGGATCAGGCCAATAAAGCATAATATGAGTATTATGAGATATTACTATATTGAAATAGAAATTAAGACTGCATAGGAGCCATTAGACTCAATATGCAGTTGGAGCTATGAAACCAATCTAAAAGTTAAATCCTGCCTTCCTTACTCACATGAGTAGTCGTGACTACTCAGTCAATAGCATTCCTCATATGAGAGACCAGGAGGATTTGGCCCTGAAGAACAGCAATGTATCTGTTTCCATGGTGTAGATAACCTTTAATTACTATATTTCTTCTAAGCATTGTACCTGAAAATACTTCTAAGAGTTGAGGTTTTTTAAATCTGTAGCTGAAGCAATTAATGTAGGATATTCTCTTTTTCAACCCATTATTATTATTTCTTTGTTGGGAAAGCAGGGTGTACATCATAAAACCCGAATTCATTTGAATTTCTATAGCGCTTTTCATTCTAGGAGTCCAAAGAGCTTTATAAACATTAATTAAATCCCACATCATCCCTGAAATGCAGGTAAGTATCACGCTCACTTTACAGATGGGTAAACTAAGACATACAAAGGGCTTAAAGATACACAGCAATTCAGTGGCACATCTGCAACTTTAAACCAGTTCTTCGCTCTGAGCACATTCCAAATATTGCAAATCCTCATTCATCTTTTCCCTATGTTGATATTTGCAATGTAAAATGGTGCATTTTAAAAAAAAATTAAACAGCCGCATCCCAAACTGCCTGTTCAGTGTGACTTGGGCTGAACAGTAAGCATATCACTCAAGCTTTTAGTTACTGTTGACTACCGCTCACAGATCACATTAATGGAATCTGAAGCTTTCCATTTACTTACAAGCCAGGTATTTTGTGAGCAGATGTTTTACACATTTTTCCACGCTGTTCTAAACACAAATCCTAGCATTATTTTGACTACACCTTTATTTTATTTCTTTCCCTTCCAAAAAAAATGTTAATTTGTTTTCTATGCATTCTTTCAATAAAAATGCCTATCGCTAGAAATTTCATAACCAGCAGCAGGCTAGTTTAAATTGTTACTTTTTACTACTCATAATATCATGTGCTACTAACACTATACAGAACAGTCTTAGTACAAAAATAGAGGTTTTTAAAAATTATCTACTGATTAATATTCTACAAGACAAAATATTTCTTGTAAATTAATATATCTCATTACATAGTTTAGCCTTTTGAAGCCACCAAAATCAAGAGTTCTCATATTATAGTTATATTGTGGGTTGTTAAGCAAAAGAAAAATATGGGGAAAATATTTACATGCATTTCTTATTTGGGAAACAGACACAGTTTTGTTTGATTTTTTAAATGTGTTGCAGGTATTCAGGAGTTTATTTGCATTCTTGTGTAAGCAGCCTAATATTTCATTTCTTAATTTTATATTGTAATATAACATTTCAAAACATTTTAAACCTTAAAAATGAAAGCACTTGGTCTTTCATTAAAAACAATATGTTAACAAAGAAAGTGAACTCACTCAAATGCAGTAGAAGTTATTCAAGACCTGATAAATGTGTGCTCTACAATTTAATGTCACCTAGTTTAAAAAAAAGTGAAGATGCTAATTCTGCTGATGAAGATATTGTTTTTCCCCTCTTGTGCCCTATTCATTATGCAAGGCTGCAGAATATGAAGTGTAGTGTGTGATCCGGACGATCTAATGATCTCCCACACCTGCTCATCTGGTACAATTTTAATTAACACTCCAAGGAGGTTTGTCAAGAGTAATCAAAAACATTGTCGCTTATAAAGCTGTGGCAAGAAATCAATACTTTTCATCAGAAAAGGTAAGGTCTGGCATAACTGAACCATTTAATTGCTTCATTCCAATAAACAAAAACTGCACATTTTAATGACTTGATTCTGGAGATCAATATCTAACCACATATTGCATTAAACAGCAACATGTGGTGGGATATTCACAGTCATTTCAATTCAGAGTGAAGCATTCCTCTTTTTTATTTCATCTAGAATGGCTGAGCCTATGCAGTGCTATGATTTATATCAAATGAGTGACCTCTAGGGCCGTAAGACTAGAACGGGTGACTAGTTCTCAATGGTAAGCTACTGGCACTTGACAAAGTGCCCGAAGCAGAATGAATTTACTTCTCTTTTCCTCAATCATCAACAGGCTCTGCCCTGACCCTCATACTGACTCCTATAACAAGATCTCCTGTCTCTGACTGAAAAATTTACTGTCATGTCTACTTTTCATTGAGCTCAAGTGAGTACTTCTGTCACCTTCAGTGAACTGAGTCTGTAAAAGATTTAACTAAACACCAGTCACAGTTTAAAAACTAAATAAGTACATCTCATAAGAAGATAGTGCACATCAGTTTCTTAAAAGCCCTTTTGTATCTAACCTCCCTGTGTTATACCTTTTATTATGCTTCTGCTTGTTTAAATGTTTGTTGGTAATTTACTAAACTCTTAAAAGCTATTTTATAAAGAAGTGAATGTAAGACTCATTGTAAAACGCAGGTACCATAAAAATTAGTGTATGTCAGAATTTAACATTACTGAAAACTCCCCGTCAGATACATAAATAGGTACATTTTAAATGCTTCTGAAACTATAATACTCTCTACAAATAAGCTGTCTTTCTTAAAGATTTAAAAATGCGAACATCTGCATATGGAAATATACTAATATATGCATATTTCATACATACAATCATTTGACTATTACATGATTTATATTCAGTCTCATATATATATATATATATGCATGCTCATGTGTGTCTGCGTACAATAACTATACTAACAAACTTACCATTATTTAATAGATCTTTAAGATTAAAGAGCTATTAGTAAAACATTTTCTCTTTGACAAAGATTATTTCAACAATTATAGAATATATGAAAATAGACACATAAATACATGCATAGTATGTTATTTAACCATTTTAGCTGATATTTTACTAACATTTAATATCTTAAAGTAATAAAAATAAAAATTTCAAGAACCTTTTATATCAACAATAAGGCAATTAAAAGATTGACATTTGATGGTTTATTCCAACACCTCGCTAAAGCCTTACACAAAATTTTCCCTCCCTCTTTAATTTTCCATTCTTCTACCCTCCCTGCTTCACAGCTTCTGGCTATTGGCTTTTACAATCTGTCCCTAGAGAGCCAGGAGTTATTACTCCTGTCGATGGAAGAGAAAGGGATGTTATTCCCCTGTCACCCTCTTCGGCTCCAGCAGATTCCTAGCTCTGATCTATAGACTTCATTGGAGAAAAGCGTCTGACATGCTGTTAGTTCTCAGTCCTGTCAGATCCATCTACCTGTGCTACTGGCATTACTTACTGGAGCCAGAGTGACACTTACAGTCACAGGAGTTAGACTAAAAAATTCTAGAAACAAACACTGCGCAGCATTTCTTCCAGAGTACATACCAGAGTGAAATATCCATCGCAAAATGTGTACATTTGCGCGTGATACGAGACACACTCAGCTTGAACCAGAGTACAGAAGTAACTAGAAGAGTATTGCTGCAAAATTATCCAGTAGTTTGTAACATAAGAACAGCATGTACATAATATATTCGAAAATGCCAAGCTTATTTAAATAAAGGAGCACAACAAAATCCAACTTAAAAGATTCAGACAAATTTAATACATCTTTCAGTGCTGTTTTAAATAACTAATCTTTCATTTTATGTATTATTTTTATCGTCTATTCAGAGAATCACAGAAATGCCTGGCTGGAAGGGACCTCAAGAGGTCATCAAGTTCAGTCTCCTAAAGGGTGAGATCCCGTGCCTCCAGGTGAGATCCTTGGAGGGTGACACCAACACCCTCCCGGGCCCAAATTTCTCTCAAAGCATCTGCTTCGTGATGTCAAGCGCTCTCATTGAGCACCTACAGAAGTTATTAAGCTCACTGTTCCCTAAAGAAATAGTAGCCAGCAGCTTATTACCTTAACTGGAGTTAACACATGCTCTATTTTAATCAAAGCACTGAAGGGACCTATAGTAAAGTAGAACACATGTATTAAACAAAAAGACAGGCTTAAGTGATACCAGCATAAGGAATAAAGATAGAAAAGGTTATAAGCACACAAAAGTAAAAATGTGTTTCTAAGACAAGTTAACAAAATAGAGTCTCCTATTCAAAGGTGTGTTTCTTACCAAGTCTCTTTTCCAGAATGGCTGACCAAACTCTCCAGCCAGGACTCTTCACAAAGCTCAGAATGCTTGGTTTCTTTGCGCCTTTAGGTGAAGGATAACTTAGGGGTTCTTTCCCCCTCTCTTTGTAGTCCAGTAAATATTTAAATTTATTCTTTTGAAGTGTATCCTTTCCCGTGCTGGGTGTAGATACCATGCTGTCTGTTGCAATTTTAAAATGTAAATGATCTGTTCCTACAATCTCCAATATAAATGAAGAGTCCACTGAATTTGGCCGCACCTGGTTTGAGGTGTTGGCTCCTATTATATCACCTCCTTTTATCTTTACCAAGAGACTTTCAACTGGTTTGCCTCTAGCCTCTTTCTGGATCTCAGAACAAGTGTATATATTCTTGACATACAATGCAGCACTTTCTCCCTTTTCCCCTGCCTATACTTCCTGTACCCCTCCATACCAATTTTCCTGTAACGAGATTTATTCCACCACCTGTCTGTGATGCCAATTAAGTCATAATTTAGCTTATGTAATAATAATTCCAGTTCTCCCTGATTGTTCCCCATACTGCTTGCATTTCTGTAGACATCTAATGTTAAGCAGATTCCCTACCGATTTCCCTTTTGTTGCTCCTATGACCCTCCTGGAATGTTCCATATCCCTACAACATTTAGTCCTCTGTTAGTGATGCCTTTTTTAGGCTTACCTGTGGCGTTTTGTCACCTGGCCCTTTTGAACCTAGTTTAAAGACCTCGACACTAGGCTGGTGAGTTAGTGCACAAAGATTAATAGATTCCAAGGGCAGAAGGGACCACTGTGATCCTTTAGTCTTGACTTCCTGTATAACACAGGCCATAAAATGCCCCCAAAATAATTACTAGAAGCATAGCTTTTAGAAAAACATCCAATCTTGATTTCTAAATTGTCAGTGATGGAGAATTCATCATGACCCTTGAAAAATTGTTCCAATGGTTAACTCTCACCATTAAAAATTTACGCCTTTTGTCCAGTCTGAATTTGTCTAGCTTTAATTTCTAGCCATTGGATCATGTTACACCTTTCTCCACTAGACTGAAGAACCCATAATTAAATACTTGTTCCCCCTTAAGATACTTATAGACTGTAAACAAATCACCCCTTAACCTTCTCATTGTCAAGCTAAAGAGATTGAAGTCCTTGAGTCTATCACTATAAGCCATGTTTTCTTATCCTTTAATCATTCTTGTGACTCTTATCTGAAACGTTTCCAATTTACTGACATCTTTCTTCAATTGAGGGCACCAGAACCGGACACAGTATTCCAGCAGCAGTCACACCAGTGCCAAATACAGAGGTAAAATAACCTCTCTGCTGTTACTCAAGATTCTCTTGTTTATGGATCCCATTAGCTTTTGGTCACAGCATCACACTGGGAGCTCATGTTCAACTGGTTATACATGGAGACCACCAAATCTTTTCCAGAATCACTGCTTCCCAGGATTGAGTTCCCCATCCTGTAAGACTGGCCTGCATCCTTTGTTCCTAGAGTATACATTCACATTTAGCAGGATTAAAACACATATTGTTAGCTGGCGCCCAGTTTACCAAGTGATCTAGGTCACTAAGAATCAGTGACCTATGCTCATTATTATTTATCACTCCCCCAATTTTTATGTCACCTGCAAACTTTGTCAGCAATGATTTTATGCTTTCTTCAAGATCATTGACAAAAATGTTAGAGTAAGACCAAGAACTGATCCCTGTAGGACCCCTCAATGATGATTCCCCAATTAGTTACATTTTGAGACCTATCAGTTAGCCAACTTTTAATCAATTTAAAGTGTGCTTTCTTAACTTGACATTGTTCTAGTGGCTTTTTTAATCAACATGTTGGTCGTACCAAGTCATATGCCATACAGAAGTCTATTATCTTTCTCAAACACATTTGTAAGCTCATTAAAAGCAGGTATCAAGTTAGGCCCGGTCTACGCTTACCTTCTGGATTCAGCGGCAGTCGATGGGAGATAGGCAAGTGACAAAGACATAAGACTTGTGTATCACCCGTCGACTTCGCTGCGTCTGCTCTGTGCGCCGTCCACACTGCGCTGTGCGACTTACTGAGGTGGTTTTCCTATGTTGATTGCTGGACTGACTGAGCAGGTCTACACAGACTGCTCAGTCAATCCAGAGCAATCGATCTGACAGTGGCAAATTTCCCCTCTCAGTGTAGACCCAGCCATAGTTTTACAGAATCTATTTTCCATGAACTCATATTGATTTTCACTAATTATATTATCTTAGACTCATAG